>CAOLHI010002617.1:0-239035 GCA_948474755.1 Ctenosaura bakeri | reverse complement strand
AAGAGGACGAAGATCAAAAGAGAGAAATAGCACAGCAGTAGGAAAGTGTTACGGGAATCGACTGTACATAGATAAGGGCACAGGAACTTGTTCCAGCTGCCAGGGTGAAATATATGTGAATAACTATAAGCTTGGGAAAATGCCTGTGCTGGGGGGTTGCCTGACATTTACAACTTTAACCAGTCATTAATAAAATCTGTAACCAACTTAGATGCTGTAGTCTCGGAAGCTTTTGGGACAGTTGTTGTGTTGCTTTCTGTTCATAAAATAAACACTTCTGTTTGAACTCTGAGCAGTGTGTTTGAGAACACGTTATCGAGAGCATGATGGGCAGGCACTCACAGCTAGAGTAGATGAATGACAGCAGAAACCCATTCTTTCTAGCTCAAGCTTTATTGAAGTGTTTGACTGCAGACATCTTCTGCAACCCAGCACCAAATGCACACACACACACACACACACACACACACACATATATATAAAATAAAAAAATAAAATCTGTATTTCTCCAGTGCTCCTTCACAATGCCTATCCTGCCAGAACAAAAACGGAACACCCACCCATCCACAAACAAAAACTTTATAGTGGGACAGAGGACCAGGAATTGGGGGAGCTGGATAGGGCATAAAAAGACTTTGTAAAAGGAGCTTCTTTGTCAGAAGCTTTGTTGAATAAACTGTATCTGTAGTTGTTTGCTTCCCAACTCAAGTAGCACATTGTTGTATGCTCGCAAGTCATTTCTGATTTAAGGTGACCCTAAGGTAGAACCTATCATGGAGTTTTCTGGAGGCTGAGAATATGTGATGCATCCAGTGGGTTTCATGGCCAAGCGAGTAACTAAACCCTGCTCTCCATATGACTTAGTCTAAATAGCTGGAAGTCTATTGTTTTTGAAACAACAGAGTTCTTTGCAACCAACTCCTGTGGCTACTGTTAAAATCCATGGTTCAAGAATCTTTGGCTTAATGGAATGGGCTTCCTTCCAATTGAAAAGTTAGCTGTGTTTCAAAAAATGGCCTTGCTCATGGGCCCTTAACAACAACTTGATCTGTATCAAAACTGGACAAATTTAGCTTTTTTAAAAAATAACTATTAATCTCCATATCAGGAAAAGAAATGCCTTATTCTGATGTCCGTGGCCTTTTGGTTGTTCTGAAAGGCCCAAGCATGGATTCAAGAAAGAAAAAGAAAGAAAGAAAGAAAGAAAGAAAGAAAGAAAGAAAGAAAGAAAGAAATTTATATACGTATAGAGAACCTGTATTTGCTTGTGTTCATCTTGAGTTGCCAACTTTTGTGTATTAGTTTCTGCTCTGCATGGTGTACTGGTTGGACTAGAACTGAGACTCCAGATAGGAGGGTTCAGATCCCTGCTCAGCCATGGAAACCCACTGGGTAATCTTGGGGTAGTCACACTCTCTCAGCCTCAGAGGCATGCAAAGGCAATCCCCCTCTGAACAAATCTTGCCAAGAAGACTCCATGATAGATTTGTCTTAAGGTCACCATAAGTTGGAAACAACTTGAGGACACATACCAAAAATGCATACTTTCAGGGCTGTCTTACAGCAAACAGAGCGAAAAGCCTGTATGAAGAAGGAGATCTTTGCTTGCTTCCCAGAAAGCAAATCAGCTAGAGATTGTCTTTTAAATATATTTAAAAGCTTTTTAAGATATAGAAAACCTTGAACTTATTCTCGTAGTTTCTGAGTCTTAGGAAGGAGAAATAAGAGCTATCTGAGGAAAATCTTCAAAAAATAGTTTTTTTTAAACAGATGATACACAGACACTTCTTAAAGAACAGAATTCCTAGCTTTACTGCCTTTTATTAGCTTTATTGAACAAATATTGCTAAGAAAACCCTGTGATAGGATCACCTTATGGTTGCCATAAGTTGGAAGTGACTTGAAGACACACAACACATGCTTACCTGTGCCTTTAAGGGCAGTATGATATTCCAGCTGTAAAGGATGTAGAAATGTCAATTCTTATCCTGCTTCTTTTTCTCACCTAAAAAAGAAAATGGGCAGCTGATTTTTTTTTTAATTAAAATGAAAAGCACCATGAAAAACACAGGAGCAGACAAAGCTGATTCCTTTTACTAAGCTGGCAATCTTTCATTCCTTTCACTCTGGCTGGGCAAAGCTGTCGCTTTTAAAAAATAAATCATGGTAATTATTTTTGCTTTTGTAGAGGAAGGATGTAAATCTTTGCTTAATTCATTTTTTGCATGCAAGAATGAATTATTTAAAAGTTCCCTTGCTTCCTTGCAAGGCAAGATTTATGAGGGTTTTTTGTTTTTGTTTTTTGGTTATGTGCCTTGAAGTTGATTCCAACATACGACAACCCTAAGGCAAACTTATCATGGGGTTTTCTTGGCAAGATTTAATCAGAGGGAATTTGCGATTGCTCTCCTCTGAGGCTGAGAGAGTATATTTGCCACAAGGTCACTCAGTGGGTTTCTGTGGCCGAGCGGAGATTCAAGCCCTGCTTTCCGGGAGTCTTACACTCGAGCTGCTATGCCACACTGGCTCTTTTTTGTGCATTCTTTAACTCACAGGGACTATTAAAAAAAAACTCTATGAAAAAAGAGCCTCCCTTGTGTTGTATAGGCAAAAATGGCAAACCCACCACACAAAAAAGCTCCAAAATGCAAAAAAAAATCTTGCAGCTGTTGACTGTTTTGCCCATGGGATGTCTCCCTCTGTTGAGATATCCTTTCCAGTTGAGAAATTCGTGGTTTTCTTCAGTGTCCCTAGTGAGGAGGCATACGTGCTAGATATATATGTGCGTGGGCAGCAGTGATATGATTTATTAATAGGACACCAAAGTGGGGATTTAACTGGAGCGTGTGATCTTCCTTTCCCCTACGCATGCTCACACGCATGGCTACATTTTCTTTCTGAAAGCAGGAAGTGCTAGACTTCTGGGCTGGGGCTCTGAGTGTCACAGAATGTTTAGTTTCTTTCTTTCTTCCTTTCACATAGCAGGGAAACAAAAAGCAAGTTGCTTCTACTTTCTGCCCTGAGAGCTTCTAAGGCAGCTGACGGGGAGCAAGCCAAGACCATGGAGCACAAAATGGATGCAACGGAGGAAGGAGAGATGCTACCGTGTGGCAACTCTGTTGCCAAAACTGGGGGAGAACAGGTAAGAGGATCTTCTTGTCCTTCCTTTTCTTCAATTTGCAATTAAAAAACACAGCTAAAGCCCATAAATGCAGAAGTTATAACATTATGAAACAATAAAAAAGAAAGAAAGAATGTTAAAATATGTAATTAAAAACTTAAATATTCATCAGGAACACAATGTCCAGCACATTCTGTTAGACGGGCCCACATACAATCATACAGTCAAATGTTTGTCTGAATAAAAATGTCTTTACCTGATTGCAGAAGGATTGTAGAGAGGGTGCCAGTCTGACTTCTCTGGGAAGGGAGTTCCAGAGCCTGGGGGCAGCCACTGAGAAGGCCCCCTCCCATGTTCCCACCAGATGATGATGATGATGATGATGATGATGATGATGATGATGATAATAATAATAATAATAATAATAATAATGAATTTTATTTATATCCCGCCTCTCCCGACGGATCGAGGCAGTACTACAACAATACATCAATACATTAAAAACAATTAAAACATAACCCATAAAACATAACCCATCCTCCCCATACACCAACCCACAGATGCACCTGTGAGGGCGGTGGGACAGAGAGAAGGGCCTCTCCAGCAGATCTCAAAGCCCAGGCTGCTTCCTAATGGAAAATACGGTCCTTCAGAGAACCTGGACTTGAGCCGGGTGGGGCTTTAAAGGACATCATCAGCACTTTGAATGATGCCCAGAAATGGACTGGTAGCCCGTGGAGATGTTGCAGCAGGGGAGTTGTGTGATCCCTCTTAAAGGAAACGAGGGGACAGTAGGCAGTCCTCCAGATGTTCTTGGACTGCAACTATCAGCATTCCTCACTGCAGGACGCTGGGAACTGTAGTCCAACAACATCTGGAGAGTTTCAGGATTCTCACCCCTCTCTCCAAGGCTGAATGGAGGTAAATATGGATATTATGCTACTAGGGGGCAAGACTGGCGGACACAGCAACCATCAAACCCATTCCCTCTAACAGCAGACTCGGGGGTTAAGTGTGGACAGCGTTAAAGCCAGGAACAAAATGATGGTCGGAAGCAAAGGGGAGCTAATAGGAGGCTCGGTTAGTACCCCGGCTTACAGTGGCCAGTTGCAAAAGAGAATGGGGCTCCTTTGCCTTTAGAAGAAGGACTTTCAGCTAGCACAGCTATTCATGCAAAGCTGTGCTGCTGAAAATTTCGTTTTCACAACAACTACTAAAGGAGTCAGTGTGGTGCAGCAGTTTGAGTGTTTGACTAGGACTCTTGAGAGGCCAGGGTACAAATCCCCATTCAGCCAAGTGTGACCTTGGTTAAGTCACACTCTCTCAGCTTCACAGAAAGGACCGTGGCAAACTTCTTCTGAAGAAATCTTGTTATCTGTCTTCAAGTCATTTCCAACTTATGATGACCCTAAGGCAAACCTGTCACAAGGTTTTCTGGGACTAAGAGTGTGTGACATGCCCAAAGTCACCCAGTGGGTTTCTGTGGCCGAGCAGGGAATTGAACCCTTGGTCCGGGGCCATAGTCCAATGCTCGAACCACAATACTGTTAATTGGATATGTAATTGGTTGACCGACCGAACCCAACGGGTGATCACGGATGGCTGCTTTTCATCCTGGAGAGAAGTGACTAGTGGGGTGCCACAAGGTTCTGTCCTGGGCCCAGTGCTGTTCAATATTTTTATCAATGATTTAGATGAAGGAATAGAGGGCATGCTCATCAAATTTGCAGATGACACCAAATTGGGAGGGGTTGCTAATATGCCAGAGGACAGGATCAAAATTCAAAATGACCTGGATAGATTGGAGAGCTGGGCCAGGGCGAACAAAATGAAATTCAACAGAGAGAAATGTAAGGTCCTACACTTAGGCAGAAATAATGGAATACAGAAATATAAGATGGGGGACACGTGGCTGGATAGCAGTACGTGTGAAAGGGATCTAGGAGTCTTCATAGACCACAAGCTGAACATGAGTCAGCAGTGTGATGCGGCAGCCAAGAAAGCCAATGCAATTCTCGGCTGCATCAACAGGAGTATGGTGTCTAGATCGAGGGAGGTATTGGTACCACTCTACTCTGCTTTGGTTAGACCCCATCTTGAATACTGTGTCCAGTTCTGGGCACCCCAATTCAAGAAGGATATTGACAAGCTGGAGCAAGTCCAGAGGAGGGTGACCAAAATGGTGAGAGGCCTGGAAAACATGCCCTATGAGGATAGACTGAGAGAGCTGGGTATGTTTAGTCTGCAGAAAAGGAGGTTAAGAGGGGACATGATAGCCATGTTTAAATATTTGAAGGGATGCCACGTAGAGGAAGGAGGGGGCTTGTTTTCTGCTGCTCCAGAAACCAGGACAAGGAGCAATGGATTCAAGCTGCAGGAAAGGAGATTCCACCTGAACCTCAGGAAGAACTTCCTGACAGTCAGGGCTGTCCGGCAGTGGAATCTGCTGCCTCGGAGAGTAGTGGAGTCTCCTACCTTGGAGGTTTTTAAGCAGAGGCTTGATGGCCATCTGTCGGGAGTGCTTTGAGGGTGTTCCTGCATGACAGGGAGTTGGACTGGATGGCCCGTGTGGTCTCTTCCAACTCTACATTTCTATGATTCTATGATTCTATGATCATGCTGGCTCTAGCCAAGAAAATTGCACGATAGGGTCTCTATATGTCAGAATTGACTTGAAGGCACATCAGAAGAACAAATTAAAGGTGCGAAAGCTCTGTTGTCTCTTGAATGCTGCCATCCTCTCTAGAATATGCAGAGAAAAAAATTAAAAATGAGGAGGCACCCCCACCCCCACAAGTTCTAGTCTCCAGGAGCCATAGGGTATGTATTGTTATTTTTAATTGTTCTTTTAAATTGTGAGCCACTTTTTAAGTTCCAGTTTTGGGGAAAAATTAGGATATAAATATTACAACAGCAACAAGAAGGAGATATCAAGTATCATCAGTGGAGTGAATTTGCCTTTTTATGTCAACTGCTATACCATGCTGGCTCTCTTATCTCTCATCACAATTGCCCTATGAGGTTGGCCAGGCAGAGAGAGTGAGGAGGAGGGGACTGACTTGGGCATCCAGTGAGTTTCATTTGAACCTGGGTTTTGCAAGTCCCCATCTAACTTTGCAACTACTACACCAAACTGATTCTCAGGAAACCACCTTCCCCAGCCTCTGATCTTTGTGACAGAGGAGAGTAAGGCAGCAAGGAATGTTGTGGTGTTACAATACATAACATTTCCACACAACACTCTTATAGCGCAATGATTCCACTTTCAACCTCCTATTGGCCCCTCTCGGAACTGCAAACCCCAGGATTCCATAGGAGGTTGAAAGCGGAATCATCGCGCTATAGAGTGTCGTGCGGAAATGGCCACAGTCAAGTTCAGCTTGGCATTAAGTGCTTAGGTGCTAGGTGCAGATTGGCAGCTGCTAATTCAAGTAGCAGCTATAACTTTCTCATAATGTCTAATTTGGTTCTGTGTTTTCAGAATAAGGAACAAAATTACAAAAATTACAAAATTACAAAAACAGAATAAGGAACAAAATTACAGGGCCAATTTGGTTGCCAGTGTTTTTCCTTGCCATGCTTCTGTGTTTTTTACAGGTACCTAAGGGACAGAAATGTACCAGGTGAAGCTCCCCATCTCCATTTATCACCAAGGCTGCTAAATTTCTAAGCATTATCAGGTCAACAGAAGTCAGACATCTTTAAGTTTCTAGTTGCTACCTTTTCCCATAAAAAAGCACATGTACTTTTAATTAGTGGCATAGGAGAGGGTAAGGGCCTTTCCACACTACACTGTTATAGTGCTATTATTCCACTTTCAACCTCCTTGGAATTCTGGGCTTTGCAGTTTCAAGGCCAAAGAGCACTCTGACTGAGAACTCTAAATGCCCCTCCCTAAACTGAAAACCCCAGGATTCCATAGGATGTTGAAAGCGGAATAATAGCACTAGAACAGTGTAGGGCAGAAATGGCCTATATCTGCTTCCCAGATCAAGTAGTACATTGTTGTTGTGTCCCTTCAAGTTGTTTCCACTTTCTGCTGAAAGTGGAATAATAGCACTTTAACAGTGTAGTGCAGAAAGGCCCAGATTCTGCTGGTTTGATTTTTTACTTGACTCTCTCCTTCTGGGATGTGGCTGTCCCCATACTACTGGACTGCAACTTTCATCATTCCATGCCAGCATAACCAGTGGGTGAGGTGGTGGAGGTTGTAGCCGGACAAAGTCTAGAAAGCCACAGGTCCGCTACACTTGATTGACCAGTTAAACCACTGATGTTCACATCAATCGCCAGACTGCAACCTGGAGGCATTGCATTGCCATTTAAAAGTTGTCAGGCTGTGGAATGTGATCTTGGAAACGGAGAGATCCTCCTTCCTCATTCCTATATAAGTGTGCTTGCGTTCCCTTCTCCTGCAGTGCAGAACTGTAATCTTTCTTGGCAGAACAGTCATAGTAGTATGAATAAGACATGTGATATCTCTTGGTTGTAGAATTGCCTGTTTGTTTGTTTTTTTGCCTGGGGCCTTTAATAACAAATTTGTTCTGCAAACTTTATTCTGACTTCCATTTTGTGGAAGAAAAAAAATCTTCCCTGGTGTAAAGCAATAGCTGGCTTTCACAGGATGGTTGAATGCAACATCCTCTTTACTCAGAGGGCACCTCACTTTCTGCTCTTATTGTTACTACATTCTCTGTTTTGCTCTCACTCTTAAGAAAGGGATGGGCAACTATGGAAGGGCAGGGGGCCACTTTAGCCCCCTTTGGGGCCTTGGATGGCTCTACCCCAACCACACTCCATGCAATAAAATGCCTTTAGGCATATGGGGCATTTTGGGTCTGGAAAAAGCCCTTTTAAACAACAGGAAGTGAGTGGAAGTTACTTCCCGTTCACTTATTGTGTTTCAAAAAAGGCCTTTCCTGGACCTAAATTGGCCCAGAAGTTTGGCAAAAAATGCCTCTGATGCTACTTAGAGGGCACTTGTGCACCTTTTGGAGCAAAAATAAAGTGTGGTCCACAGGTCACACTTTTCCTGCCCCTGCTCTAATCCGTGAATGGAAAGTTTGCGGCCCTCAGATGTTATTGGAGTGCAACTCCCATCAGCCTCAGCCAGCAAAAAAAGTGGTGAAGGCGGATGGGAGATGCAGACCAGGAACACTTAGCTGGCCATGCATCTCCCATGGATGTTGATCTAAGGAGTGTAATGCAATGTGTGTAGTACCTTCCTCTTTCAGTTCAGTGGCAGAGGATGTGCTTTGAATGCAGGTTCACTTCCCAGGCCATCCAAGTAGGGTTGCAAAAGCTGGTTTCTGAAACCTTGAAGAGGTCTGCCAGTCAAGACGGACCTGAAGTGGGCAAATCGCAAGCCTCCAGGTAGACTGCAGTTTCCGTTAGCCACAGCTGACATTGCCAAGAGTTAGGAATGACTGAAGTTGCAGGCGAGCAACATGTGGAGAGTTTGTCTGTTGTCCATCAGAGGTGTGGACTTGCAAAATTAAAGAGGCCTGGCTAATTTCCACTCAAATAACCTAGTCAAATCTCGATTCCTCTCTTCCCACAATTCAGAGCCAGTCTTTCTCTCAAGATGATGCCAGCATCCTGCCAAACCAGGGGGCTCTTTTGCGTCCAAGGACAAGAGTTCGTCAGCATGAACCTGCACGGCCATGGAAGTCTTTGCCAGCCACCCCTGTCGGGGATCTAGACACAGACACAACAGGTAAGATAACTTTGCCTATCTGTTTATTTTTTTCTCTTTTCAAAAGCTTGGGCTAATTTGTGGACTGCAGCTCCCAGAATCCTCAAGCCAGCTGCTTAGGGAATTATGGGAGCAATAGTCTAGAAAGTAACTTTTTAAAGCTCTCTTCTTTCTTCATTTTTAAATCTCTAGTTGCATACGTTGAATTTCTCTGTAGTTCTATAGTTCAGGCGTGGGACAGTTGTGGCCCATAGATGATGTTGGACTGCAGCTCTCAGAATCCATCGCCACCAGCTATTCTGGCTGGGGTGATGAGAGTGGCTGTCCAGCAACATCTAGAGGGCCATTGGTTGCCCATCTGCTGGGTGGAGAAAGCTGGAGAAACTAAGCATGTCAGGGGAAAATGCTGTTTTCTTCCCTGAGATGTTTTGTTTTCACCACGCGGGGAATGTTAACCTTCTGCATAGAAAGGAAAATTCAATCACAAACCTCCTCCACCCCCACCCCCCACACTGCCATTTTTGCAATCTTGAAGAGGCACAGTTGTGTGTAAGGCTGACCACCTCATTTACTGTTTTGTGAGAAGTTACCTAAGCACTAGGCAATTCATAGTTCTTCAGGTTTTGCTGGAGCACAGCTCCCATCATCCTTCACCACTGGCTATGCTGGCTAAGGTTTATCGGTATTACAGTCTGAAAACATTTGGAGAGTCACAAGTTGCTCAACCCTAGGATAGAAAAATTTGCTCTAATAGATTTAGACAGGTCAGCATGAATACCCAAGGAAAATGGCTGCAGCAAGTTTGGTGTTATAATAGGAAATTTAAATTTAAAGATGGAGAAAGAGGCTTTCCTTTGGTTGTCATGAGCTATCTGGGACCCCAGAGCTGCCTTCGACCATGTCAGAAAATCTGCCCATCTTGGCTAATATTGTCTGCTTAGATTGGCAGCTGCTGTCCAAGATTTCAGGCTGAGAATATACTTTTTCTCAATTTCTTCTCATCTCTTTCAGTGAGAGCTTGGAAAAGTTTCTGTTTATGGAAGGCAGCTCCCAGAATCCCTAATCTATCATGATCACTGTAAAACAAAATGACTCACTGATTTATTATTCCTGTCTTGAAAGGGCTGAAACTGGAGCTGGGAATTGTGTAGCCTTCCAGAGGGTGTTGGGCAGTAATTCCCAGCATTCCTCAGCATTGATTGTACAGGCTTGTGATGGGACTTGCAGTCAATATCTTAGAGTGCTGCATGATTGCTGTCCCTGGATTAAACTCTTACACTTGCACACTAGCCAGAATGTGATAGGACTAGGCAATGATTTATTTTGGGCCTTATACTATTGCTTGGGCTTACCTACCGTGCAGGGGTGTTCTTTTTTTGAGCACTGCTTGGAAAAGTTACCTTTTGGGCCTAGCAAGTTCCAGAAACTCCCAGCGAGCATGGTTACTGCCTATGCTAGCTGGGGAATTCTGGGAGTAACTGTCCCAAAATAACCTTTTCAAGGACTGTTTGTAATGAGAAAATGCAATGGTGAGGAAGGGCAGGAAGGAAGGATTTTGTATATTCCCCTCTACCCCTCGATGAAAAGATGAGATGCAAAACATACACAGTTTGGACAGATTGTACCTTTAGGTTATTTTTTGTATTTCTTCCTGATGGATTAAAAGTGAAATGTTTGGCAAAATAAGCCACAGCTATTTTCTCACTTCCAATTATAGCATAAGCTTTATATGTATATATTTTCAACCTTTGGGTGACCCTTATTCATTGTGTAATATCAAACATCCGGAGGTTCTCATGCAACAAGAACTGTATATTGGTCATTTAGTTCAAGGTGCCTGTAATTAATTTTCCACTTTAGACATGACTTTCATAAAGGCAGCAGAAATGTATCTGAAAATCTGTCTTGGTTTTTTCCCCCACCCTGAAGTTCTTTTTCTTTTCTTTCTTTCTTTCCTTTTCATTGAGGAAATGCATTCATGTATATAGAGATAAGAGCTCCTGAACTCAAAAATGCTATTACCTCTGTTCTCCACCCCCCGCCCCGATGCCAAACAGTTCACTGATTCTAAAATACACTAGGTTGCAGCTGGACATAGTGATAAACCTGAACTTGGTCAAGTTCTTTTTTTCAACTGCAGCTCCCAGAATCCCCATGGCTCTCAGTTTGCCACATGGGCTAGGACATTGCTTCCTAAGCTCTCTAATGTGAAGGACTGGCAATTATTTTTGTCCCCAATGTGTCAAGGACTGGCAGCATATTTGTGCCTATTGGTTCCTTACCTTCCTACAGATTTCTGAGGGATGGGCAGCCGGTGGCTCAGGAGCTGAGAATGAGTCCAGGGACTACCACTGTGAGTAGCCCTGGGCTAGGAGATTCAGGATTCTGTGGTGTTGCCAGGTTTTCAAAACAACAACAAGGGTCAGCAGGATCGCTAACCAAGAAGGAGCTATTAACAAGTTTGTGTTCTACCTAAATACCAAATGAAAGTATTTAGTTCACGTACCCATTTTTGTGTGTGTAAATTTAACATATTGTCTGCATTCCCAAGTTACATGATGCATTCATTTCTATCTTTATGAAGGGCCCACTTCCCCAAATGGGATTTTTTTGGCCTCTTATTCAGTCTACATAAAAAGAAAAAGCTTTCCAGTCCTCAAATAGGGAGTATCCCTTACATCAATGGCCACCTGCCAGCCCTACAAGATGTAGGAGTATTTGGAATCTGTAGCAAACGGAGTGCAGCGTAGCCATTGCAACATGAGCTTTTGGTTGTAAACAAGCAAAAAATACTAAGGCCATTCCCACACTACACTGTTATAGGGTGCTACGATTCCATTTTCAACATTCTCTGGAATCGTGAAGTTTGCAGTTCTGGGAGAGACATTTAGAATTCTCAGCCAGAGAGCTGTTTGGCCTCAGTAAACTACAAACCCCAGAATTCCAGAATTGAAAGGAGAATAATAGCACCGTAACAGCGCAGTGTGGGAATAGCCTCAGAATGCTCTTGTGAGGTTAAAAAAAAGTTACATTTATTGTTTCAGGAAATCCATCTTGGGTAGGAAAACAGAAAGGAGAAGGTTACCTGAATTTCAGTAGAAGAGCCCCTAAAAGCTGGCTCTTATAAGTGTAAGGCATGCTGAAGCAGAAACCTCATGGATACTCCCTTCCAGGCAAAGGAAGAAAAAAGCATTAAATAACTTTTTGAGAGAAGGCAGAAGTGACCTCTGCAGGCAGGCTGGAAGGAAAAAGAGTACATAGATCAAAGAAGGAAACAGAGAAGCGACACAAAAGGGCAGGGATGCTCTTTAGCACTTCCTTTCACTAATCACTTTATACAAGTGTTGATGCCTCTTTGCTTCCAACATAAGGGACAGATTTTGTTTCTCCAAATAAGGGACATCTGGCAACCCAAGTAGCTTAGAAGAAAATTTTTGAAGTTTCAAAAATTAAGATGGAAGCCCGTGAGCTGTCCTGGCTCTGAGCTGGCTGAAAATATTTTGCTGAAGCAAAAGACAACATAGTGTCCAACCCTTCCTGGTTCACATGTGGACTGGCTGCAGGGTGGTGTCCTTCATGCCACATGTCAGGGCCACGAGCTAGCGCAGAGAGCCCAGAACAAGGTGCATGGCATGCACAGATCTTTTCTCTGACACTGAAAGAACGTCACAGGGATGAGGGGAAGGAGACCAACCTGGCACCATCCCCTGGCCAGGGCAGAAGCAGCTGCAGGCAACTTAATTCTCCTTTCCCTGCCAAGAAAAAAAGCTTACAATACAAACATTGCGAAGAAGAACTTGCGCCTGACTGAAGTTGTTTTTTGATTCCTCCCTCCCTAGTCCCTTTATCTTCGGAGTCATGCCTGTTAAATTGGAAGCCTCAGGGTAGAGACTGTCAAATGTGATCAGTTCTGTTTTGTTTCAAATTCACCTCAGTGCTATTTCTTTATTCTGACAATGATTCAACTGGTTTGAGCTTCACATGTGATCAAAACACTTTCAGGTCCTTCCTCGCCCACACATTGTATTGCTTCCCCTCTCTCTCACTTCTTTTTCTTCCTTGCTGGTCTTTCATTCTGCTCTGTTTCTTCATTCAGCCTTCGGTGTCCTAACATTTCATTCCATCAGGCCCCAGATAGGTCTGAATCCCCACTCCCCCTATCAGGGTTGCCATATTCTAGGTCACCAATGGGCAACGGCAGCTGGGAGACCTCCAGGTTTGTGCAGCGGTGAATCTACTGTGGAGTTTAGTGCAGACTTTGAAAGAGGTATCCAAAAGACTGCAGTGTAAAGTTTGGTATCTTAGATTAAAGTTTTTATTTTATTTTTATTTAAAGCTTGCAGCGAAGCCGAGAGTGGAGTCACCATTCCACTGATGTGGAAGCCACCACTGTGAAAGGTGTTGACCAACACGTATATGTAAACCATTAATTTCCTTTTGGAGGCTTTATAAATAGGAAATAAAAGGCTGGGGTTTCTTAGCTTTTCCACCCTCAAAAAATTGGATTTTAAAAGTATGATTATAAAGAAAACAGAAAAGAATGTAAGAGAAGAAGAAAAAGGAAGGAGCATTATGTAGAATACAAATAAGGGCTAGACATGAAGCTGACCAGATTTCCAAAAATACATTTTCTTGAAGTTGAAATCTATGAAATGCACATTCATGCATAAGCTAGAACAGTAAGATCTTGTGACCATTGAATCATACATGGTAAATGCTTATCTTTTCAACCTTAGCATTCAAGTCTTTTGTAACATGAAAGATCCAACAACACTGATCCTCAGTTAAACTCCACATCACAGGAATATAAGTAAAAAAGAACATGTGAATCTACAAGTGCTGATGACTTTTCTAATACAAAATTAATATGTTTTAATACATCCAACTGAAAAGAGTTATGAATGACTGACCATACCCCACTGTATGCCAAAAGGAAACATAATATGTGTATGTTCCCAACATTTAGTTGAAGCAGGCAGTTTCTTTCTAAAATGGCATCATGTTATCCTGTACACCTGAAATATTGATTTTTGTTGGGCCAAACGTAGTTATAGGTCTAAAGAGATTTTAGATATTGAAGCTAGGATAATTTTCAGTTGGTTTATTTGCACCAAACAGTCTAATCCTTTGTTTCAGTCAACTCTAATTTAATTAGCATCGAATTTAGCATTGTACAACCAATGTTTATAAACTGGATGCGTTGGTTTCAGTTTCTCTGAGGATATGATTAATGTTTCCAACACAGTGGGAGGATAGGAGACTGAAGCACTTGGAACAGACAGTCCATATATAGATACCCAAAAGGAGTTAGAATTGTATATTTTGCCACAGTTGACCATTGGGTAACTAGTAGATTCATTCTTGGTCTGGACCAATTAATTGATCTAAAATATAAAATCCCAAAATCAATAAATTTCTTTCATAAAAAGGGTGGTTATTGCAGCCTTCAAATTAAGATTATCTTATAGAGTTACCTTTGTATGACCATGTAGTTCAGATTGTATTTGATAAGTTTTGGCATACCAAGATATGTTGGCGGTGGATACCATCTCTTCCTTCCTTAAATGAAGAAAAGCTTCTTTCTTTCCATCTATCTATCTTAAATGAAGAAAAGCTTCTTTCTTTCCATCTATCTAACTTAAATGAAGAAAAGCTTCTTTCTTTCCATCTGTCTGTCTGTCTATCTATCTATCTATCTATCATTGAATATATAAGACAAAAGAAGAGAAAAAATACAACATACAATAACCAATACAAACAAATAACTGCCAGTACTGCAAGCCACAAGGTTGTGAGTTCGATCCTGCCGGGCTCCAAGGTTGACTCAGCCTTCCATCCTTTCGCAGGTCGGTAAAATGAGTACCCAGCTTGTCGGGGGCATGTATAGAAATGTTTCGAAATACATGCTATTTGTAAGTTGTTCACCACCTCGATCCATATGGAGAGGCGGGATACAAATAAATAATAAATAAAATAGTAAATAACTAATACAACTATTTAGTTTAGATAGTTAGATTTGTTGTTTAACTTACATAGATAGATAGTTTAGATAGTTTAGTTTTGTATGTCTTTTTTGTTTGCTCTATTATCAATATTTTTTTACATTTGTATTGGTTAAGAAGGGCTTCTTTGAATGGAATGTGGGGGCATACAACTGGCAGCTTACATTGTTTTGTTTACTCATCTTCCTATTTCTTTATGACCTTTTCTGCTCACAGAGCTTCTGTGCTTTTAAGAGCTAAGAGAGATGCAGATATTCAATAAGCACAGCTTTCCAAATTGTGAAGAATGCACAGATTTTGGAATCTTGTTTGAGCCATCTAACATTATTTAATAGTCCTTGTGCTCAGCCTCATGCCCACATTTTGTTTTCAAAACAGGAGCAATCATACTGACTCCACTCAAGGTTCCTTAAGGATTACTGAGATAATGTGGGAAAATTATTTTGTGTCCTTAAAAAAAAGCTTGGAGATGTTACTGCTTTTGAATACAGTTCTTGTAATCATCCAGCCCGCATGGCCGCTGTAGTACAGAGGGGGATCTCAGTATAATTTTATTTCTCTAAGGACCCAAAACATGTCAGTCACAACAGTGACAACATTAATTGGCTAAAGTCACTGAAAGACAGACTTTTCTTGTAGAACAACTGGATGGAATAGTGACTGTAAGCCTTGTCTCATATCTCAGCTTCTACAAAGGCTAAAAATGTGTGGTTTTCAGTTTCTTAACCACTTTAGCTGACACATCTCTATCACAAAGAATTCTGAGGTTACAATTTGGTGAAATAGCAGTTTGGTGGCCTTTACTGCAGAATTAATTTAGCCTTCAGTCCTTGTCATCTCAGAGCATCTTGGTGTCTTCTGAGTACCTCAGCGTGCACAAACCCCCAAATTACTTAAGGTGGAGTATGACAGTTAAAGCGCTATGAAACTGGGTAGTGCAACTACATGTTTATTCCTTTTTTAAAATGAAATGTTGGAGTCCAGTCCA
This sequence comes from Ctenosaura bakeri, assembly GCA_948474755.1. Classification (NCBI taxonomy): domain Eukaryota; kingdom Metazoa; phylum Chordata; class Lepidosauria; order Squamata; family Iguanidae; genus Ctenosaura; species Ctenosaura bakeri. Next base: position 223,229 of record CAOLHI010002617.1, on the reverse strand, counting down.
GCTAATGGTACAGGCAGACATCAGGTGGCATGACTAGAATGTAAGCGAAAGCCATTTGTTTGAAAAAAGAAAATGAAAGCTGATCAACTAAGCAATATGGTCCTTTTTTTCTTTCTTAGTTACTTTTTCCTCTTTTTCCATTCCCACAGCAAATTCAGTCTTTCCATTGCCCTCTCCCACGCTTCAGGCAGAAGGAATTGGTCCTTCAACCCCATGCCCAAGTCAGTAATAAATAAGGTTCACCAAGTAGCCGAGGGATAAGAAGTAGCATGTGCATTGTTGTCACAGATGAGGAGCACTAGGAGTTTAAATAGTCAGCTCCTTTTGTTCCCCACAAACCAGCTGCTGGCATTTAGCTGAACATCAAAACTTCATGCTATCACTCTGGAGAGCCAGGTGTCATAACACCTAGCGGCAGGAATGCTGTCAGTGTCATGCTGGCACAACAAGGGGTTACATCTTGTGCAAGCAGTGGTGACCGGTTACTTTCATGTCAGTGAGGGTGGTGACTCTGCTCAAGGTCTTACTAAGAACTTTAAATGAGCTGTTCAAAGTGCCTTAGCTGTTCAGTGCTCTTGCCAAAAGTTGGTCCAGCTCTTTGAATAGCTTTCTTAAAGTTGAGACTAAAATTCAGAGCTACTTCACCACTCTGCTGACATAAGAGCCACCACTAAATGGAAGTGTTTGGGGGACACTGTGTAAGAAGGTATCCAGTACCACCTTGTGCCACACTTCCCTGAGGCTTTGCAATAACAGCTGCAGAGTACCAGGTGGAGAGGCCCTTTCCCAACCCAAATGGCCACTGATTGGGTCACCAGGTGAGCTTTGTCCTACCATTACTTGGTCTCCTGAACTTCCTACATTCGTTCCATCCAGACCTCTTACATAGCTGTGTTGCTTCTGCCAGCATGAAAGGGAATTCTCAGCCAGTGTTCTACAGCCACTTGCTATGAAAGTACATGTTACAGACAGATTTTAATTAATAGTAAAGTATAGTATTAATTTCGAAACAAAATAACCACAGCATGCACTTCCCTGTGACCCTGAATAAGCATGCCAAGTTTCAAAGGTCTAGATTTCATTTTTGGGGAGCTGTGGTAGGGATGCTCATGTGCTCACATGGTCCTTTCTTGTATTAGTATAGGTAACTGGGAGCTGTGTTAGAAACCGTTTTGAGCTGAGAGCAGGGTAAAAATAAAAATCCTTAACAGTGAGCAGAAAAGAATACCCACCCTGAAGAGTCTCTCTCTCTCTCTCCCCTTTCTCTCATATGCGCGTTCACACACACAGACACATACACACATCTACCTCACTGCAAGACTTCTACCTTCAGATCCCATGTTTAGTTTCTGCAGTCAGTTGCATTACTGTCCTCTGCAGGAGCATCATGGAAATGCAGCTACCTGCGTCACACTCATGTATAATGCTATATGCCTGGAGGTTTTAGCAAACACACAATTAGAGCGTGGACTACCTTTTTTGGACTACAACCCCTGGAGTCCTTTGGGGATACTGGGAGTTACAGTCCCAAAGAGTAATTTTTCTAAGCTTTGTACATAGCCTAGACATTTCCAACAAGTCACTCCATCATCAAGACGATTAGCAAATTACTTTAAATAAATCAAATATTTTGATTGGATGAGATGGAGGATCTGAGGTCATTGCCTGGATCAGTTCTTCTTCCTCTTCCATCACTTGATTGTTGGTTTCACAATCTACCAGGTGTTACTGACTGGAGAGTTGGAGCATCAATGGTTTGGATTCTATCCAAGAATCTAGGAAAGCATGAAGTAGTCCAGATAATGTGGCAGGTTCCAAGCAATGCCGTTTTTTGATGGCAGTGGCTGCAGCACTCCTGCTTGTTTCTCAGATCCTCAGTCTCTCTCTTTTTGCCACCAACTGCCCACTTCCAGGCAAGACAGAGCGAGAGAGAGGATGTGAGAGATGAACAGGCAAAAGTGCCATAGCTGTCTCCTTGGAGATGGAAGCAGCTGGCTGCTGGCAAAAAGAGAGGGACTGAGGGACGAAAGAGCAGGAGCGCTGCAGCTGCAACCTCAACGGTGGAAGCAGGTGGCTGGCGGCAAGAAAGAGAGAGACTGAAGATCTATGAAATGGCAGGAGGTGTGAGTTGTGCCAACACTGCACTTGGATTCCTGCCACTTCACAGATCCTCAGCCTCTTTCCAGTTCGTGTTTCATACACAACACAAGTAGTGGATGAATGAGACGCGAGACTATTCCAAAAAGGTACTGTATTCCAAAATCTGAAATATGGAACACATCTGGTCCCAAGCATCTCAGATAAAGGAGGGTCAATCTGTATTTCCATCACTGTCATCATCATCCTGATTATGTCATTGGTGGTAGTTGCCAGTGTTTGTTCTCTGATGCATAGCATTCTGTTTCTTTTCTTCTTCCAGTCTTCTTCTCTTCCCTGACGTCACTCCAGGCTGAGGAGTTCTTTGATATGGTAGCCAAGGTCCAGGCCCGAAGACTCAATGATCAGCGTGCTGATTTTGCAGGGGCTGAAGAGACATGTGCTGGAAACTCAAAGGTTGCCAAAGAGCGGCTTTATGACACTATTCTGGCCCATCAGGTGAGTGGCATGGATCTCCACAGAAAGCCAGAGCATGTGGGTGATGTTATTTGTTGTTGTGTGCCTTCAAGTTATTTCTGACTTATGGTGAGCCTTTCACAGGGTTTTCTTGGCACAATTTGTTTGGAGGAGGTTTTCCAGTGCTGTCCTATGAGGCTGAGAGAGTGTGATTTGCCTGAGTTCACCCACTAGGTTTCCATGGCCACGTAGGGATTTGAACCCTGGTCTCCAGGAGAACCAGTGTAGTGTTGTGGTGTGAGCACTGGACTAAGACTCTGGAGACCAGGGATGGGTTGCCCACTTGGCCATGGAAACCCTCTGGGCAACCTTGGGTGTGTATCACACACTCTCTGCCTCAGAAAAACCCATTATAGTTTTTGCCTTAGGGTCACCATAAGCTGGAGATGACTTGAAGGCACACAACGACAAAAACAACAACTCCAGAGTCATTCTAACACCCAAACCACTCTACCACATTGGCTGCCTCTCACTGATAATTGTTGCTGTTGTTATGTGCCTTCAAATCATTTCCAACTTATTGCAATGCTAAGGCCATAATAACACCAATATCACAGGGTTTTCTTGGCAAGATAGGTTCAGAGAAGGTTTGCCATCTGTCTGAATTCCATTATGTCTTAGCCCTAGCAGCAGGTGGGAACCCCTTCCTCTTGTTGGGAGTTAGAGTTTCCCAGAGTGTTCGCCCTTCGGGGAAGTTCTGTGAAAGCTAAAGATGTGAGGAATTAGCCTTCTTTTAGCAGAGTTGCAGAAGAAGCGTGTCCCAGTCTCTGTGCGGCTTCCCTGAACTGGAGACTGACTTGAAAGCAGAACAAGACAGGCAGTTTCAGGTTCCAAACTTAACAGATTTATTAATAAACTTTACAATTACATACGCATTGGAGAAACTAGATCCTAACTAACTAACAAAAGGATTAGGGAAGATAGTAGCTTGATTCTTAACTCACCAACTTCTTGGTGGAGAGGCTAGCATAGAAGAGAGAAGATGCTAGAAGCAAAATTGCAAAGAGAGAAAGGTGTGGTCTTCTACGTAAGGCCAGTGACGGACTCCAGGGTGTATCCTGGGTCACATGGTCTGCATACCATAGCCAGTCATTTTAAATAACACAGAGCAATAGTTGAGACTTTAGGTGAGAGGCCAGAAGGCTTTTACATGCAAAGAAAAATTAATCCTATGCTAGTTAAGCCCCATTTGTCTTAGAACAAGGCAAGGTGGAAAGGAGAGAGAATGGTAGAATTTTCCAACACCTCTATATGCCAGCTGCCACTGCCATGGCCTCTGAGGGAGAGAAGAGCAGCCAGTATCTGCTGGACTTAATCCCTTCCTCCACTGTCATTCCCTTTCCTTCTGTTCCTGTCTTCTTTGATTGTAAACCTGAGAGCAGAAACTGTCAGATTAACAATTTGGGAGCCTTTTTTGGCTGAAGGGTAGCCTATAAATACCTCAAATAAATGAATAAACAATAAACTGTGAGAACAGTCTTGCCTTCCCGTCTTGCCGACGTATCACTCTTTTGCAAATCCAAGAGACACAGGCTTCTCCCCCTTGAATCTCTGCCTTATCCACACCACTTGACCCACAGTGGTGGGAAATCCAAATGAACTGGGATGGATATTTTACTTGCATTTATTTGGATTGTACTCTGTTCCATTGAAAGCAGAAATCATCAGAAGCATCATCATTTTTTTCCTCAGAGCTTAGACAAGTTGTGGGGTTTTTTGGGGGAGAGGCTATAGATCCCAGATACCCACTCACCCATCATGGCCACAGGACATGATTGCTGGGGGATTGTGGGGTTTGTAGTCCAAATAAGTAATTGGCTCAAGCGTCAGTTAATCAGTTGAGCAAAACTGCGTATTCCAGACCAGCAAACATGAGAAACTTTGGTGACATTGGCCATTTCCGCACTAGCCTGTTATAGCACTATGATTCCACCTTCAACATCCTATGGAATCCTGGGCTTTGCAGTTTAGGGCCTCTCCCTAAACTGCAAACCCCAGGATTCCATAGGATGTTGAAAGTGGAATCATAGCACTATAACAGGCTAGTGCAGAAATGGCCATTGTAAGCGGCAGCTCTCTTTTCTCTGTGCAGTGTTTCTGTTTTTTGGGTAGCCATGGCTACTAATTCCTATCTTCCCTGCAGAGCCAGCGTCTTGAGGACCAGCGGACCGAGCCACCCATCCCAGTAGGAATCCAGAGCCTGTTGGATTTGCTGCTGAGAGCCCAAGGGACCCGGATGGAAGACCAGCGCTCGACTCTTCCTCCCAGTCTCGCTGCACCATCTTTGCTAAGAAGGGAGCCCTCCTTCCTTCATGGTGTGTGAACCCACTGCCTGACCACCCCTGCCTTTCAACAGTTGCGGTTGTAGTGGCTTGAGACACTTGCCTTGAAACACTGGAACTCTGTTGCACCTGAATTAATGGAAGCTGGGATTGAGAAAGGAAGAACACTCTGCTACATCAAAAAAACGGTACCACCAAAGGTTGTGGTGAAAAAGAACTGAGTAGTACAAAGGCAGGCTCTCTCCAAGCACAGCATCGCAAACCTCTTATTTGCTTCTCTTTGGCTAAGATTTCCTTCTGTGCTGACAATAAAGTGGAGTTGCCTTCCAGTCAGCTACTGGCAAAAACAACAAGAAAAATATCCTTTGCTGGAGGTAGCAGTGGTATAACACCCGTAGTAAGAACCGCAGATCTCAGTAAGCAGTAAACTGTTTTGGACATTCAGAGAACTTCAAGCTTTCTCCTCAAAGTGAGAGAGGGATTAGAAGAGAAAATAAAAAGACTTTTATAGTAAAGTAAAGGGCACGGCAGAAGCCCTCTTTGTGATACATGGCTGCCTTTAAGAGGGGAAGAACGATTTGCACTGCAGACTTATTAAGTTAATGTGTGCCTGGTGTTAATGATCCTTGCTGGAAAGTAAGTTCCATTAGCAGATAATGCAGTGTTCTAATGCAGGGATGAGCAATGTTTGGCCTTCTAGATTTGGGCTTTTGCAACTCCCATCATCCCCATCCAGGATAACAGCGGTGAGGACTGATGGGTTTTGAAGTCCGACAGCATCTGGAAGGTCACATATTGTCTGCCTCTGTTCTGAAGGTGGACCTAGGCAATTTACTTGGAAACTTTTTAAAAACATGAAATTCAGCTTACCCAAATTTGCTTGTAAAAGAATTGTTTTTATGTGCTTCTATTAAAAAAAATTAGGGATATGGTCTTGTTTAGATGTGTTCCTCTTGGGGTTCTTCAGTGCTGCAGAGTCAATGCTGTTTCCACCATCAGCTGCAAGCAGAATTGGAATTGTGATTCCAAGGAACAGTTGTGTTTTCTGCTGGCTTTCCACAATCCTCATGCTCACTACAGTGTCCTAGGTCCTCTGATGGAGTACTGAGAGGCATATTCAAAACATTACCACTGCTCCATGCCCCTTTGGTCTTTCCTGTAAGGATATATGCAAAACTGCCACTGCTCAATGTACTTCTGCACATTTTTCTTTTTAAGCAGAAAAGGGCCAGGCAGAAAAATATCCTGAGAAGGTCATTATAGTATGAATGATGTCCAAGAATATTCCCAACTATCAACAGATCCATGTTGCCCATGGTTACTTTTTTTTTTTTTTAACAAGGGACCTCCTAAAAATTGAAGTTGTTGCTGGGAACCCCAAGATTTAACTCAAGATTTAAATATTTGAATTTAAATATTCAAATACTGCTTGGCCAGCGTATAAGATGCGTTGGTATAAAAGACACACCCCAATTTTTAAATGTTACTTTTTTGGGGAAAAGTTAGTTAAAAAAATAACATGGCTTCCCCTACCCCCCTTTCCTTCCGTTTTGCAGGAGAAGAGAAAGAAGGGTGCTCCGGAGGAGGAGGAAGAAAGAAAGTTCCTGGAAGCTTTCCCCCACCCCCTCTTTCCCTTCTGTTTTGCAGGGGAAGAGAAAGGAAGGACCTCTGGAGGGGGAAAAAGAAACCACCCAAGAGCTTTCCTTCCCCTTTTTCCCTTTCATTTTGCACGGGAACTGAAAGGAAGGAGCTCCAGAGGGGCAAAAAGAAAGCTGTGCAAATTTTATTTCCCTCACCACCAGCTCTGAAGCTACCTCGTTTCTTTCCCATGCAAAACAGAAAGGAAAGTGTGGTGGGGGAAGTCTTGCACTGGGGTTCCTTTCCCCCCAAAGCTCCCCTTCCCTTTCCTATGCATTTTGTCTTGGCTCTGAAAACTTGTGCGGGGGCAAAATGCTGGTGTATAAGACACACCAACATATAAGACGCACCACATTTTTAAATGTTATTTTTAAATGTTATTTTTCAGGAAAAGAGTGCATCTTATATGTTGGCAAATACAGTATTTAAAATTGCTTATCAGGAGTCTTCAAAAAATGAGGGAGCAGTTTCGACGCACATACAGGCCTGCCACTGTGTTCCTCAGTGCCCACAACCTGTGCTGCTGCATAGAAGAGAAAATAAAACAGGGTATCCCATGCAGCAGCTTCTGAAATGAAAAATTAGCCTATTACTCACTCAGATTGTTTGCTCGCATCTGTGGGGAGCCCTGGGAAGAGAGGGAGAGAGGTAAGAGGATAGAGAAAGAAAGCAGAAGCAGAAGGAAGGCAGAAAGCCAGTGCTTGCCGGGTGGTTCCTATCTGTAGGTGGTATATTGGAGTATCTCCCCTTGAATTCTTTCAGCTGGCTTGATACTCAATGCATAGTTCCCTCTTCTTTCTTGAGGCTGAGCCAAGCACACAGGCACATTCACTCCTCTGTTTTTCTCTCCTTTCTGACAAAAGCCAGCTATTGGCAGGGAGAGGTTGCTGCTGCCGCTGTTGGTATCCAGGAGCACTGCTTCGCAGACCCCCTGTGTGGGCTCCAAAGGACCATCAGAGATCCCTGCATGTCAGGTTAAGAATCACTGTATGCCACCATTGCACACAATGGCACTTGAGCATCCAAATTCTGGTATCCACAAGGGGTCCTGGAACCAAATCCCAGATACTGAGGGCCTACTGTGTACACGACTGTGTTTGAATGCAAGCATAACAAATACAGTACGATCATTGTCCATAAGCTGTTGTGCAAAGAAATGCATTAATTTTCAAAAAGGCTACTTGTTGATGGTGAAAGGAAGTCATGTTGCAAGAAAGGTTACAGCAAAATGGCAAACGGATAACACCAGAGAGAGAAGGAAGGGTTTGGGCGAAAGCCCCATTTGCATAGAATGATATGCCAGAATTCCTGGTGTATTGCAAACAAGCTAGTTATGCAGCCTGTTTTGTTCCATGTGCTTGCAGATAAGCTAAATCACAAATGTTTAGTGGTGTGTCTTGAGACCACGATTGTTGTTGTTCACGTCAAGTCTGCTTCAACTTAGGGTGACCCTCTGCTTATCTGTCCAAGTAGGATAACAATAGATAAAAAAAAAATCCTCACAGTCTTATTGCGACAGTTTCCAGAAGAAGGCGCCTGGAGCTATTTCACCCAAATAATCTCTCCATCCAATATTACTTTTTTCCCCCAAAATTCAGTTGGTAATCCAAAATTGAATTGTTAGTCAAGGTCAATCAAAGGAATTTTGACAGCCCTTCACTTTCCTTTTTAAATGTCAAATCAGTTCATTCTATCATTCCGAAGGGGCAAGAAGTTACATGATAGTTCTTTGAATCCATAGGCACAAGAGAAGATCAACAACAAAAAGTCTCCTTCTAGAAATTAATCATTAACCTACCAATTTTATACTTTATACATCCAAAGGAGAGAACCACTAGGTTACATTACCATTTGTAACTTAACAAGGGATGACATCACACTTGAATTGAACGCAAATATGGCTGGTTATTATTGTTAAATAATTGTGGAGGGACATAACAGAATTCATGTACTGGTCTGTACTGCCAATACAGTAAATTCCTATAGGAAGCTTGGACATCTAATTAATTTAAAAAAAAAATTTCTGAGGCAGTGTCATGAAAGCCCACTCTATGAAAGTTTATGCCAAATACAGTGTGTTAGTTTTTAAGTTGCAACCCAAGCTTTCCTCAGTGGGCTAGCAATATGTCAAACTCTATATTGCAGATAATTTTCACATCAGAAATAAAGCTGGGAGGAAGGGGAGAGCAAGCCCAACACTCCCACTCCCTCTACCCAAAAAGAAAGTGGATAAAGCTCCAAATATGCTGCAGGAAAGGAAAACTGTGGAATGTTTGGGTTTTGGTGGGGCAGGGAAAACAGGAGTTACTATTATAATGCAGCAGTTTTTAACCTGTGGTCCATGACAGGGGATTGGACTTGATGGCCCTTGTGGTCTCTACGATTCTCTAATTCTGTGACCCCTAGGGGTCTGCAATGTCCTCACAGGGGGTTCATGAGGGCTTGAAGAAATGTTCTGAGCTTTTACAGTTAAAGAAAGATGGACAGACAGATGGAGGGTCATACATTGATCTCAAAGGTCAAGAGTCTTTGCTGGTAATAGACATTATTTATACAGAGTTTCATTACAGTGTCTCAAAAAGTGATGACAGTAATTCTCTAACAGCAAAAAAAGTAAAGTACTCAGCACTTGCTGCTTCTGCATGTGGTGAGAACATGGAAAAGGAATGATGCTGAGTAGCTGAGAGAAAGAATGTGACATTTCTTGCTGCCACACATACAGACAGAAGCCAGCTTCACAATAAGAGCATGTGTATTTACTTATTTCTCCTTTCCCTCCAAATCCGAAGAGCCTTCATGATCAACTTTAAATAAATATTTGATATACTTTAAGGGTTTTAAATCTTGAGTGAAATCTTGATGGTCTGTGGCAAGAAAAGATATTTAAAGGAGGGTCCGTAGTAAAGAAAAAGCTAAGAACTCCTGTTTGATGTATTCAGAGTTTCATGACTCGTGTCTCAGAGAAAAGAAAGCAAGCTCAAGAGTTCAAAAAGGAAAATATAGCCATTGCATTGCTGTTTTCTTCATTCTGTCAAGAAATTCTAGCCAGCTTTGCGCATCCCTGGACAGTCAAGCATGGACATGGTAGGTGAACCAGCTTATTCGATACTCACCTCCAGCATTGCTCATGGCATGTCCACTGGCTTCTGCCTGTCCAAGTCTCCACCTGCCAACATCCACTGGCTTCCACCCATGAAGTGCCACTGGTTCATCACATCCACTTTGCATCGGGGAAAAACATTTCTGCCATCTTCTGAATACTTCACTCATTCAGTCTGTGTCTGTGTCTCTGCTTCCTCCACAAGCACACAAACACCAGCAATTACTTCAAATGTATTCTCTGCCCCCTGTGCAGGCACACCCACCCACCCACACATGCATGCGTGCACACACACACACACACAGTGATATCTGTGAAGGATATCCACACTTGTTACAATCTGTAGCCACTCTCTTTCCATTCACAGACACATAGCAGCTTCATACTACATAGAACCACCAAGCTTTTGTCAGCTGCCTTCAGAAGCTGAACTTCCACTGGCTTACATCTCAAACATTCACCACCTCCTGAATGCCAACTTGGCCAGCTTCTGTCCATCAGCTTGCTCTGACTCTCCCTGGCTCTGCCAGCTGCCATTCTCCAACTTCCAGCCAAAGAAATCCACTGGTTTCTGGCTGCAAAATCACCTCCCACTTAGCAAGTTCAAGTGTCGCAACATTTCTCCAAATGGCTAATACAAACTTACCTTGGCTCACTCTCATTTAAGAAGCTATTTGCCATATCGGGAAGGTGTTGACACGGTGGCCTTTCTTTCATGAGGGTTTGGGGTTTGCGGTGCAGGGACCTCGCAAAAGTGGAAAAACCATTAATAACATTAATCCCGCCCCCGGGATCCCCCTTCCATTCTTTTGCCTTTTATGTGCTGGGGCCAGACACAAGGAAATGGGAGAGGGAGCTCCAGAGGAGAAGGAAGACACATGCGAGCTTTCTCCCACATGCCCTTACCTTTGCCTCGGCGCATGTTCTTGGTGCTGGGGCCAGAGACAATAAGAGGGGGAGCTCCAGAGGGGGAAAGGAGGAAAGTGTCTGCAAGCCTCCACTGCCCACCGCATTCTCTTGCCTTTTACCTTGGTGCAAGTTTGAAGAGACCTCATGTTGAGGAGGGAGCGGGCTTGTATTCCCCTGCTCCAGAGACTAGGACAAGGAGCAATGGATTCAAACTGCAGGAAAAGAGACTCCACTTAAATCTCAAGAAGAACTTCCTGATGGTCAGAGCTGTACAGCAGTTGAATACGCTGCCTCAAAGTGTGGTGGAGGCTCCTTCTTTGGAGGTTTCTAAAGCAGAGGCTGGATGGCCATCCATCAGGAATGCTTTGATGTGGGTTCCTGCATGGCGGAAGAGGGCTGGACTGGATGGCCCCTGGGGTCTCTTCCAACTCTATGATTCTCAGTGCCTGGGCCAGAGGCAAGGGAATGGGAGCCAGGCGCTGTGGAGGGGAGAAGGAAAGCACGTGTGTGCCCCCCCTCCCCTCCTTTCCCTTGCCTTTTGCCCAGGCATGCTTGCCATCCTTCTCCATGCCAGGCAAAATACAAGGGAATGGGAGGAGGGGAATGGAGGGGAGGAAGGCTCAGGCACTCCTTGTGAATCATCAAATTTGCAAAGGTCAAACCCACGAATGTGGAGGGAGAACTGTATGGGCGACACATTCTGAGGCCAACAGTGCCACATTTTGTAGCAGGTCTGAGTTGTTGTTATGTTCATTTTTATCCTGGGGATCAAAGCGGCTCACGATTTAAAAGAAGAATACAATGAAAACTTATAAAAATGAATATTAAAACAGAACTAAAGTGTTGTCAGTATTAAAACAATGACTCAGTAAAAAAAAATCAGTTAGGAAAGTTTTTTTAAAAACTCTTAAAATTATACAGCAGTAATACAGCTCTATACAATAATACAGTTGTATTGTTGTATAGAACTGTTGTATTAATAGAATTGTTGTTTTAATAATATAACAATACAACACAATGCATACAATACAACAATAGAGGGAAGAAAAAAAACAAGGGTTCAGGTGGCTTTTTAGGTCTCGTTGGGGTTCCAGGGGTGGCACAATGCAGCTCCACAGAAGTTCACCTTTTCCCCACCCCTGATCTAGTGAGTGAGGCATGGCGCACCCAAGGCAAATAGGTCCCCATAGCCAATCTGATCTTTTCAAAACCCATGGTCTTGGACTAGAGTTGCCGGAGTGAGCACCGGAGAGGGCACCTGTACCCTTCATGGTTCTTGAGACCAGGGAATTTCAGCAGGTGTTGCTTTGTTACCTGTTTTTTTCTGGAAGGGCATTGGGGTTCCTTCAAGCCCTTCTACCTTTGGCTTCCTACTTGGCCTGGTATCCATAGCACAGTCCCCAAACCTTCCAGGTTCCTTAAGCTCAATTTTTTTCCTCTCTCTTCACTCACATCCTGTCTTCAATTACATTTTCCTAAGGTTCCCCTTTTCTCTGCTAGGGACCTTCCTTCTTCAGCATCAACTGCTTCCTGCTACTGTTGAGATGGTCTTCCTTCCAAGGTCTGCAGTTATGCAGGTGATCAATCCTCTTTAGCCATTGGTTGAAATGGTTCTGTGATGTCACAAAGACCCAGGTGTTTTTGCTACGAAGGCAACCAGAGCCTCAGGGATTGGCCGAGCCCTGGTGATGCTAACAGTCACTCAATACCCAGGGTTCTCACCTTCTCATTCTGCTTTAGGACAGTGGTGTACCAGGCCATACATCCCAACACTTTGATATGGTTTAATTGGTGAAATGTGATTTAATTGGCAAGATACATTAATTGACATTGATATGAAAGGGACCGTGATGTGACTGGCCGAGCTGGACAAGAGGAAGATGCTGGCAGAACATGGGGGCTGCAAAGTAGGTCCAAGATCCCTTCTAGGCATAGCCAGGTCATAGTCAGAAAATCACCAGGTAACTCCAGAGATAATAGGTTTAAGCTAAGCTGTAATGACTCTGCTTTTTTATTTATTTATTTATTTATTTATTTGTATCCCGCCTCTCCATATGGATCGAGGCGGCGAACAACTTACAAATAGCATGTATTTCGAAACATTTCTATACATGCCCCCAACAAGCTGGGTACTCATTTTACTGACCTGCGAAAGGATGGAAGGCTGAGTCAACCTTGGAGCCCGGCAGGATCGAACTCACAACCTTGTGGCTGCAGTTCTGGCATTTAACCACTGCGCCACCAGGGCTCCTTTGAGACAATAGCAATGGGGAAGTTCCCACCTAACCAGTGATTGTTTCAAACCTTCCTCCTATCGACCTGTGCATTTCCCCCATTGTCCTCACACTTGTCCAACCATTACAGGGCTATCTCAACAGCCATTAACTCTTTGTCATCTAATGCTAGGATCATTAACACACTCTGGACCGCATTGTCCACTCTGCAAACCTCCATGGTGTAGTTGGCCAAAGAGCCATTCAGTCCCATGCTCTCCAGTTAAAAATTGGTATAAAACCCCCCAGATTTTAGCAGCTAATTTGCAGTATCTTGCTTGCTGGTGGCCACACTGTCGCTCTGATTTCTGAACAAATACTGTCCTTAGGCATGAGTCTAAGTCACATCACTGTTTCGTCACTGCTCTCCAGATCAACAAATATCACCCTCATTGCCCTTGAAACCTCACTATCAACAACTTTCCTCCCTTTCTCCTTTAGCTAGCCTTGTATGATTCTGTGAGTGTTTGTGTCTTGTGTGTGATTGTTAAATCCCTAAATAGGTTGTCAAAAACTCGCGGACAAACAAGCAAGGGTCACCTATTCAGTTGCCCAGTTTGCAGTTGCTGCTAGGAAAATACATGCCTCTTTCTATCAGAAGCAAAGTGGTTTTAATAAATAATTTTTAATATTGTGATTTTATAGTTTATTTACATATTTGCTGTATTATTATTTTAAACTGCAGTTTGTAAGTATTCTGTAACTTCTGTACTATTTTCTAACTGTTGTAAAAATTGTGAAGGCCATTGGCTATACAACAATAAAGTGTGTGTGCTTCCTTTTCATTACAAATCCCTAAATAAAATGCATTTCAGCTTACTTTTGAATCTCTGGCTGGTTCTTCCCTGCAAAGATCCCATAAACATTGGTGGAAAGGTCTTGCTATTTGCCCCCCTCTTGCAGGCGTCCCAATTTTGAGCTAATAATTCCCCATCAAATACTTATTTAAGATGGTTCATCAAGGGCCTTCAAATTGGGAGAGAAAGGAGAAATAAGTAAATGCACATTTTCTTCAGAGGCGCTGGAGGAGGAGGGAAGACTTTTCTCCTGCTTCTTCCTCCCAGTTTATGGCTGGACTGGACTGGACTGAACAGCAATGCACATGTCCAGCTTGCAAGCCAGCCAACCTACCTGTGCCTGTCAGGTGGACATTCTGTTTTTGGAAGAGACAGTCTGAGCAGCCTCAAAGGTCCCCCAGGGGTCCAGGGACTCCAGGTTAAGAACAGTTGAGATAGATAATTAGAGCTAGAAAATTAAAAAAAATAATTCGAGATAATTAAAAAATATTATTATAGAAATACATACTATTTGTAAGTTGTTTGCCGCCTCGATCCATGTGGAGAGGCGGGATACAAATAAATAAATAAATAAATAAATAAATAAAAATAAAAAAATTATCAAAAATAAGTAACAGTTTGCTGCACTATCATGACCCCAAGAATTTACGTCCTAAGGCATTTCGTTCTCTCTGTGCAATAGAAAAGCCAGACTAAGCTTTTAAAATTACAGTTAGTACTGTGCTGAAGGAGGCATGGTAAACCCCTTTTGAATGTCTTTTATGAAAACCTTATTATTGGACAACCCAAACCAAAATGAGAGATGTGCCAGAAGAGAGATGGGCAGATTCAAGCCAGGCAGCCACAGCCCTGAGTCTGCAAGATCTAGCCGGACTGTTGATGGTGGAGTGACTTGCAGTTCTCTCATTCATAGAGTTGCCATAAGTTCAAGTTGACCTGACTACAACAATACATTAAATAAATTAAAAGCATTAAAACATAACCAATCCCCCCCACCTATCAACCCATCTAAAACCAATCCCCTAAAACACATTAACCACATTAAAAAACAGGAGGACAACGTACACGTACAATATCTGATTGTTTTATTTTGTTGTTTTAGGGCTGGACTGTATTTTCTAACTGTTTGTGGTTGCTTTCCTGACACCTTTAAGAGAGAGTCTGTTTCCGCACTAGACTGTTATACCGCTACTATGCCACTTTCAATATCCTATGGAATCCTGGGGTTTGTAGTTTCCTGAGGCCTAAGAGCTCTCTGGCTGAGAATTCTAAAAGCCCCTCCCTAAACTGCAAACCTCAGGATTCCATAGGATGTTGAAACCGGAATCATAGCGCTATAACAGTCTACTGCGGAAATGGACTAAGCGAGCAAGATAAAGGTCTTCATAGGAAGAAAACAGATAAATGTTGAGCCGCTGGGGAAGGAGGAGGCGCTCCAGAAAGGAAGAAGGGAGGGATGGCGGTGTTAGTGGGAGGGAAGGAAGCGTGTGCCTCTTGCTTGTAGTTTTTTCCCCCCTTCCTCCGAAAGTAACTTCTCTCTCCGTCTCGCTCCGCCCTCCTCCTCCTCCTCTCCCGGCGGCTTCCCTCCCTCTCGGCCACGTCAGCTGGGCACTCAGTTCCAGCCCCAACTTTCCTAAAGGGGGTTTTCTTAGGGGGTGGGGAGGAGGGAGAGGTTGGAGACCCTCCTCCTCCTCTCACCCCCCCTCCAGCCCCCTGCAAGATGGTCTTGCTCACCATGATCAGCCGGGTCCAAGACGGGCTTCTCTTGGCCGCCTCCATGCAAGAGACGGAGCAGGTAAGGAAGGAGGGGGTCCACCTCCTGCTCTAACCATTAGGCGGGGCTGCCTTGCCTCCACCGACTCACGCCTTCTGCCTCTCTTCGCGATCCCAAAATCAGCAGCTGAGGAGCTTTTGCATATGGGTTTTTAACAAGGAATTTATTTATTTATTCGTTGATTAGTGTAAATATTTGATCTTGCCTTCTATTAATTATGCCTAATAATTATAACAGAGCAGAGGTAGAGGAAAGGTGGCCGTCTGAATCCTTTGGACTGCAACTGCTGAGCCATTTCCGCACTACACTGTTATAGTGCTAGTATTTTACTTTCAACATCTTATGGAATCCTGGGATTTATAGTTTGCTGAGGCCAAAGAGCTGTCAAGCTGTCAAGCCTCTCCCTCAAATGCAGACCCCAGGATTCCATAGGATGTTGAAAGTGGAATGATAGCACTATGTATAGTGTGGAAATGGGCTCAGTCTTGTGTTCCCTCCAGATTTGGAGTGTTGCGACAGATGCGGGTTCAAATCCCCACTTGTCCCTGATGTTCGCTAGGAAGCATTGGACCAATTGCTTTTTCAAACAGCCTGACCTACCTTACAGGCTGTTGTGAAAATAAACTGGGGAGGGGCCATGCCTTGACCTCCTTGGAGGAATAGTGGATGGAGTTGTAAAAAGGAAGCAATCCAAAGCCTAGAAGGAGCAGGGAATTGGGTTTATCACTTACTGTGTTTAAAAAAAGAACTTCACCTCCTGGGGCCCTTTCACATTACACAATTATAGCACTATGATTCCACTTTAAGTGTCACAGCAAACACTGGGACCATTTCTGCACTACAGTGTTAAAGTGCTGCTATTCCAATATCAACCTGCTATGGAATTCTGGGGTTTGTAGTTTAGGGAAGGAGACTTCAAATTCTCAGCCAAAGAGCTCTTTGGTCTCAGTAAACTACAAACCCCAGAATTCCACAGGGCGTTGAAAGTGGAATAGCAGCAGTTTAACACTGTAGTACGGAAATGGCCTGGGATTTGGAGTTTGGTGAGGCACCAGTGCTCTTTCACGGAGAATTCTAAATGCCCCTCCCTAAACTGCAAATCCCAAGGTTCCATAGGATGGAATTATGGCCATTAAAGTGGAATTGTAGCACTATAACTGGGTGTCAGAGGTTTCCTAATTTTATTAGATTGTGATTTGCAATCACGTAGGCTTCCAGACTCCAACTTCCAGTAACCCTTGCTGGCAAAGTCAGTGGTGGGGAATGCTGGGACTTGCAGTCCAACAACATCTGGAGGGCTGTGTGATTCCCACCTTTAAGCGAGATCGCACTTGGATGTAAGATACAGAAAACAGGCTAAGTTGCCCTCTTCCTGGCCCATTGGAATCTTTAATTCTATATACAGGGTTGCCACCATATTATTTGGCATATAGTGGACACACTCCTGAATTTGTAAAAGTAACTTTTTTGGATTACAGCTTGCCAGAGTGGCATAGCCCCCAACATTTCACAGGCCATTTCTGCACTACAGTGTTAAAGTGCTGCTATTCCACTTTCAACGCCCTGTGGAATTCTGGGGTTTGTAGTTTACGGAGACCAAAGAGCTCTTTGGCTGAGAATCGGAAGTGCCCTTCCCTAAACTACAAACCCCAGAATTCCATAGGAGGTTGATAGTGGAATAGCAGCACTTTAACACTGTAGTGCGGAAATGGTCACAGACAAAAATGTTACGCTTGTGGCCAAGCAATATGAAGAGTGTGGTCAAGATGGCAAAAGTTAGTAATGACGAAGAAGACACAAGATAGGAGTGTCTGCAGCATTTTGCTTTTGCCTGGAACTCCCAGGATTCCTCCCACTCCTCTCCCCCTGCTGAGTACAGTCCTCCCTCCACATTTGCAAGTTTGGCCTTTGCAAGTTTGATTATTTGTGAAGTTTGTGTTTTCAGTCCTTCCCCACCCGAGGCAAAGGGAGAGGGACTAAGAGGGGAGAACACAAGAAGGGAATGGGAGGAATAGTACGGAAAGGAAGGCTCTCCCTTGCTTGTTCATAGAATCATAGAGTTGGAAGAGACCCCAGGGGCCGTCCAGTCCAACCCCCTGCCATGCAGGAACACCCTCAAAGCACTCCCGACAGATGGCCATCCAGCCTCTGCTTAAAAACCTCCAAAGGAGGAGACTCCACTACATATTCTACTGCTGGACAACCCTGACCATCAGGAAGTTCTTCCTGAGGTTCAGGTGGAATCTCCTTTCCTGCAGCTTGCGTCCATTGCTCCTTGTCCTGGTCTCTGGAGCAGCAGAAAACAAGCCCTCTCCTTCCTCTACATGGCATCCCTTCAAATATTTAAACATGGCTATCATGTCCCCTCTTAACCTTCTCTTCTGCAGACTAAACATACCCATTGTTCAGTAGGGCAAAAGAGGGGAAAATATTCCTTTTTTTAAAAAACTTTTTGCCTTGGTCCTGCACCTTGAACCCTTGTGAAAGTGGAGTGAGCGACCGCTCTACAAACTAGATTTGCCCTTTGAACTCCGTTTGCAGCAACTGAAGCAAGCTGAGGACAAAGGGGGAAAGAGAGAGGAGGAGGAGAGAGAAACTGGGAGGTTTTGAAAGCAGTTTATTTTTTTTTTTGTGAGAAATAGCTGAAAAGACTTGTAAAAGAATTTAGCACAGGATCGGCTGAAGCATTAAGGTTTATTAAAAGTACGTTTCTGCAGAAGCGGGTGCTCCCCAGAGAGAAGGACACACCCCAATATTGTATACCTCATGTTTTATCCCCTGTCCCCGTCACAGGTTTTCCCTCCCCTGGGATCCCATTGGATAGGACCCCAAAGGATCTATCAGGATCGCCTAAGAAGTTACATTTCCCCTTCCCCATATTTCCCTTGTGTATCTTTAATTCTCATTAGCAGTTTCAAAATGCCCCTTGGTGTAATCACCTTAACGGTTTCTAACCGCCCCTACTTCTAAACAATGCCAATCTTTTTTTTCTTTTATTCCTTATCAACCAGTTTACTCCTTACAGACAACCTTGTTGTCACTCAAACTCTCTTATCAGTCTGGTTCTTCACTCTGGAGAGCCAAGGCCAAGAGGCCTTCTTCTGTTCTGTGGCCAATTTTAGAAAGCTGTTTTCTTAGATTTAGTGTATTACAGAAGCTAAAATATAAAATATACTGAAATATATGTGTAAATATATCTAAAATATGTGTTATACATATAAGCTAATATATATGCTTCTAATACATGTTATTAATACTGTATACCCAGTGCAGAAGCTAAAATAGATTTCATTTCTCTCATTTTTTAAAAATAATTTTTATTCAAAAAAGAAGCACAAAGGAAGATAACAAGAATAACCATTACAACCATTACAAAATATTAGATCATGAATAAATGTTCAAAATTGTCTCTTCTAAATTCAGTACTTTATAAATAGAATAATAGTCTCATTCAGGTTGGTTTAAACCTATGTAAATTTAATGTAATCTTACTGCTGTTTGGTAAGCATTAAGTTGATTCACATTTGTGTTAAATTTATTTGAAATTTACCAACATTTCTACTCTTATCCAAGTCTACATACTTCCATTACGAATGATCTACGATGAACAATGCAGTTTCCACTTCCCTTTCGTAGAATCATAGAATCATAGAAATGTAGAGTTGGAAGAGACCACAGGGGCCATCCAGTCCAACCCCCTGCCATCTATTTTCTTAAGGTTTTTTTTTTTATATTGCCACCGGCTTATTTGCATCTAACTTTCTTATTCTTTCAAATTATTATTCTCTTAAAAGCAGTTTAAAAAACGAAACGACAGAGGATTGATTGGAACTGTCTCTGCTAAATCTGCATCATTTGAGGCTATGGAATGGCCAGTGGTCATGCTGCCTGCCAGATTCTGTATATCGTAAGCCAACTCTTCCCCACAAAGCTCTGCTCCAGCTTAATCTTTAAGGAGGGGTTCCTCTCTACCAACTTTATGGCTGTGAGCCATGTCTGCTAGAACAGAGGAGAGGTGGAGGAAATTTGGCCCTCTGAATCTTTTGCACTTCAACTCCTAGGCCATTTCCGCACTCAACTGTTATAATGCCATTATTCCCCTTTCAACATCCTGTGGAATTCTGGGGTTTGTAGTTTACTGAGGCCAACGAGCTCTCTAGCTGAGAATTCTAAAGGCCTCTCCTTAAACTGCAAATCCTAGGATTCCATAGGAGGTTGAAAGTGGAATAACAGCACTATTACTGTGTAGTGCAGAAATGGCCCTAGAGCAGTGGTTCTCAACCTTCCTAATGCCGCGACCCTTTAATACAGTTTCTCATGTTGTGGTGACCCCCAACCATAAAATTATTTATTTATTATTTACAATGCCCCCCCCCCGGCAAAGGCCGCCTCACTGGCCAGGAACAGGGGCGGGGGCAGGCAGGGAGGGAAGAGGAGCCGCGCGTCTCCCCCGGGAAAAAACTCCAAGAACCCCCCCAGGCTCTGCTTCTGCTTCGCTCTCGTTTCTGCTAGCGGGGGCAGTGTGGGAAAAGTTTCCAGAGTGTCGACCCTGGCCGGGGGGGAAGGAATCCCAGCGCCTTTGTCTTTTGCCCTGGGCACAGCTCGCCCCCCCCGGAAAAGTGCTGCCTTGCGGCCCCCCGGCCCTTCCACAGCGCCCCCCTCCGTGGTGAGTGGGGCAGGGGCCATGGCGAGGAGGGGGCCTGCCCTCCGTGCTGCCGCCGCCCCCCAAGCTGGCCTGGCAGATGGGAGGCTCTCCTGGTAGCGGAGAAGGGGAGCGATTTCAGTCCCTTCTGAACAGGGGGCAGGAGGATGTGAGTGCGTGGCTCGCGCTTGCGCACCACCACCGAGGAGGGAATGGAGCCTAAGACCAGAAATACGTATTTTCCGATGGTCTTAGGCGACTCCTGTGAAAGGGTCATTCGACCCCCAAAGAGGTCCCAACCCACAGGTTGAGAACCGCTGCCCTAGAGTCTTTTTTTTCTCATCAGCCATACTGGCTGTTTTCTGGGGCTGTACACCAGAGCAGCTGGAAGGCCAAACATTCCCCAACCCTGTAACTGAACCTCCATGTTCAGTGCTAATAAATTCTAAGTTTGGAAATGTTAATTTTTCAATGACATCTCCCGGTATGCTCCAACCCTCATGACCGTATGGCCCATTATACTTAGAACACTATGAGATACGGATTTATTGACTCATTTAAATTCATGTTCTGGGGTTTTTGTTTTTTTTTTGCCTCCACTTCCAAGGCACTTGAGGCAGCTAACAATAAAAATCAAACTAAAAGAAATTAAATCAGGATTGATAGCCTTAAAAACTGACCACAAAGGGAGGCTTTAAACATTGAAAACAAGGTTATCCAGCAAGACAATTTCTTATGTTTGTTTTAGCCATGAAATAACTGAATGGCCTTAGGTGAGTCATATATACCCTCAATTGCCATTTTTAATATAGAGATAATCATATTAGCCTATTATTATTTGAAATGTTTGTTATGATTGTTGAGGTAATATGTATATGTGTGTGAAGTATTAATCATTTGAAGTGGATTATGCCTGTGCTGATTATTCCTTATTAGCCTCTCTCCCTTTATTTCCAGTGCTCAGGCAGACTGTGAGTGTCATTGGTTATATGGCTAAAATGGTGCCACCTGTAAATAAGAGAGAACATCAGGCATGGGGAAAAAAAACCTCTGAAATTTGCAGAAATACCACAAATTAATATGAGTGTGGTGGGGATGTGTTCTCATATTCCAGAGCCTGACCCTCCGTCTGAGGGCCTGCAACCTCTTCTCTAATCTGCAGGACAACAGGGAGGAATCTCAGGATGAAAGTGCTGCCTTTAAAAGTTTATGTGTAATGTGTGTGCATACAGCGTGTGCCAAAAGTCATGCCCCATAGGCATTTTAGATGATCTAAATCCCATTAGAGTTTGTGGACATCAGAGAAAATGCTACTTTACTTAGGAATGTTCAAAAGTTATGCATCACCCAGGTAAGAAAATGGCAGCCAGTTCGAACATTTAATTTAATATTTAATCCTGCTTTACTTAGGAACGTTCAAAGTCATGCATCACCCAGGTAAGAAAAGAGCAACCAATTTGACCATTTAATTTTGTATATATAATAACTTGGGAGCCAGCATGGTGTACTGGTCAGGGTTGGAATCCCCGCTGAGGCCTGGAAACCCACTGGGTGACCTTGGGCTATTCGCATTTTTTCAGCCTCAGGGGGGCAAAAGCAACCCCCCTTCTGAACAAATTTTACCAAGAAAAGCCATGATAAGTTCCCCTTGGGGGTCACCATAATTCAGAAATTACCTGGAGCAGAAGTCCTGGTGATGCAATGGTTAAATGCTGGTACTGCAGCCACAAGGTTGTGAGTTCAATCCTGCCGGGCTCCAGGTTGACGCAGCCTTCCATCCTTCCACAGGTCGGTAAAATGAGTACCCAGCTTGTTGAGGGAAATTAGCTAACACATTGTAAACCACTTAGAGAGCATTTAGCTGATAAGCGGTATAGAAATACACATGCTATTGCTATTGGAGCAAACAACAACATTAGGGGGGCATCAGGAGAGGGCTTGTGATGCTGAGAAATCAGGCTGTGAGCAGTCCTTAACTGGTCAGGCAGCAGCTGGTGGAGGAAGAGGAGGAGGAAGACAACAACCAGAGGCAGGTTTTTAAAGGGCTGTATGGCCTGATCAGAAACACTGAAAAGGAAGGTTCCACCAGAAAAGAAGCAGCTGAAGTGTGTGAGTGGGGGGGGGGCAAGGTTGGAGAAACTTGCAAATAATCAAATCTGTGAAAGTCAAACCTGCAAATGTGGATGGCCTGCAACATCCTCATCTGTTGCTGTTGGTCATTTTCCTCCTTTTGCAAGATGTTCTTCTCCCAGAAGGTTCATCTCATATTCCCTTTGTGCAAACCCTGCCCTATGCAACCAAATTATTTGATGCTGAGCCATGCATGTTGCTCATTTCCCAGTCTTTGGCCTTTGTACTGGCTGTTATTAAATGTATTAGCTGTCTACTGTTAAGCTCTTTGGCTGAAATCCTGTGTTATAAATTTAGTTATGAATGGGAGTAGAGTGGTTAGCTGGTGCATGGCTATTTGTCACATACTTGGTAGTCCAGTTTGCATTGGCAGCTAAGAAACTTTGTGCTCATTTCATTAAGGGACATATCGTATGTATTGTAGTAATATTAATTTTATACTTTTTATTTGTTAGTTTTACAGAGATCTGTAAAAATGGTTTAAAGTCATGTCTATTTATTTATTTTTTATGTCATTTGTATGCCACCTTTCTCCCAGAGTGGGACCCAAGGTGGCTCCCAGAATGAGCCAATTAAAAAACAAAAACGAAAAATGAAATTTAAAAACCGATAAAATCTCCACATAAAACAACATAAAATCATTTAAAAGACATATAGAAGGTAAAAAATAAAGCATCCCAATAAAAGCTTCCCTGCTTATACATTAAAAGCCTAACATGGCTAATATTTGTAATAATTTATTTTTAATTTTGTTCATGTTTTATTCCATACATTGTAAAGACCTTTGGCTAGATACAGTAAACTTTATGATGATGGTGGATTATCTACATGCTACTCATCTATTAGTCTTGGCCTTTCTATTAGCTGTCATTAAGGCTATTTCTGCACTACACTGCCATACTGCCAGTCGCATAGGGACGTGGGGGCAGGGGGAGTGATTCGCCCTGGGAGGCAATGTTTTTGGGGGTGTCCCAGCCCGTGGCCACACCCCCTGCACCCTGGCCATGCCCCCCACGCCCTGGCCACACTCCCACGTACTATAGCCACGCTCCCACGCACAGTGGCCTCGCGCTGTAGCCCCGCTCCCTACCTCCCCCCTCCACATACTCCAGGCTCCACCACTGCATAGTGCCGTTATTCTACTTTCAACATCTTGTGTAATTCTGTAGTTTACTGAGGCCAAAGAGTTCTCTGGCTGGGAATTTAAATGCTCCTCCTTAAACTGCAAACCCCAGGATGCCATAGGATGTTGCAAGTGGAATAATAGCATTATAACAGTGGTAGTGCAGAAATAGCCTAAGAGTACTGGCTGTCCAGTGTTAAGCTCTTCAGCTGAGATCCTGCATTACAGACATAGTTATGAATACATAAATATGTATCGTTGCCTGACCTGATTTCCCACAAGCCCACCTTAACAGCCAGCAGCCACACTAAGTGACGGAGGTCTGTCCTTTTGGCCATCGTGGGGCAGCAGGATGATACTTCCAGATCCCCTTTCTACCAGCAAGTTATAGCCTGATAGGGAACTGATTGTCACGCCACAGCTCACTAGCAGAAGGTGGCTGGAAATGTTGTCACCAACTAGGGGAAAGTGGATGACAATGTAACCAATCCAAATTAAATGTGAAAATAAATGGTATTATGATTAATTTATACAGGATGCGGAATAACAAATGTCTCAAGACAAATCAACCGAGGCAAGGGCAGCTAAACAATTATCAGTAGTTTAAACATGAATAAAAAGGTCCATGATGCACTATGGAAGAGCTTTCCAAATTTTCATGTTGGTGACACACTTTTTAGAGATGCATCATTTCACGACACAGTAGTTCAGTTTTACTAGCAAACCGGAGGTTAAACTAACCCCTTACAAGAGATACAGACGCATACATAAATTGTAATAATAAAATGTATGGGGACACAACATATCTCATGAAAACCTTTCACATGTTTTTAAAAATATATGATGTATAAATAATAACATATGTTTCCAAGATTGTAGGCAACACACACACACTTCAGGTGATATACTAACATGTCACAGCACACTGTTTGGAAAGCCCTGCACTAAGGAGTTACAAACACATGTAGTCCATTTTGTACTTGTAACTGGAAAAATCAACCATTTACAGGTTTCCCCCATTTACCTGACAGGTTAGGGACTGGAGCATTGTCAGAAAACAAAATTGGATGAAAAGTGAAACCCATGTCTGTACTGTAGGGAGCACGAAGGATGTATGGCGGCTCACATGGGACCAGTGGTGCATGTGCTGCTTGCAAAATCTCATCCAGCTTAGTGCCATGTTCCCCCTTTCAGCTCACTTTGCAAGCAGCACACTCATGTGAGCAGTTCCATAGGCAAGAAGAATGGAAAGAACAGAGACCTTGTTGAATTAATGGAACTTGTCCTTAACTTGGAAACATCAGAAGAGCAAATGGTCAGATAATGCGGTGTCAGAAAATGAGGGTGTCCTGCACAGTCCACCAGCCACATATAATTGAAAATTATATATATTTTAAAAAATACGTGTCTAGCTGCCCTTGCAATATTGTATATATTAGCTAATATTTACTATGCAGCTGTTTTTTGTCATGCTGAATGTGATTAAGCTGTATTCCGGTGCCTACAGGCTTTAGTTGATTTATGTTGATATTTTTGCTATTCTGTGTCCAGTATAAATTAGTAATAATACCATCCATTTTAACATTTAATTTGGTGTTGAATTGATTATATTGTTGGTCCCCTTTTCTTAGCTGGTGGCTTGTTTGTCTTGAGAACCTCCTGTGTTTTCTGTGTTGCATACTGTCCTGATTGCCAGGAGAACAGACTCGTGTTGCTTAGTGTGGCTGCTGGCTGTTAAGGTAGGTTTGGAGGGGTGTTTGCGACAATGGCAATACTGCCATGATCGTAAACATGAATACCAAACAGTTACAAATGTGTCTATCTTATGCATTTGTAACTGCTCAACAGGAATCTAGCTTTCATTTGTTTTTATAGATTCATAGAAATGTAGAGTTGGAAGAGACCCCAGGGGCCATCCAGTCCAACCCCCTGCCATGCAGGAACATCCTCAAAGCACTCCCGACAGATGGCCATCAACGCTCTGCTTAAAAACCTCCAAGGAAGGAGCCTCCACTACACTTCGAGGCAGCAGATTCCACTGCTGGACAGCCCTGATTGTCAGGAAGTTTTTCGTGAGGTTCAGGTGGAATCTCCTTTCCTGCAGCTTGAATCCATTGCTCCTTGTCCTGGTCTCCTGCTTGTGATCATATTTTGCTGTATGGACAAAGGGTGTCCAGTTCGAATTGTATCTTCTTGCAGAGTACAGTCAGTTCTCCACATTTGCTAGGGTTAGGGGCACGGGACCCCCATAAAAGTGAAAAAAATGTGAATAACTCTAGGCCCTCCCAAACCATATTTAACACAGAAAAAAAGTATAATCACCATATTCAACCCACCGTGGATTCCTTTGAGGCATCAGGGTTCCTTCACAAAGCAGAAGTGGGTGGCTGGTGGGGCTTACTGCCACCTCCACTGCTGCCCCACACCCTTTTTGATAGGGACTTACTAGCTTCATTTGCAGTTTCTCAGTCTCACAAGGCTTGCAGTGCCTATTAAAAATGGCAGAGGGTGGCAGCAGAGCTAACAGCAAATAATCTGTAAATAATCAAATCTGCAAACGTAAAACCCGCAAATGTGGAGGGCTGACTGTATAATACAGCATTCCTTCCCCTACAGTCAAACCGAAACTTCCAGGAATACCATAACCAAGCCAAGCAGCTGTTCCGGAAACTTGGGGACCATTCACCAAGCCGGTGTTCTCTGCAAGCTGGGCCAATGACTTTCCAGTAAGTGCCTGCAATTCTTGGAAATATGTATAGAAATATTATTGAAACGTATTTCCCTGGCTTTTCATTCTCAGTGATCCCTAGAAGAAATTAATCCAGAGCATCTTCCTTCTTGTCTTGCTTACTCTCTGTTCCTTTCCCCACTGTAACTTTTGCAGTTACCTGATTAGCCAGGGCATTTGCTACTTGACGTTGTGCGAAGCTGCGTACTCAAAGAAACTGGCCTTCTCCTTCCTGGAAGAGCTACAGGCTGAATTTTGGGAGCTGTACGGGAAGAAAGTGTCCTCTGTCTCACGTCCTTATGCCTTCATTGAGTTTGGTATGTATTTGTTAAGGCACAGTGAGCAAAGTGTGGCCCATGAGTGTTTCTATGGCATCCAAGGGCCCAAGGATCAATAATATTTTGTCCTCAAATGCCCTCAAGGAGGTGTGGGGGCATTTTCTCCATTTCCCCCAGCCATTTGAGGCCTAGGGGGCCTTCTTCTAAAACAGGAAGCAAATAGGAAGGCCATTTCCGCACTAGACTGTTATAGTGCTATCATTCCACTTTCAACATCCTATCGAATCCTGGGTGTTGCAGAGGCCGGCCCCTCCCTAAAGTGCAAACCCCAGGATTCCATAGGACGTTGAAAGTGGAATAATAGTGCTATAACAGTCAAGTGCAGAAATGGCCAAAGTGAGTTTGGGTCACTAAAAGACTTTTGGGGAGCATGGTGAAAATACTTTCCAGCAGGCATTTTGAGGCATTATTTAGGGCTTGCAGTGGGGGGATGTGGTCTTCTGAGAAAGCTAATGTCCCCCCAGCCTCTCACCTTTGTCCATCCCTGTGCTAATGCCAAAGGAGAATGAACACTTCTCTGACCCGTCCTTGCCAATATTCTAGCCCTCATTGCCTAATCTGTGGAGGGCAGCACAGATTCCTTTATTCTTATTACCTGCGCTCACAATTTTTGCTGCATGTGGATAAAAAGAGTCCTTTCTCCTGTTGTTGTACAACCAGAGCCCAATGCAATAGATTCAGGATGGACCAAAAGAAAAAAAAAACATATTACTGATTCACACAGTTGTTAATTAATACATTGAATCTACTGAGATTAGTCACATTGATGGAGGAGGAATTGCAGAGCTTGAGAAGTGATGTTTGAAAACTAATTTGTCCTCATTGCTCATTATAGTGATACGAAAGTAGTTAATTGCTTTTATTCAGTATCTTGTTTGAAAAAGTAACTCATGCTATTGATTAGATTGTTCATTATTTTTAATTACTTTTATGCTATTTGTTTTTGAAAAAATGTTATTGATTAAAGAGTACGTAAAACTTGGAAAAACTCCATTCAGATGAGTTTTCCACCCTTGGTTTAGACTTTAGCTCAGGGGGTGAAAACCTCAAGTCCTGAACTGAACCTGGCCCTCCTGGGTTACAATCTGGCCCTCTAGTCTTCCCTAAGATGGCTAAGCACACACCTTTTCCCATGACACCATTGTTTATACAAGTTTATTCTCAGTTTTAAAAGGCTGAAATGTGTCTTAAAAGGCTTTTGGTTATGGCAGGAAGAGCTTTAAATTAGAATCTGCAAATAATTTTAGACTCATCCTTTGGTCCTACACATCACCCAAATGTGGCTCCCAAGAACTCCTCTGAAATTGAATCAGGCCCTTAGACTGAAATTGGGCCCCATTGAGTTGGGCCCCTAGACTGAAATTGGGTCCATTGCATGGATCCAAGGGTCCACTGCTATAGATGATAAGGAAAGATGGCTAACCAATGACATCCTCTTGTTTAGACATTTATATCCAGAAGCTGAAGAAATCTTACCTGGATACCTGGTCAAAGCGTCACCTGAGCAGCATCAACATGGAGCTACAAGATGTCCAGAAGATCATGGTCACCAACATTGAAGAGGTCCTTCAGCGTGGGGAGGCCTTATCGGGTAGGTAGAGGGAGGGTGCTGTTGAGGAGATAGCCTGGGTTGCCCACGGAAAGAGTACTGCTAGGAATGATGGTAAGACTAGCATCAGGCATTTTGCTGCCTGAAGCAGCAGAGTCATAGGCCATTTCCGCACTAGCCTGTTATAGTGCTATGATTCCACTTTCAACATCCTATGGAATCCTGGGGTTTGCAGTTTCGGGAGGGGCCGGCTGGCAGAAATGGCCATAGAATTGTAAAGTTGGAAGAGATCACAAGAGCCATTGAGTCCAACGCTGTTCTGCCATGCAGGAATACATCATCAAAGCATTCCAAACAGATGGCCGTCTAGCCTCTGTTTAAAAACCTCCAAAGAAGGAGCGTCCACCATACTCCAAGGAGGTGTATTTCATTGTCAAACTGCTCTTATTGTCAGGAAGTTCTTCCTAATGCTTAGATGGAATCTCTTTTCCTGAAGTTTGAAGCCGTTGCTCCATGTCCTAGTCTCTGGAGCAGCAGAAAACAGGCCTGCTCCATCTTCCATAAAGTCATAGAATCATAGAATCATAGAAATGTAGAGTTGGAAGAGACCACACAGGCCATCCAGTCCAACCCCCTGCCATGCAGGAACACCCTCAAATCAATCCCGACAGATGGCCATCAAGCCTCTGCTTAAAAACCTCCAAGGAAGGAGACTCCACTACACTCCGAGGCAGCAGATTCCATTGCCGGACAGCCCTGACTGTCAGGAAGTTCTTCCTGAGGTTCAGGTGGAATCTCCTTTCCTGCAGCTTGAATCCATTGCTCCTTGTCCTGGTCTCTGGAGCAGCAGAAAACAAGCCCTCTCCTTCCTCTACGTGGCATCCCTTCAAATATTTAAACATGGCTATCATGTCCCCTCTTAACCTTCTCTTCTGCAGACTAAACATACCCAGCTCTCTAAGTCTATCCTCATAGGGCATGGCTTCCAGGCCTCTCACCATTTTGGTCGCCCTCCTCCGGACTTGCTCCAGCTTGTCAATATCCTTCTTGAATTGGGGTGCCCAGAACTGGACACAGTATTCAAGATGGGGTCTAACGAAAGCAGAGTAGAGTGGTACCAGTACCTCCCTCGATCTAGACACCATACTCCTATTGACACCATACTCCTATTAAGTCCATAGAGTCACGCGCATAGTACCATGTTACTTGGGCAGATGACATAGAAAGGCCCATAAACATCTCTTCCTGCCCCAGCAGTAAAAAGACAATAGCAACCAGTTATTTCTGCTGCTTTTCTTGATGCTCAAAGCTGCTGCTGGGAGGCAGCTGTATCGCTCTGCTTAATGACAAATCTGGTATTTGATTTGAAGATTGAGAGAAATGACTTACCATTTTCTTTACATCCACTCACACACATCAATCCACTTCCTAATGCTGACATCTTCACACTACATAGAGCTTTCACACTACACAATTAAAGTGCTATGACTCCTCTTGAACTGCCAGGGTTTCTCGCATGGAATCGTGGAGGATGGAGATCAGGGTGCTGGAAAATGGTGTTTGCATTTGTGCTCTTAGTTGGAGAGTCACTTGAGAACAGGCAACTGGAGAGAGACCCCCACCCCTTGGGGTCCTGCTGCAACTGGTTTCCCAAGGCACCTCATGACTGGGAGCACACTGCAGACATTATTTCCCAGTGCTCCACTCTCTAGTGCTTTGAAAACACTTCAGACAGGGTGCTGCCAGTAGGCTGCTACAGTAGGTTTTTGAGTCACATTTGATCACTCATAAGCATACATATGAATCCCCAGCAGTTATGATATTTTAAGTCCATCTCATGATATTGTAACTGCTGAACAGAACACCGGCCATACATTTTTTGCACAAAAATAACTTTTTCACGCAAAGATCACCATCTATCAGTCTTTCCTTTCTCACTGAAGGACCTTCCCCCAAACCGCACAAAAATAAATAAATAAAAATAAATAAAAATCACAGAAGATAGTGGCTGACACCCTGGTGATGTCAACATTTAAACTTATGATGTCATAAATTTTGCTGTTCACATTTATGAATGTGGTACCCATTGGCATAATCACAAATACCTCCTAAAACTCTCCTTACAAGCCAGGCACCCACATCTGCTGAAGGACTTCTGCTGGCAAGAGGGGACACTGAAAGATGATGCATCCAGACCCTTCCTGCTTGTAAGCTGTGGTGTGGCGAGCAGTTGCAGCAGGGTCCCTTCAGCATCCTGCTTGCTCCCCAGAACCCCTTCATTGGCATGGCTGCCTGGCTTTTGAGGTGGGTTTTAGGGGGTCAGTTCAGGAGATGGATCCTTGTTGCCTCATTGTAGTTATGTCTCCCATATAGGATCTCCAGTGACATTTTTTTTCAATGTAAGAGAATATCATTTCTCATCAAGAACAAAAAGGATTTATGAATAATTTTTGTAAAAACGCTGGGGAGGTGTGTGCCTTCACTTCGGACAGCATAACATCTTGGATCCAACAGGTGTTTTTGCTACAGAAGACAAAGGCCTAAATCAGGAGTAGAATTTCTGATGGACTGCAACTTGCAGTAGCGCCAACCAGTATAACCAGGGATGAGGAATGCGTGGAATTGCAGTCCCAACAACGGTAATAAGGCTGCATGCTTTCCACCCGTGGTCTAAACCTGGTTGCTAGTTTTGGCTAGAGTAGACCCAGTAAATAACTATTAAGGTAACACTTAACTAACTTCAGTGGTTTGCTGGAATTAGAACTAAGAAGAGGACACGATAACTGCCATGGCTGCATCCTATGGAATCCTGGGATTTGTAGTTTGGTGAGGCCATATTGCTCTCCAACTGAGAATTCTAAATGCCCTTCCTGTAGATCCCAGAACTCCATAGGACAGAACCAGTGCAGTTAAAGTAGAATCATAGTGCTATAACTGGGTAGAGTGGAAGGGCTCCTGGATAGTGGGGCTGGGGCAGAGGCTTGCATGATATGTATACATATACTTCTGAGGATTTTGGAGAACATGGGAAGGACAGAGCTAAACTCATGGGACTCTGCCTCCTCCTCTCGGCCTGAAACCAGGAGCATGGAGTGTTGTTTCTGTTTGCATTGTATTGGAGAATGAAGTAACAATGCACATTTATCTTAGAGAAGGAAAGATGACAGGGAGACGCTTGATAGCAGTATTCCAATAGTGGAAGAGCTGTCGTGCCGAAGATGGAGTAGACATGTTCTCTCTTGCTCCAGAGGGCAGAACTGGAAATGAAAGGTGGAAATTACAAGGAAAGAGATAAGAGTTGTTTGACAATGGAACAAACTGCCTGCCTCAGATTTTGATGGGTTCTCCTTGCATGGAGACATTTCAGCAGGGGACGCGGAGTCGTCTGTCAGAGAGGCAGGTGCTTCCTGCATGAAAGGTCCTGAACTGGTCAGTGGGCTAGGTCAAGGGAACTCCCAAGTATGTGGTGTTGCTGTTAAAGCGTTTTAGTTTGGGACATTGGAAGTACAAGTTCATGTTGATACTGGGCTGTGAAACTCACCGCATGAACTTGGGTCATCCTGATTTACCTCACAGGGTTGTTGTGAAGTTAAAATAAGAAAAGAAGACAGCCATGTACACTGCCTTGATGAGTTCGTGGCAGAAAAGATGGGCTCTACTAGGACATGGAGCAATGGCTTCAAACTTCAGGAAAAGAGATTCCGTCTAAGCATTAGGAAGAACTTCCGAGGGTGAGAGCAGTTTTGACAGTGGAATACGCTGCCTGGAACGTGGTGGAGTCTCCTTCTTTCGAGATGTTTAAACAGAGACAGGGTGGCCATCTGTTGGGAATATTCCTGCATGGTGGAATGGGGTTGGACTTGTGGTCTCTTCTAACTTTATGATTCTACTTATTTATATCTCAGGTCTCTTTCACACTATTGTTGGCCCTCAGTATCCACTTAGGGTTTGGTTCCAGGACATCACTGCCCCCAAGTGGATACCAAGATCCAAGGATGCTCAAGTCCCATTATATACAGTGGTAAAGTAAAATTGCATACCTTTATATAAAATGGCAAAATCAAGGTTTGCTTTTTCTATTTTTTAAAAAAAATATTTTCAAGCCATGGATGGTTGTATCCATGGGTACAGAATCCGTGGATACAGAAGGCTGACTATATTCAGTTACTTTGGTACCACTTTAACTATCGTGGCGGCACCCTAATAAATCCTGGGATTTGTACTTTAGGGAGGCACTAGAACTCTGGCAGAGAATTCTAACTGCCTCATAAAACTACAATCCCAGGACTCCATAGGATTGAATCATGATAGTGCTATCAAAATGGTGTAATTGTATAGCATGAGTGAGACCTAACAAGGACATTTGAACTAATTAATTAAACACCAGGCTTTTTCTTAGCTCTGGGGCTCGGGTAGAGAAGATTCCATCACTCCAGCTCTGGGGTTTGAAGGCAGCCTGGGTTTTGACCTGCATACCCATAGGTGGCTGAGTATTTGGCCACTACAAATGTGCAAAGAAAATAGTGCCATCTTAAATATGATGTTTTAAAGATTCATTAATCAATCT
Organism: Ctenosaura bakeri; assembly: GCA_948474755.1. NCBI lineage: Eukaryota > Metazoa > Chordata > Lepidosauria > Squamata > Iguanidae > Ctenosaura > Ctenosaura bakeri. The sequence goes on along the minus strand of CAOLHI010002617.1, from coordinate 190,766 downwards.
CCTCTTCTTTCTTCCTCATCCCAGCTCTGGATTCTAAGGCCAGCAGTTTGTCAACTCTTTCCAAGAAATATCGCCAGGATGCCAAACTCCTCAATAGCCGTTCTGCTTATGCCAAAGCTGCTGCCACAAGCCTGATCTTTGTGGTACTTATGCTCTACATACGTTTTTGGTGGCTGGTGTGACTGCAAAGGCCTTGCCTTCTTCCTTCTCTCCCACTCCATCTTTCCAGTCCAGCCTCCTATGAGATTTGCAAAGAGAAAGGTTCCGTCCCTCCACCACATTTCTGCCAAGACAGAACTGAAAGCCATAGCAGTGCCACCACCTTTGGGAGAGAATAAGAACTACCAAAGTATTCTGGAGCAATGCATCTATTATGAAGAGATTTTTTTTAAATGGTATCTTTTGCCACCCTGTGGCTAAAACTGGAATGACAATTATTAGAAATTCAGTAGACAATTGTTATTTTTAACTGATTTTTTAAAGTGTGGTTTTAGTGTATAAAATATGTTATAGAGTCCTGTATTTTCAGTATTTTCAGTAAAACAGGGAAGTGGGAGAGGCAAGAGAAGGTACCATTGATAGGTCATAAAGATAGCCTTCATACACAAAAACAGTCTTGTGGCACCTTAAAGACAGAGTTACCTTAACATAAGTGTCTGCCACAATAAATCTGAGATTCTAAGATAACACAAGTCTGTTGTGTGGTACATTTGCTATAACAGGTTAACATGGCTTCCCCTGCAAAATATCCTTATGTTTCCACACTCCCCTTTCTCTTCTTGCTGGGATACTGCATCTTTGACAGCAGAAATTAAACAAGCATAGCTGCTATAATTCCAATTCTAGGTTGGAACAATCCATACCTGTTGAACTGGTCTGTGTCACCACTACTAAAGGCTTTGCTAGGGGAGAAAAATTGGCAAAGCCAATTACAGGTTTGGGACTCGATGGTTCAAAAGTTATCTCTTAACCTTCTCCAGGCTAAATATGCCCAGCTCGCTTAGCTGCTCCTCATAGGGCATGATTTCCAAGCCTATACTATACTATGTATTCACAATCACGGCACTCTTGCCACAGTCATAAATGCCCCCCCACCTACCTTAATAGCTAGCAGCTGCATTGAGCAATGGACTTCTGTTCAGCTAGCAAATGGGAGAAGGCAGATGTTTCCAGCAATAGCAATAGCCTGTGTATTTCTATACCGCTTATCAGCTAAGTGCTCTCTAAGCAGTTTACAATGTGCTAGCTAATTGCCCCCAACAAGCTCGGTATTCATTTTACTAACCTGCTGAAGGATGGAAGGCTGAATCAACCTGGAGCCCAGCAGGATCAAACTCACAACCTTGTGGCTGCAGTACTGCATTTAACCACTGCACCACCACTTGTCCTGCCACTAAGTGAGGTTATGACAATTAGAAGCAAGGCTCCTGTTGCAATCTCTCATTGCAACCTTGCTTGCTGGTGGGAAGCCGTGGAAGCTTCCTCCTCCTGTTAGCCAGCTGAACAGACGTCAATCACTTTATGTAGCTGCTGGCTGTTAAGGTTGGTTTGAGGGGAGTTAGGCCAGGAGATGTTACTAGGGCATTTCTGCATGACAACACTGTCTCACGTCATCCTGTCGCGATCCTGCCAGTGCCACTGCCTGTGGAAGGGTAGAGCGAGGGACACAATTCTTCCTTCCACAGTGCAGCCAGCCACTTCCTGTGCTGCACTGGGGATGGAAGCACCGAGATCAGGTTTCCACTCTTTCCGCACAGGAGCTGGCAACAGGAGCATGGCTCAATCAGGGGCCATTACCGGATTTTTTCCAGTAACAATTTAAGCCTTGATTGCAGTGGCTGGGGATGTGTGGGCAGGAGGACCACGATGACAGCCTGTGAAAGCATGACTTGCGGACTGGCAGGAATGCATCCCCATCCTGGGACAGCGACTCTGTCTGGAATTGACCTTAGTTAAGCATAGGTAACTAGGTAGGAGATGTAGGATATTGGCATTCCTGTCTATTTGGCAGTGATAGAAAAACAAAGTAGTGACAAATTATAACAAGATGTGTATTAGGGAATTGCACATCAGAAGGCTGAAAAGTTCATCTGACCCATTGGTTTTTAGATCCTCCAATCTTGTCCCACAGAAGGACCTTGCAAAGGTCACTTTGGGCTATGTGGGACATCACCACTGTTGACCGTCACCCTCTTGCTGTGAGACATCATTATGTACGGCATCAAAATGTTCTGAGGCATCCTCCAGGAGCTGCAACATAGCAATGCGCCTGTTTTCATGGTGTCGTCCTGTGACATCATCATTCCTGGCCTGCTCTCACTAGGGACAGCACACACAAGTGGCTTGAACTCCCGTGCTCCTGTCTGTCCCTTCCATAACCTGAAGGAGCAGCGTCATTCAGCAGGAAGCCCGGCGGCCTCTTCTGGTGAGCTACTTGGCAGTTCCTTGAAGAGGCCCTCATTCTCTGGCACAGGAGTTAGCCGCTGGTGGCCAGTTTGCCCTGCTAACCTGTGCAGGTTGGCTGTGACCCGATGGGCCCGGGGCCGTGGTCTATGTGGTGAGAGCTGGCCAGTCTCACAAGAGGGGGAAGGGTGGTCCAAGAGGGACAGGATGTCATGATGGAGACGTTCCTGGGCCACGTCCTTTGGGAGGCGCCCCAGGTGGTCCCGGATGTTCTGCTTGGCTCCCTGTTGGAGGAGAAGGCTGGCCACTTGGTAGCTCCCCTCTTGGGCAGCCAGGAACAGAGGGGTCTGTGCCTATAAGGACGGCAAGAAAAAGGGGAAATGTAAGAATTGCCCCCATGGCTGATTTATGACTTCCATTTATATCTGGTGGCAGCTGGGGTCACCTACATCAGTGGGACTGTGACCAGGTGCTAAAGGAGCTAAGTGAGATGCAGAGAGAATAAAACCAGGGGGAGATTCACCATCCTAGTACTCTCAGCTGCTTAGATCCTGCCTTTCTTCTAGTAACTTACAAGTGGCACATACAGATATCTTCCTCCTGAGTTAATCCTCATAACTAGTGATGTCATGGGGGTGCGTCCTCAAGGAAAATCAAAGCAGGGGGAATGATGCTGTCTGTTTTTCGTCTAATTGCTAGGGACAGCAATGTCTTCAGCCACCCCTTCGGGATTCCCTGTTCACTCTGAGCTTAGGTGGGATCATCAGGATAGCTGAAGGGCCGCTCAGTTGGATTTTTGCAGCAATAATATACTGAGATAACTCAAAATATTTTGGGCATGGCTTCAGTGCACAATTTAGAGATCCTTCCTTCCTTCCGTCCTTCCTTCCTTCCTTCCTTCCTTCCTTCCTTCCTTCCTTCCTTCCTTCCTTCCTTCCTTCCTTCCTTTCCCTTCTTTCTTTCTTTCTTTCCTTGTTGCTTTGTGCCTTCAAGTTATTACTGACTTCTGGCAAATCTAAAATGAATTTAAAACAGGGTCTTCTTGTAAAGATCTGTTCTGCCTTTGCCTTCTTCGGAGGCTGAGAAAGTGTGATTTGCCTAATATCACTGAGTGGGTTTCCATGGCTGAGTGGGGATTTGAATCTTAGCCTTCAGAGTCGTAGACTCTTTCCGCACTACACTCTTATAGTGTAGGGAGGGGCCAGCCAGCCCTTCCCTGAACTGCAAACCCCAGGATTCCATAAGATGTTTAAAGTGGAATAATCGCGCTATAAGTGTGTAGTGCGGAAATGGCCGTAGTTGAAGGCTCAGATTGCTATACCACACTGGCTCTATACTTCTATATTTATATCCTGTCTTAAACAATTGGAACCGAGGGAAATGTCCCATTCCAGATTTAAAACTAATAAAATAAATTAAACAGGCTAAAAACATGCTAAATAGTTCAACATGTTAATGTAGTGGAAAACAGTGAAACCCGTGCATATCTGCATTTTGAAAAGTAAATTAGGCCCCAAAAGCTATTAATAAAAAGTTATCATTAAACTCAATGCTAGAAAAAAACCAACATCAGCACCAAACAGATTTCCAAGAGGAAAGCATTTCTAAAAAGAAAGTGCCACAGCTGAGAAAGTCCTTACAGAACGTTTGCTCCTGAACCAGGTTTTGAGTTCCACTTGGCCATGGAAACCCACTGGGTGAGTTTGGGCATATGGCACACATTCAGCTCCAGAAAAACCCCTGATGGGTTCATCTTAGGGTTGCCAGAAGTCAAAAATAACTTGAAAGCACATAACAATAAAATCTTAGGCCATTTCCACACTACACTGTTATAGTGTTATTATTCCACTTTCGGCATCCTGTGGAATTCTGGGGTTTGTAGCTTTCTGAGGCCCAAGAGCTCTCTGGCTGAGAATTCTAAAGGCCCTTCCCTAAAGGGCAAACCTCAGGATTCCATAGGATGTTGAAAGTGGAATAATAGCACTATAACAGTGTAGTGCGGAAAGGGCCTTCATGTTAGCTCCAAGAAGAATAAACCCACTGGCTAATGGAACTTGACTTACCAAGCTTCCATCAACATAATGAGTTTTCTCTAGATGGGACTGGTAATTTGGATTGCCAGTTTAGTCAAAAATGACTTGAAAGAACACAACAAGAAGAAATGAAAACCATCAGAACTATTTTGTTGATACGGACCAGCTTGACAGCCTGCACTGCTTGAACTGCTCTGGAGGGTATGGCTATGGATTAGTGTCATGATGAGAGCTTGCACTTTACAATTTACCAGTGCACCGCTTCTCATTACCACCCTGTGAGGTAGGATCAGACAAAGCAAAGGTCACCCATGACAGGCTGAAGGGTGACTGACGAAAGAGTGACTGGCTGGGAGTTGACAACGATCCAAGGTTGGTACAAGCCATAATGCTCTCTGAGGCAAAGGATAAGATGGACCTTTCCTCATTCCATGAACTGAAATTGGCTTCTGAATCTTAAGACAATGCTAGCAATCAGAGAGGAGTCCTCCCACATGTTAGTTTAAGTGGGCAAAGGCTTGCTAACAAATAACCTGACCTGGTAGGAAATAGCTTCCCTTGCACCAAGGTTTCTTAAGTTCTTCTCCATGTAAAAAAAATGTTCCCTCTGATTATTTTAGCAGCCATGTTGGGATATTTTCCTACAGATCTACGCCATCCTTTCCGAGACACAGCAAGCAGACATAACACATTACCCGATTGTCCTGGGCATCCTTGTCAGCTCCGTTTTTCAACAGGACGAGGGCGGCACGGACGTTATTCACGGCTGCAGCCCAGTGGAGGGCGCTTTTTCCTGCCAGACATGGAAAATTCCACAGATAGTGAGAAGATCACAGAAGTCTTGCTTCCTTGAGTAATTATGGGCAATGACTGTATTTCCCCAGCCTCTATAGTGGGGGTGAGTACGTCTGGTCCATGAAGGGATAGAAACTGGTCCATGGGAGAACTAGATCCTATCTCCTTCAGTATGCTAGCTAGAAAACTGTGGGAGCTCTGGTCTCCCAAACTAACCTTTCTGAGCTCTGAGCTACAGGAATGCAGATTCTGGATAAACATACGGATAAATTCCTAGAAAGTTCTTAGGAGAGATTTCTCCCCTCTCTCTGCTTCTCCAAGAGCAAAAGCAGTTTGGCAAAGGAACCAATTATCTAGTTGGAGGGAGTCATTTTTCTATACTTTGGGTCTTCAGAGGGACAGCTGGACAGCCCTCTTGCTACGCACACACTAGTTCTGGATTTCTTGCACTGAGAAGAAAGCTGAACAAGATGATGTCTCCCAAAACTCCATGGTCCTTTCTAATCCAGCATTCTCCCTCCCATAGCAGCCAATGAGATGCCTCTAAGAAACACAGAAACAGGGCCATTTCCACACTAGCTTGTTACAGCACGATGATTCCACTTTCAACATCCTCTGGAATCCTGGGGTTTGCAGTTTGGGGAGGGGCCAGCCGACCCCTCCCGAAACTGCAAACCCCAAGATTCCAGAGGATGTTGAAAGTGGAATCATCGTGCTATAACAGGCTAGTGCGGAAATGGCCCAGGTCAAGAAAGCAATAGGTCTCTACTACTTTATCCCTTCCTTCCACCCATCCTGTTTCCCAGCAATTAGGACGATGTCTCTTTTCAGCAGCCCAAGAAACTCTGGCTTAAGAGAATCAGAAATCCCACAGGCCCACAATTTGTCAAGGGCAGCATTGTACAGTCTTCCTCCGACCTGCAACCTAGGATGACAGGCCCCATTATTCTCAGCCAGCATGCATGGCAGGACTTGGTGTACGCTTGGCCCTCCACATTTGCTAGGGTTAGAGATGCAGGACCCTAGCAAAATGAAGAATGCACAAATAACAAAATTTGTGTGTCTGTGGGAAGGGGGCTGAGTCACAGGTGGGGAAAGTGGGCATCCAGGGTCCAAATCAGGTCAGAGAAAAGAGATGGTTGGCACGGTGGTCCTGTACTTCGTCTCTCTTGCCCATCTCCTTCCTTGGGTGTGTGTGGGGCATGGGTACAGGGCTTGTGGTGCTCAGAATTTGGGCAGAGAGCCATCCTTAGAGAATGGCAGAGGAAGAGGAGGACCAGAGGTGGGTTTTTAAAGGGCTATGCGGCCCGATTGGATTGGAGCTACCAAGAGGGAGGGTTCCCCCCCAAAGAAGCACCTGAGGTGGGAGGGCAGGGGTTGGAGAAACTATCAAATAATCAAATCTGTGAATGTCAAACCTGTGAATGTGGAGGGCTGACTGTACAACACATCTGGAGAGCACCTGGGTGTGGAAGGATCCATCCTGCTTTTTTTGCCTCCCTCAGAACTGCACCACTCCCAGTTTCTCCACAGCCTACCTTCTACCTCCTTGAATTCGGTCTTCCTGTGTCCTGCTAGCACTTCTGCATCCAGTGCTCCATGCCCCTGAACAGTCACTGTCTAGCCCCAGAATGGCACAGTGTCTACAGTTGGCCCTCCACATTTGCTAGGGTTAGGGGTGCAGGACCCTTGCAAGGGCAAACATCTCAAACAAAGTGAGCGTTGTGTGCCTTTGAGAAGGGGGCCAAGGCATGGTGGAGAGAGTGGCACCCAGGGTCCAAAGCAGGTCAGTGAAAGGGTGGAAAGAAGGTGTGTTGATGTGGTGGTCCTATAATTCCTCTCTCTTGCCCATCTCCTTCCTTGGGTGCTGAGGGGGCACTGGGAGAGGATCTGTGCTGCTGAGAAATTGAGGCAACCTTAGCTGGCCAGGCAGCAGCCAGTGGAGTAGGAGGAGGACCAGAGGCAGGTTTTTAAAGGGCCTGCATGGCCTGATAAAAGCCACCAACAGGGAAGGTTCCCCCAGAAAAGAAGTGCCTGATGTGAGTGGGGCAGGAGTTGAAGAAACTCACTAATAATCAAATCCGCAAAAGTTAAATCTGCAAATGTAGACGACTGACTGCAATACTGAGCTGTCAGCCCCACAATATGCAGTGCCCTCACCTCTCTTGTCTGTGGCCCGGACATCTGCATGATTGGACACCAGCTCCTCCACCATGTTTTCAACTGCCAGCCGTGTGGCAAGGATTAGTGGGGTGGAGCCATCGTGCGCTGAAGCATCCAGATCTGTTTGCCTTTGGCGGAGAAGGATCTGCAGGAGACAAGAGGGTTTCGGAGAGAACAGAGAAAAGGATAAAATATTAGTGGTGAGCTTTATCTGCATGTATCCAAGAAAGTAACTCTTTCTACATGGATCCACCCTCTGCCTAAGATCGTCTCCAAAGAGTTCAGTTGGTATCCCATTTAAATGGATAGCAAAGGTAAATCTGCAGAAAAAACCTTCCCAGAAGTGGCCCCAAGCTTGTGGAACAACCTTACGGTATGAAATAAGTCTGGATGTCACGCTTGACCTTTAAATGAGTAAGTCACGTTTATTAATATGAGGAAAACTGAGATCAATAGTCTGCCTTGGTACAAGGCAATTTCCTGTGTTCACATACTTTGCGAAGTGCAAACTCACATTCATAAGGGCTAGAAACTTTTTTTTTAAAATATGAAAGGAGTCTGAATTCTACACCCAAAGCCACATCCTCCAGCTTTCCAATTCTCCAGCAGAACCACAGCATGACCTGAAAAAGGGCAGGCAATTTTGGCATGTCCTCTCCTACCCTACAAATCCTGTCATGGGCTCAGGCCATGTTGCCAAAATTTGCTAATGCAGCAATGCACTTCTGCGTGCCAAACAATTCTATCTCACAGTAAAACAAGTGACAGAGGAGCACATACTTGGCTTTGGAAGGGAATTATGTATTTCAGAAGGTTCCCAGAAGTCTCCGGGCAGTGTGATTCTTCTTTAAGACAATGTGTGTCACCTGCCTTTTTAAAAAACTTGTCCCACCGCTGTACCTTTAACATTTGGTAACATGTTGCAGAAATCACAAAAGGTGAGTTGGAGGTAGTGGGGACAAGTGAAGTCCACAGGCAATGTTTGTCACCTGTGAACTAACCAATGGTTCTTAGATTTTGGTTCACAAAATCATGGAGTTGGAAGAGACCACAAGGGCCACGAGTCTAATCACTTGCCATGCAGGAATATACAATCAAAGCATTTGCAACAGATGGCATCCAGCCTCTGTTTAAAAACCTCCAAAGAAGGAGACTCCACCACATTCCCAGGGAGTGTATTCCACTATCAAACTGCTTTCACCATCAGGATCTTCTTCCTAATGTTTAGATGGAATCTCTTTTCCTGTAGTTTGAAGCCATTGCTCCATGTCCTAACCTCTGGAGCAGCAGAAAACAGGCTTGCTCCGTCCTCCATATGGCATCTCTTCAAATATTCAAACATAGTTGTCAGGTCACCTCTTAATCATCTCTTCTCCAGGTGAAATATACCCAGCAACCTAAGTGGCTCCTCAAAGGACAGGGTTTCCAAGCCTTTTAATATCTTGGTTGCCCTCCTCTGGACTCTGAAAATCTAGTTGTCAAGGTATTTCTGGACTGACCTAGAACCCTTTCACATTACACAATTTTAGCATTATGATTTCACTTTAACCACAACCATGGCTCCATCCTAGAAAATTTGGTAATTAAAAGAAAAAGAAAAAGAAAGTAACTTGGTAAGATGGGGTTGTGATTATTAGAAAGAGCTAGCTGTAGAAAGAAGGATATTGGTTCTTTGTTAAGAAGAGGGGAATAAAAAATTTATATGTATGTATAACCATCGAATGGAAGAGTTGAAGTTGCTTGCTCTTTTTTTCTTTCATTCTTTCTTTTTTTCTATACTTAATTTCTGCAATTTTAATGTAAAGTAAAAATTCTAACAAAGAGATTTAAAGGAATGCTGTGATTTGTGGTTCAGGGCGAAGTTATCAGAATTCTCAGCCAGAATTCTAGCATCTCACCAAATTATAGTGCCCCTAGGATACTGTAGGATGCAACCATAGTAGTTAAGATGGACTCATAGTGCTATGATTGTGTAGTGTGAAAAGGACCCAATTCCCAGTTGTTGTTGTTTTGCTGTTATGTGTCTTCGAGTCAGATGAGGTTTGATATGTCCTGCCTTTAGGTTGAGAGAACAGGACATGCCCAAGGTCACCCAGTGGGTTTCCATGGCTGAGCAGGGATTCATACTCTGATCTCTTGGAGTCTTAGGCCATTTCCACACTACACTGTTATAGTGCTATCATTCCATTTTCATCATCATATGGAATCCTGGGGTCTGCAGTTTAGGGAGGGGCATTTAGAATTCGCAGCCAGAGAGCTCTTTGGCCTCAGTAAACTACAAACCCCAGAATTCCACAGGATGTTGAAAGTGGAATAATAGCACTATAATAGTGTAGTGCAGAAATGGCCTTAGTCCAACACTCAGACTCCAGCTCTCAGTGTGTTGATCATCCATGAAATAGCACTTACTCACTTACCAACCTTTACTGAAGAATAGTTTAGAATTCATACATAGGAAAGCTATCTGCTTCAGAATGGGTGACTCTATTCCATTGCTGCAAAGGAACAGAGTCTTCTAACCTGAAAGACACCCAACGCGTCGGCTGCTACAGCACTGTGCAAGGGGGTCCGTCCCCACTGGTCACGGGCATTGACATCGGCCCCAGAGGTGAGGAGTCGGCGGGCAGCGTCTGCACGGGAGAAGCGAGCGGCTAAGTGAAGAGGTGTCTCTCCAGAGCTGGGCATTTGTTGGTCTGTCCAAGATCCCTCTACTTCCAAGCCAGGAGAATGAGCCAAGGGCATCAAGGGTATTAGGCCACAGACTGGAAAGATAAGAAGATAATGGCTATGTTTAAACATACAGAGGACAGAGCAAGACCGTTTTCAGCTGCTTCACAGACTAGGACATGGAGCAATGGTTTCAAACTTCAGGAAAAAGATATTCCATCTAAACATTAGGAAGAATTTCCTGGTGGTAAGAGTGGTTTGACAGTGGAATATGCTGGCTCAATGTGTGGTGGAAGTCTCTTTCTTTGGAGGTTTGTAAATAGAGGCTGGATGGCCATCTGTTGGGAATGCTTTGAGGGTGTGTTCTTGCATGGCAGGGGGTTGGACTCTCTTCCAACTCTACAATTCTATGAAATTGACAGTGGGAGAAAGGGTTGGAAAAGGCAGGACTTCCTGTATCACTGCTTGTAGAAGTGGGAACTCTTTTAGCCTATTCTTCTGTTTATTATTTGTTTATAATTTATTAGTTAGATGTATCCCTCCTTTCCTTTAGTTGAATCAGGGCAGTATACATGGCTCTCTTGTCCTGCACTTTGTTCTCACAACAACCCTGTGAGGTAGTAGGCAAGCTAAAGAAGTATGACTGACACTTCATGGCTCAGTGAGGGCTTAAACCCACCCAAGTCCCAGCTCACTATTCTAACCATTAGACCACACTCAATTAACATCTTTCCAGTATTCTTCCCATAATTCAGGGGTGGCAGCTGTGGCAGGTCTGAGGTCACTTTTATTCCTTGGGACCCTTCAGGAATCATAGGGACTACTGAAAAATAAAACAGAACCTCCAAAGTGGCCCAAATTCCACTTTTGGTTTGATAAAGAGTGTGTGCAGCAAATAGACAACCTGATTAAGGAGCAAAGACAGCAATGGCCGGGAGAAACAAACAAATGCCTTTATTATAGGAACTCCATTCTAAGGCCATTTCTGCAGTACATTGTTATAGTGCTATTATTCCACTTTCAATGTCCTGTGGAATTCTGGGGCTTGTAGTTTCCTGAGGCCAAAGACCTCTCTGGCTGAGAATTCTAAACGATCCCCCACAAATACAAACCCCAGGATTCCATAGGAGGTTGAAAGTGGAATCATAGCACTATAACAGTGTTGTGCTGAAAATGACCTAAGATAGAAAAGTTACTCAGGGTGCTGATCTAATCTAACTCCATTCTAGGGAAGAGCTGAGAGAAAACGGGTGGGAAGACAAGAGGTGGAAAAATATCCCTAAGAGTATCAGTTTACATCACAGAGGGGTCAGTATAGGTAGACAAGAAGGGAGCACATTTTACTCACTCAAACTTTGTTGTTGTGTGTCTCCAAGTTGTTTTCAACTTAGGGCAACCCTAAGGTGAAGCTATCACAGGCTTTTCTGGGGCTGTGAGTATTTGACACACCCAAGGTGACCGAGTGGGTTTCCACGGCTGAGCAGGAAATTGTTACCTCATCTCCAAGGTTGGAGTCCAAGGCTCTGATCACTACCCCAAGCTGCTTTCTTACTCAAACTATTCTATTCCTATTGCCCCCTCTGAGGCATTTTTTTACTCTTCAGTTCTAAAGCCATTTCTGCACTAGCCCATTACAGTGCTGTAATTCCACTTTCAACATCCTATGGAATACTGGGGCTTGCAGTTTAGAGGAGCCTAAGCATTGTTGTACTTCTAACATGATTCTCAAAAAAGGGCATTTGGGGATGTTAAAATGTACAGGGAGACCTTGCAACCAGTTTAAAAGGCAAACTGTCTTACTTGGAAGCTTCTAGGAGTAGGAATTTACCCTCCTTTTTGGTCAGAGGAAGGGCAGTCTCAGGATTCTGGAGGTGTCAAGGGTCACAAAAACATCTCTGGGGATCCACATGTGGTCTGAGGGCCAAATTTTGCCCACCCTTGTATGACATAATAATTGGGAAATGCTTAGCTTAGAAGGTTGAGGCCCTGACTATGGTCTAACACTGTATGCAAACCAGAACCTGGGAAGTTACTTTAAAAGCAACTGGTTCCCATTACTTATAACACTGTTTGAAAATTAGGCTTGTTGCCATTACTCATTACAGTGTTGTGGAAATATCTTGTTATGTTGCTTGTTCCCCCGCACATTAGTCCTCTATTCCGTTAGATTTTTGAGGATTAAAAAAGGCCTTAGGATAGAGAAGAGAATGGCATAAAATTTGAAAAAAAAAATCAAATGTCTCTAAAAATGCCTATAGAAAGTAATTTTTGAAAGTAACTAATAACAGTTGTTACATCAATAATGTGACTTTGTTAGTCATCAGAAGATACTGTTATATCTGATAACTGCTGCAAGACTGATATATCCGCAATATTGGAAAGAAAGGAAACATGTTGATATAGAAGAATGGAAATTAATGGTAGAGACAGAAAAGTTAACATTTTCTTTGAAAAATAAACCTATCCAGAACTTTGAGAGAGAAGTTTTGAATTGGTTAAAGACATAGAATAAGAAAAGGAAGGGAATAAAGAAAGATTTAAGCAATGCAATGTAACAATGTAATAAGGCAATGTAACAAAGCAAACATAAGGAAATGTAACAATGCAATGTAATAAAGTAATGCAACAAAGCAGCACTATAATAATGTAAGATGTAACAATGTAAGATCATCTTCTTTGAGTAAACATAACTATGTATGAATGAAATGAAAACAAGCAGATTCAACTGGAAAATAAGCTTGGAAGTGGGGAGGGTTTTTTTAAATTTTTAATTATAAATTTATATATATATATATATGTAATGTGACTTTGTTATTTGTAACTTTACTTTGGAAATGTCAGTTTGTTACTTCCCCCTTACAAAAAGTAATTAATTACAAATAGTTATTTTACTTGTGACTCATTCTGTGTGTTGACGCAAACCAGTATTTCTGTTCTTCATTTATTCATAAAAATATTTATAGTCTGTCCTATATCTGAAGTACTATACCATAAAATCAATTTGAGACTATAAACAACAATAACTGCAATTTAACCAACTATAAATTAGATTAAGTAGAACATAATTGTGTATGAAAAGATTAAATAAACTTAAATCCAGGGTTACCATATTTTGCAAATCAAAAAAGGGGACACATTTGCCAACTGACTACTTCAAACCACCAATTGCTAGGCCAGCTGTGATAATTGCTACTAGAAATAACTCATAACCATCACTGTATTTTAGTAGCAATAATTTTTCTGCCCTTTCCCATTAAAAGGACTCTGCTCTATTCATTGCCCCTACATGGTTGGAAGTTCCTTCAGCTGCTTTGCTCAACTAGCTCCCCCTTCCCCCTTTAAGTGTATCTCCCTTCTCCTCCTCTGACCCCAAATCTATGTCTTTCTCTCTTTCTGAGAGCCCCACTGAACTGACCTCCATCCCTTTTCTTAGCCGCGCTCTCCATGGAAGCCAGCAACATAGTGGTGTGGAGACAGTGTTGGAGGGAAGAAGGCAAAGCAGGAATGTACATTTTAAAAATCCACCCAGACAAACATTTTAGCTCTGAAAAAGAGGACGTGTCTGGGAAAAGAAGGATGTATGGCAACCCTAATTAAACCAGACTTAATATATATGAGATAACTCCTGCTGTCCGTCTGTTGCTCTCTCTCTCTTCCTCAAGCAGAGAGCCTGGAACCTTGAGCTGCTTGAAACTTTGACTCTCCAGAATGTCTCTCGATTTGCTTGTATGGTGGGTTCAGCCACGAGGGAGGGCTTTCTCCTTTTTTTTCTGCTACAGGGGGTGGGTCTCCCTGCTTTGCCAACTGCTTCCCTGGGAAACAGACATCTCTCTACCTGGCTCGCGATTTTTCACATTCTTTGGCCTGGTGCCCTTTTCCTGGGCCGGCGTGTTGCACTGCATCTGCCTCTTGGGCTTAGGCCGATCTGCGACCGAGATGTAATCCGGGTCGTCCTGCAAAAGAGAGACTTTTTAAAGAAAAAAACCATGGAGGAGAATCATAATGCTGGAAGAGACCACAAGGGCCATCCAGTCCAACCCTCTGCCATGCAGGAACACACAGTCAAAGCACTCCTATGACAGACTGTGACAGATTTGGGGTCAGAGGAGGAGAAGGGAGATACACTTAAAGGGGGAAGGGGGAGCTAGTTGAGCAAAGACTGGAGACTCAGGTCCAAGCCCTGAGATCTGGCAATCCTACAGCCAGCAAGGTTTTAAGATCTGATCATACTGCACTGTTATAGCACTATATTCCAATTTAACTGCCATGGCAACATCCTGTGAAATTCTGGGGCTTGTAGTTTAGTGAGGCCCAAGAGCCTTTAGGCTGAGAATTCTTAAACATGCCTCATCAAATTACTACAAATCCCAGAATTCCATAGGATGTTATCATGGCAGTTAAAGTGGAATCTTGTGCTATAACAGTGTAGTGTGACAGGTCTCATACACTATACTGACTTGATGTAGGATCTGGGCCAGTAATTTAAAGCATCCTTTAAACATACCACTTTAATTTAAAAAAGCATTAAAAGCCAACACTTCCATTTAGACCCAGTTGGTTAGTGAAGGCCTGCCTTGAATAGAAAGGTCTGTGGCTAATGATGGAAGGAGAGCATAACGTTTTGACGTTCAGTGGAGTACCTCCATATCTTTGGTGTTCAGCGGTCCATCAAAATGGGGATTGGAAAACATATCAGCCTCCTCTACAAATTCAATCCCCAGTTTCCTTGGCCTGGAAGAAGATGAAAGGAAAGGTTGAGTGAACTGTCAGTTTGTGATACAATCGTTCCTTAACATGTAGGAAGAGGACCAATCCAAGATATTGTTCTGCCTGAGGCAGAAAAGCAAATGATATCTCCCCTCCCTCAAGACAAACTGCACAAATACACTAAGCCAGCCATGTTATGATGGCCATTTCTGCACTACACTGTTATAGTGCTCTTATTCCACTTCAACATCCTGTGGAATCCTGGTACTTGCAGGTTAGAGAAGAACATTTAGACTTCTCAGCCAGAGAGCTCTTTGGCCTCAGTAAACTACAAACCCCAGAATTCCACAGGATGTTGAAAGTGGAATAATAGCACTGTAACAGTGTAGTGCAGAAATGGCCTACCGGTATATATCACCTGAAGCAGAAAAATCTCACAACCACCTTTTCCCAGGCAGTAAAACTATTAATAATAAGACTGCAAACAACAAGCCATTTGCTGCTCTTCCTCCTCAAAATCTACTGGCTTAGGTGGCTGCCTTGTTCCTCCCACTGGTTACTAATGGTTCGAACAAGTACACCAGGTTTTCCTAGCCTCTCTGATCAGACCACCAAGCCTTGTTTTTCTTTCCTATTGCTCCTCATGACCAAGTTTTTCTCCTTTCAAATGCTGTGATTGCTGTATAGGAGTGAAAGGACCTTTTTGGTAGCAGCATTACAGATATGTTGTGTATTCACTTGGGAACTTTACCCTGGCCCTGTTGTTGTTGTTGTTGTTTTAAAAATGTATTTAGGTACCAGATTAAAACAATTTAATTTGTTTGGGCAGTGTTTTAGCGGAACAAGGGCATTGGCTGAAGCACTGAGACTTTCTGATTAGCAGGAACAATGATGTTAACCTCCATTCTCTTAGTTATCCCTATTCCCTTTGAGTTTAGCTACAAATTTCACAGTGGCTAGGGGTGGGAGGGTAGATATTCACCACTGCATTGCTAGTCATTACTTCTGTTATTATGCAAAATATTTTTGGGAGGTGGCCCAGCAATTAAGAGTCACTAAATTTACAAAAGACCTGCTTTTTGGTAGAAATTAAAGGTGCTGAACTGCCATATGCCTCATGAGTCCTTGCAGTCCATCCCTGTACCCTTCTTCATACGCAGAGAGCTTAACTCCTTTGCCAGCTCAGTGTAAGGATACATTAGTGTACTGCTTATTTCTAGAGATCTACAAGACTGATTTTACTAATTTTTAAAACTGCACCTTGAAGAATGTAAACATGAAGATTTTTGCTTAAACTCTGAGCTCAGCCTTTAAAAACCCAATAGGCATTTAATACCAAGGCAACAGGCCGTCCCTCAGGTTGTATTTTCTTTTTTTGTTCAGCAGAGGGCTCCTTCCCACAAGAAGAGGCGCAGTTACTCATATGACTGCCAACAAAGTACAGTAGACAGGAATCTAGTAGCATCATTTAAGACTAACTGAGAGCTTTATTACACAAGGCAGGTGAATCACAATTACAGGTTTCCTTTTGTATCTCTTTATGCTGCAACAGGCTAGCACAGTTACGTTGGAATACAGCAAAAATGTGTTTTTTTGTCTGTATTTATGATGTGAGCCCTATCTGGTTAGGACAGTAATTCTGGAGGTGGGAGGGCTGGAAGACAGTGTTGTGTTTAGAGGCTTTGGCAGTGAAAAGGTAGACTCCTCAGATACTTAAAAACAACTCAGAGTTTACTATTCTGTAATTCTTTCTCTGTCTGAGACCACAGCCAATCATTCTAGCCTTTCCCAGAGACACAGTACGGACCTGGGATGGTCTCTCCATATTTAGTTCAGGACATTCTAACAACCCTGGCCTAGATCAAAAATGGATCTCTTGCAGATGTTACAAATCGCAGACAGGGGTGGAGAGGCAAGGAAGGCTAGAGAATAGAAATGGAGTAGAGAGGGGCTGGAGGGCAGAAGCTGGCACGGGGAGAGATAAAGGCTTGGAAGCTAGAGACTACCGGTAGTCTAAACATTCTAAGACTTTGCGGATGAAAATCAGGATACATGTGGTCAAGGTGTGGTTATTAATGAGGAAAAACTCATAAGCTAGGAGAGGCAACAGCAGTTTGCTTCTGCCTGAGCCTATAGGAAAGGGCAAGTTTCTGCCCCCTCCTCTCCCCTCCCTCTTATGGAATTAACTCAGCACATACTACTGTTTTATTTTGAACTCAGTTTTCAGCAACTGAAGTAAGTTGAGGACAAAAAGAGAAAGTAAGGGGAGGCGATAGTAATGAAGACATTTTAAAAAGTGGAAAAAGTGAGGCTATTTCCGCACTACTCTCTTATAGTGCGATTATTCCACTTTCAACATCCTATGGAATCCTGGGGTTTGCAGTTTAGGGAGGGCTGTAAGAGCATAATGAGGAAATGGCCTGAGACAACAGAGGATTAATTGGGACTGTTGGAAGGTATGATGGTGTGGAGGTAAAAAGAAGAAAGAGGCTGGGAGGTATAGAGAGAGGCTGAGTAAACTTGGGAAGCATGTTGCAGGTCAAGAGAAGGATAGGGAGGTCAGAAGAGCTGTCTTGGGGGCAGCATGGCATGTGTATGTTTGTAGACATGGCTGCATGTGTGTTTGAATGACTGGAGGAGGTATGTGAAGCATTTTGGATGGCAGTGAAATGTGAAAGACTGTGGGTATGCCTGTAGAGTTGGCTACTGAAACCCCCATGGTGACTTTGGACAGGTCACACTCTCTCAGCCTCAGAGAAGGTCATAGGCAAATCTCTCTGAAAAAACCTGGCCAAGAAACCCCTGTGATAGGATCACCTTCATGTCACTGGAAATAACTCAAAGGTACATGACAACAACAATTATGTCGATTTAATACATTTTAAATTTGTGCACATCTTTGAAAGTCCTTCAAAGAACAAAAGGGAAAAATAACTTGGACCATATAATATAAATACTTATAAATACTCATCTCACTACTCAAGGTGAAGTGGAGGGAGCTTCCTGCTTTTCCTTTTCCACATCCCCCACCTTTTGGTGCCCATTATCTGACAACTTGCTCTTTTGATGCTTCCAAATTAAGAACAAGTTCCATTAATTCAATGGCGATTCCACTCTTTCATCAGTTCTTCTTGCCTACAGAGACTTGCCTGGAACTGCTCACACATGCACGCTGGTTGCAAAGTGAGCTGAGAGGGAGAAAAAAAGACTCTAAGCCAGCTGAGAGACTTTGCAAGCAGCACTCTCACGGTCTGTCCCAAGTGAGCCTCTGTAAGTCCTTCATGTACCCTATAGTACAGTACACTACTGTACAGTGCTCCAGTCCCTAACCTCTCAGATAAGTGGGGGAAACCTTTATACTTACTTCAGCCCAATAGCATCTTCTCCTACAGGTTCCCTCCGACGGCGACGTTTCTTGCCCTGGCGTGGAGCAAATCCAGGCGGGAACCAGAGCGAACCATGTTCCCGGTGCTGGGGCCGGTGGATCCTCCAAACCCCGACAAAGATGACCAGCGCTATTAGCAGAACTCCAGCCACCACGCAGTAAAGGAGGGGCCCGGAAAAATGGGAACCTGAGGTCTGCGGATCTGATTCTGGGAAGAAACAGGATTGTGAAATGTCAGTTTGGCAGAGCTTGGAAAGTTACCTTTAAAACAGTAACTAGAAAGATACTTCTGAAATTGAGGGTCCCATTGGTGCCACCCTTGGTCTCTTTCTGGCACCAGCTCAAGACATGACTTTGTATGGGACTTAATTTACTTTCAGTGTACATGTACGTGGTTTCTCATTGTTGTAGCCCTTTCAGCCATTTTAACTTGCTGTGATGTTTAATATGTTTCTATCCTGTTTATTTTATTGTTTTAATCTGGAATTGTTTTGAATCTGTTGTTGCTGTGTACCTTCAAGTCATTTCTGACATAGGGCAACTCAAAGGCAAACCTATAATGGGGTTTTCTTGGCAAGATTTCTTCAGAGAGGATTTGTCTTTGTCTCCCTCTGAGGCTAACGGCCTTTCCAGATTACACTGTTATAATGCTATTATTCCACTTTCAACATCCCAGGGAATCCTAGGGTTTGCAGTTTAGAGAGGGAGACTTCTCAGCCAGAAAGTTCTTTGGCCTCAACAGACTATAAACCCCAGAATTCCACAAGATGTTGAAAGTGGAAAAATAGCACTATAATAGTGTAGTGTGGAAAGGCCTTAAAAGAGTGTTTCTTATCCAAGGTCACCCGGTGGTTTTCCCTGCCTGTGCAGGCATTTGAACCCGGGTCTCTCAGGGTCCCAATCCAATGCTGAAACCACTACAACTAACCACAAAGTGCTTATAGTTCTATCTATAAATCTCTCTGAAGTCCCACAATAAAGGACAGTACATAAATATTTCAACAAACAAACAAACAATAGTCCATGTGGTGTAGTGGTTTGAGCATTGAACTACGACCCTGCAGGCCAGGGCTTGATTCTGCGGCTCAGCCATGGAAAATCACTAGGAAATCTTGGGCACATCACACACTATCAGCCCCAGGAAACCCAATGATATTGTTGCCATAAGTCAGAAACATCTTGAAGGCACACAACAACAACACAACTTATCTCTAACTCCCAACATGGTTAGTCACAGCTTCAGAGAGCAATTTTAACTCACCAAGATGGTTGACAGTGAGCTGAGCCAACACTAGCCCTACTGACATTGTTTTAATTCAAACCTCTCTCTGCCTAGGAATGTTGGAACTTAGAACAATGCTAGCCTAGATCTAACTTTGTGCCAACATTCTAGCAGTATTCCTGGGCTGTGGAAAGTTTGGATCTGGCATAATTCATCCCCTCCCTTACTCTGACTCCTCCCTGATGCCTTTTTGACACTTCTGCCAGTTGATCTCAGCCACCAGCAATCCAGCCACGAGGCCAGTCTCCAAGATCAGACAGTATATCCTCCAATGGTTTCAATTTAGCAGGGACAGTCCTGATTGATCTTCTATCATCCCACTTTTTCAACTTCTTTTAACATGTCCCAGGGTTTTTGTTTTTTTTCCTTCTCTTCTTTCCACTTTCACTTTTGAAATGTTGGCGGACATGAGTCAGTGGAAAGTTATGCTGGCATAAAGGCAGTTCAAGGTAGCACAAGAAGCTTCTACCTATTTTTAATCCCTACACTCAGCACAACTTTGAGATAGGATTACATTGTTAATTACCTAAAAAAAAACGTTCAAAATGCTACAGACTCACTGGCCTGTAGTAAAACACACACTGCTATAACAACATTGAGGGTACACATCTCTGTAGCTGTAAAAGTAATTTAAAACTGGGAGTGATTTTATATCTAATTATATTATATTATATTAATTATATCTAATTATATTACAATTGTGATGCAACTCATCTGTTATGGGAAGAGGTGGTGGGGGTCATTATAAGTAATGTGTTCTTTGTGAGAAATGATGTTTGAACTCTGGTTTTGCCTACAACTTCTGTTTTTTATGTCAGTTTTTATAACACTTCAATTCCAGTTCAATCATTCTGGCTGCCACCAAAGAACCCTGGGATTTGTTGTCTAGCGACAATGTTGAGAATTCTCTGTTAAAACTTCATAGAGGAAAAGAAAAGTCACCTGCAAGAAATTACCCTTCCTTTACAGCAAATAATATCTTTAGCATTAAACTTCAGTGAAGTGGGGAGAGGGGTCAGGATCCAACAAGAAATTGGTATAGGCTCACTGATCCAGATCAAGAGCACATTCCGATTTTATCCAAAATAATAAAAAAAATAATCTAAGTTCTGCTTGTTTGTGCCATTGTGCATCTGGAAGATGGCACGAAGGGCTCTGTGTCATAGGCAAAACAGATGTGGGTCAAAACAGATGTTCACTTGGCATATTTGTAGAAGAGATGCTCCCTCAACTAGTGAAAGACATCTGTTTTTCACAGCACGTCCTCTCCCTCACCACTGTAATTTGGATTTCTTTAGTGAGTGGACCCTGGAAAGAAAACACAGGCTTAATTTGCAAATTTGATTGCTAATTCCATTACTGGTGGAAAAAACGAGTAAACTGTGGACAAGATCACATTTCTTTTAGCATTTAGTCTTGTGCTAGGAGGGCTCTGTTTTCTGTGCATGACCAGAAATCCCACCCCCCTCCCTCCCCCTGGTATAACATACCATTTTCCACTGACTCAAGCCAGGCTGCTACCACCGGATATGAAATTAATGATTCAAGGGCTCCTTTAGCTGATAAGGCCCCCAAGATATTCAGGACAGATTTGGGGGCTGTGGGACACTGGCCTGAGCACAAGGTCCTGTCCACAACCAGGAAGATGGTAAAGCTGCAATTATAAAAAAAAAAAGACAAAAAAGACAGTTACTGGTATGGAATATGCAGCTCCTATGTTACCTATAATGAGACATGAGTGGATTTTTCTCTTCAAGGACTATCCAAAGTCCTGTTCTGGTATTTGCCCAACCAAGGGCTACAACAGCAGTGCAGAGCAAAGGTGGAGAATCCAAATATTTTGGCTTACAATGCAATGTAGCCAAGGGTAAAGGACTGTGGGAATAGTCCAAAATATTTGAAAGGCCAAAGGCTCCCCCTCCATCTGTTTTAAGGCCTCAGACAAAGGCCTCCCCTTCCAGGCAACTTTCTTTTATGAACCCAAAATTTGCCATCTGAGGTAGCTGCCTTACTTTTCATAACAGTGGCAGAAGTGATAGAGGGGTGGGAATGCTTGGGAATCTGGATGACCACTCCACCCCATTTGAGGTCCTCTGGAGGGCCACATCACATCCTTGAGGCTTCCATTTTGGGCCACCAGTGTGATGATGCCTCACCTTTCATATTATTTGGTTGTGGGAGCTAGCTGGTTCAGGGTGGAACAAAATGCATTGCAAAGCCCCAAGGAGATTTTTAAAAACATGTTTCAAGTTTTTTTTTTTTTTGAGCCAACAATTTTTTGGGGAGGCAATGACCCTGGGAAAATCAGTGATGATCTCAAGGACATGTGGCTTATAGGCTATGTGACTCCGACAACTACAGAATGAGAGAAGTTGTGCTAATGAGCTCATGGGTAAAGATTGCCACATGAGGCAACAGTGGGACTGATCTATGCAGAGAAAGAAAAGAAAGATGTGTGTCTGTGTATCTATGTGCTTTCAAGATGCCTGCTGGTTATGCAACTCCATGAATTTCATAGAGTTTTCTTAGGCAAGGAATACTCAGAGGTAGTTTTGCTAGTTCCTTCCTCTGAGATGTCTCAGGTCCTTACTTCTTCCAGATTTGTGTGGCTGTTCCCAATCTGATAATGCGCCCTGTGTTTACCACACAGCTCTGCCTTCCCTCTTATAACACCACCTTTGTGTAAAAGGATGAGGGTTTTTAGAACTTCTTAATAATTTCATGGTAGTGTGTTTTCTGTCTTGTCTTATATACTATATACAACCCATTTACAACTGTAACATTTATTACAATAACAACAATAAAGTATTAAAGTGCATATGCAGGTCAAAGTTGATACATTTCTTCAGTGCACTTTTAAGACAGTTCAATTATATCTTTAGATTTCCATATAAACACAAGTATCATGTAACAGCCCTTTAGCTAAACTCCCATCAAAGGTTCAATCTATGGCCGTTTCCGCACTAGCCTGTTATAGCTCTCTGATTCCACTTTCAACATCCTTTATCCATAGGATGTTGAAAGTGGAATCAGAGCGCTATAACAGGCTAGTGCGGAAATGGCCATTATGTCATATTCTCTGACCCAGATTCTACTATGGTTCAATTACTCTTCTACCTCTCACTAAGGTTCCACTGAGAATTAAACCTCCCAACACAGCCACACTCTCTGGCTGACTGAGGGGCTCTACTCTCCAGGTCCTTGCTAGCTTTTCACCGAAGGAATGAATACCCACAGTTACTTGCTTGGCTTTATACAACTTTTTTTCCTCTTAGTTGCAAGCCCCTCCCATACACTACTGGGCTGGGTTTCTCTCCTCATGTGCCATTCTGGTTGTGTAGCAACCTGCTTCCAGACTGACTTGGCATTTTAGCTAGCCACACCCCCAGGATTTCATCACAATAGCTTACAGCATACAGCACCTGGTATTTATTGGAATTTTTCCACCCAAGTACTGACCAGAGCTAACCCTGCTTAGCCACCAAGATCACAAGAGTCTTACCCAGTAGTCTCTGTTGCAGAAGTCCTCCTCTGAGTCCAGTTACTCTTGCTTCCGAGCTCTTCCTTCCCTGTGTAGGGATAAATCCGCTCTTTGCCCTGGGAGTCCCGTTGAATCCATAGGACCGCTCGTGTGGCAACAATCAAGGAACGCAGAAACTGAGTCAGACCTTCCCGAGGAAGCAGGACCACCACGCCCAATATTGGTGCCTGCACTGGGACAGGATACGACAAGCAGTCTCCCCCATCCCAGCCGCAGGAAGCCATGTTGCACCCTTGGTCACAGTGTCCATCGGAGAAACGATCCTGGCAATATCGTGCATAAGACGGGCTGGGGAGAAAAGGTTCACAACACAATGATGTATGGGATGGAGAACTGGAGCTCAAACGTTGGTCTTCCAGGTGTTTTGGACTTCAGGTCCCAAAAGCCCCAGACAGTTTGGCCAATGATCAGAGATTCTGGGGGCCGAATTCCAAAACACCTGGAAGACAAGAATTAAAGAGCCACTAGTATAGAGTAAGCAGACAAAGAGGGATATTATTTCCTATTTTCTATAACATTGGAACTCAGGGAAATGGTGTTATCAGGATAGGGCCTTGGGGTATAAGTCTGGTGCTCTACTCAGCAGAATAAGCAGGAAAAGCCAAAAAATAAATGTAACTAAGAGACAGACAGACAAACAGACCTGAGTGTACAAGGACTGGCTCGCCTAAACAAGGTGCTAAATTTTTTGTCTGTTATCTTGTTGTGATGATTTTTCTATATGGTTTTATATTTCTAACTTTTTAACATTTTTTGATAGTTTAATCACTTTTTAACTTTTGTATTTTGTGAATTTTAAACTTTTTTTTATTTTTAAAAATCTGTTTTACTCCATCTTGAGTTCTGAACTGGGAAAAAGATGATGATGATGATGATTAAAAGTGCAGACAAATCTTCATCATGTTGTCAGGAGAATAGAGACAATTCAAGTATAGTCACGAGAGACAGAGACAGTTCAGTCCTGGGTAGGGATGGAATTCTTCACTAAATTTCTTCTTGAAGGTAGCAATGAGTAATTCCAGCCATTTTCTCCTTATTGAGAGAAAGTCTTTGAAAACTGCACAGTTTTTGAAGGCTATTTGCAAGTTGGGACTCATTCAGTGCAAAATTTGCACGTGGTTGTTTTGCATTGAAAACAGTATTTTGTGCACAGGAAACAGCTTTTTCTGCATGGAAGACAATGTTAGTTTCCATGCAGAAAATGCAGTTTCCTGCATTTAAAAAAAAAAAAAATTTCTGTGCAAAACAATCATATCAAATTTTGTGCAGAATAAGTTCTGAATTGATTATTGCCAGTCTAGCGTTCCCCTCACCAGGTTTGTCAACACTCAAAAAACATGTTTTTGACCTTTTAAAAATATTCTTTCCATTCTTACTGGGCTCAAACAGCTATCTTTGCCAAGCAGCTGTGCATGTATACACTACGGTCATTTCCACAGCTTGTACAAGTTTCTTTTCTGGACCTGTCCAGCTGGGGCACACTGGGAGCAGTCACTGAAAAAAGGAACTTGAACAAGCTGTGGACATTTGTGTATTCCTCATCAACTTCCTATTCCAGTGGCATTGTCAGGGTGGCCTTCTTGGTGACTCACTTGCACTCTTTCTGCTGGACGCAATCAAATCCGTCAAACAAGCAATCTTCATTGTCACAGAGGCGCTGGCAATGCCCGTTCCGGAAAGCCATCCGGCACAACTCCCGCTTTGTGCAACTCTTCCAAGGGTCGATCAAGCCCAGGGAACAATCACCGCCATCCCAGTTGGTCTCAGAGGAGCTGCAGGCCCGGTCACAACGCCTGTCTCCTGCCATCTGGTGGCACTCAATGTTGAGGGTACCATTGGCAGCTGTGCAGGAACCAGAAGAGCAGGGAGGCTGGCGACAGTCTGGCCCAGAGAAGCCATGGACACAGAAGCACCACGGTCTGTACCGAGGTGAAATGCAAACTCCACCATTGTGACAATAGAAGGACCCACAAACCGGTGTGTGCAGGGCACAGGTGGTTCCTTCATACCCCTAAATGTGGGAAGGAAGGAGGAGGTATTTAAAAATCTACACAAGATGCTTTCATTTTGACACAACGGGGTAGGCAGGATTTCCGCCACGTGGCTCTTTCATCAGCATGAGTAGCTACCTTCTATCAAGTTAGGCTGTTGGGTTATTTAGCCACACCTTAGTTAACAAAGCCTTTGACAATGAAGTTCCTTTTTATAAAATCTTTTTATGTCCAAAGCCCTTCTTTTTCTTCTTGTCCTCTGGTTGACTGGAATTGTTTTTAGCAGGATTGGCAGTCGGAATCATTGAGGTAAACAAGGTAATAAGCAAAGCCTGAACTAGGAAACAATGGGATTCTGCTCTAACTGATCCTACTGACTGTGTCTAACATTATCAGAGTCCCTTGGCTTCCCACCTCTTCCCTCACCACAGAATTTTGAATCTCATTATCAACTTTACTCCTAAACCTCTTTTAGTGCTACCTGGCAAGAGCTGATGAACCAGGAAAGGGATTTCTGTTACAATAGATTGGGAGAGCAACTTAGGGGTCTCTTAGCATAATTTGCAGACCACATGACAGGGAAAGGACTGTAGCGCACCAGCAGAGCATCCTCTCTGGTTACAGAAGTTCTAGGTTTAATCCTGGTTTGGCCAGGAAAGAATATGGCCTGAACCCCCAGGGAGGCACAGCCAGTCTGTGTGGAACAGCTGTTAGTACAGGCCAACTGGCTGGAAAGGATGGGACCTATATTTCGGCACATCTGGAAGGCATGGACTTGGGGAAAGCGGATGTAGACTATGCTAAATGGACCAATGGTCAGATTTGTATATGGGCAATGCCCCAGTGGCAGCTGGTAGTTCATTGCTCCATGTTAGTGGAGCAGTGAACATGCTTCAGAGTTTAGTCCAGACTTTAGCTGATGTCATGTCCTGGATCATTTGCACTCCACAAACTTCACTCAGAGTTAAACAGCAGTGTTTACTTGTAGCAAAGCAAGCAACACGGCACACTTCATCCAAAGTTGCTGAGACTAAAATATACATGATGGGTACAGGTTTTATACCTTCCCATATAAATTTAGGTGGGAAAAGCTGTGACTGGGGAAGATCATAAATCTCACATCATCCCACCAATTTATACTTTCCCAGACTCACAGCTGTTTACACAGCTATCATCCTTGAGGCTGGAATATGTTCCTGCCTTCTTATTTTTTAGCATTTCCAGTTATTGCAACACTTTTAGATACTTTTGTTTTCCCCCCTCTGATCTTCTCCTCCTTGACCAGATACATTGTAGCAGTGACCAGTAAAGCAATTAACCATTGGATACACTGGAATATACAAACAAGCTTCAAACAAATACATAGCTGCAATCAACAATTAGCAATTGATACTTTGTAGCACTCTATCTGATTCTACCAATGCCTAAGCTAGCTGCCTGATTTATTCGAATACACATCCAGCAAATACGTTATGACAGGATAGCCATCCTGACAGCTGGATATCCAGGCTACTAAATCTATTTGTGGGACACGCATTGGTAACTCAGATGGTTACTTTAAAATCTTTACTAAAACATGTAGGGCATTCACAACACCCAATTGTTACAGAAAATACTAGTTGCTACTATGACATATTATGACTGCAAACTCCTGTTTCTTGCTCAATAATGTCTGCCAAGCATCACAATTTTAGATTTTTGGTCAAGATGCTACAGACACTAAGCTTCCTAACTCTCATTTTTAGAAATTAAGTCCTAGCCCACAATCTCACTACTGCCCCTGACTCCCCCAGCCATATTCACCCAACTCCGTTCATACCTGTGGACAGTGGCAGGTGAATTCAAGAGGATTACCAGGTACCATGCTACAGCTTCCACCATTAAGGCAGGGATTGGCCTGACAACTGTCAATCACAGACTCACACAGAATCCCTGGAAAAAGAAGAGGGGGAAAGAGGATGTTCCTGTTTAATTCAAATGAAATTTGATTTATGGGTGGAGACAGGCTCATGAATGAACATGACTGAAAGGGAGACAGGCCAAGAACAGACTGACCCAGCTCATCTCGGACTGTCAGCTGCTGTGATGCTTTGGGAATAAAGCAAAAGATACTTTTTCAAAAAATAAATAAATACCTCAGCCTAAATTCTAGTGTTAAAGAGCCAGCATGCTGTAGTTGTTTGACTATGACCCCGGAGACCAGGCCCATTTCCACACAAGACTGTTATAGCGCTATGATTTCACTTTCAACATCCTATGGAATCCTCCCTAAACTGCAAACCCCAGGATCCCATAGGATGTTGAAAATGAAATCATAGTGCTATACCAGTCTTGTGAGAAATTGTCCAGGATTTGATTCCCTATTCAGCCACACACTCTCAGCCCCAGAAACCTCCATGATAGGGTCGCCTTAGGGTCATGATAAGTCGGAAACAAGTTGAAGGCGCACAACAACAACAACAACAACAACAACAACAACAACAACAACAATAAAATTCTAGCGTCAGCCCCTAGGAAAGTAGACCCACAAATCAATGCAACTTGAACGAAATACCAAGCTTCTATTAATATAATGGGTTATCTCTGGTTGGGACTGGCAATTTGGATTGTGGCCACAGTGAGAATTGTGTGGTTTTCCAGTTGTGATACCAGCTGAAGGGAAAATAACATTCCTCACCACTGGCTTCACTGATTAGGACTGCTGGCAGCTAAGAGTTCAACAACATCTGGATGGCGACACAATTCCCACAGCAGATTTAGACCCACATGTATACACAAGCCAGGGTGGTAGAGTGGTGTGAGTGTTGAATTAGGACTCAAGGTGCCCAGGATTCAAATCCCAGTCAGCCATAGAAGCCTACTGGGTGATCTTGGGCAAGTCACACCCTCTCAGCCTAAGTGGAAGGCAACAGCAAACCTCCTCTAAATAAGTCTTGCCAAAAAAACCCCATGATAAGGTTGTTGTGAGAGTCAACACATGGCAAAAACAAACAAGTATTGAAAAGAACATATCATAATTCACAAGCAAAGGAGGAGACAAGTCTTCACATGCTTATGGATGATCTATATTTTATTCCTTAAGATGCTTTAATAATATTCTACAAATAGAACAGAATAAGAATATCATTCGATGCTTTTTAAAGAATTAACTACAGATCATCAAGAAGCACGTGGAGACTTGTCTCCTCCTTTGCTTGTGGTCCACAGTAAAAACAAACTACCTGGGTTCCAATTTGATTGTTATTGCTGCTCTACCCACAAAAGATTTGCAAGGAAAAAAAGATAGAAACAGCCAAGAAAATAATTTCTCCACATATATCCAATTAACTTAGAGATACTGAACTTCTCATTCAAATAAATATCCTATTTTACTCTTGCTTCTTCCCTTCCCACAATTCAGATCCGGTGTTCCCCTCAAGATACTACAAGTACCCTGCCCAAATCCACACATAAAAGATGTCACAAGTCCAGATGTCTTGATAACAGCACAGAGGCGGCCTCTCTTACTTTGCCCTCTTTCAGACTTCCTCCTTTACCTGTGTATCCTGAAGTGCACAAACAGTGGAATCCATATTCGTCGGACTGGCAATCGTGGGCACCAGGTCGGTGGCATGGCTGGGAGAAGCAGGCATCCACCACCCCCTCGCACTGCTTGCCAACATACCCCGGGGGGCAGATGCAAGAAAAACCATCAGGCTGAGCCACGCAGGTGCCCCCATAGTAGCAATGGGAACCAGGGAGAGAGCAGGGATCCACATCGCAACGAGGGCCTGGAAAATGGAAGGAAGGGTAGGTTGGGTATGTTTTGGAGCTGGGAATATTTACTTTTCAGACAAGAAGCTCCTGAATTCCCTGTTAGCATGATGTATAATAATAATAAAAAAGTTGCTTTTCCAAGCTGTGGTCATAACACATTTTATAAGAGCTTTTGGGATCAGATCCCAGGTTTATCTAGTCTGCAATCCTTTGCTCCCCCAAGCAACCATTCTGATGTTTTCAGAAAGAAGCCCACAAGTAGGAAATGAGGGACAACAGCCCTTTTCTGCTTTTCTTCCTCACAAGCTAGGACTGGCCCAAAACATGGCCCAAGATGTACTGGTTCCTAAGGGAGCACATAAGCAAATGATGTCCCTCCCTGGCACTTTTGAGTATACCTAATTCTCAAAGGGACACTATCTATAAGCAGGCCTATCCAGATGATTTTGAATGGTGAATTTTAATGATGAATTTGAACTATATATTAACTGTTTTAATAGGTACAGTTGGATCTCTGTATCCACAGATTCTGCATTCTTGGATTCAACCAAACACTGTTTGAAAATACCACCCTCCCCCACAAAAAAATCCCCAAAAGCAAACCTTTGGAGTTGGCCATCATTTTTATAGGGAATGCTATTTTACTAACCATTGTATATAATGGGTTTTGGTATCTGCAGGAGATCCTGGAAGCCAACCACAGTGGATAGTAAGGGCCCACTGTATTTATATTATTTATTCTTTTAAATTGATATGTATTTTAACTGTTGTTTCTAACTGATGCTTTGTTTTTAACTGATGTTATATATTACTAGCCTATATACCCAGCATTACCCGGGATTTTATTTTCTTATAGGTAATACTTATTAGAAAGACTTCAGATCCTGTGTTTCTAATTCCCCAAACTGTCTTGTCCAGTACCTGTAACTTTCCCCATATTCGCCAATCCAATCTGTATTCAGAGTCATTAACATACACAGGTTGGGTTCCTGAGGGAATACACTGCTCTCCTCCTTGCTGCTAGGCCTCGTCTCCATAGCAATCGCCTATTCAGGAGAAACTAAGACCCTTTTCGCACTTTACCTCTTTGCAGTGCTGGGGTGCAGGGCTCGCGCAAGCATCCTCTGGAGGAAGGCTCTTGCTTCCCTGCCTGTTCAGCTCCACACAAGCTTCTTGCTCGCGCGAGAGCCCCGCCTCTTCCTTTCAGAGTGCAGCCTGGGACCTTTGCCAGCCTGCACTGGACAGGAAGCGCAACCGGCTCTGCTCCAGGGGCTCCGCACGCCAGGTAAGTGTGCGCGGGGCCCCAGAGCGATGCGTGACCACGCAGCATTTTTGGTTTCAAGCTGAAAATGAAAAAATGTGTGTGCGGTCTGCGTCAGGCCCTTAGGAGTGTTGCACAAATATGAGTGCGTCGTGTGGACCACTCCTCACATGTGCACGATGCTCAAGGGGCCCTTTCGCATCAGAAATGCCATGTGAAAAGAGCGATTGTTGACTGAGGCCCAAGAGCTCTCTGGTTGAGAACTCTAAAGGCTCCTCTCTAAACTGCGGAGCCCAGGATCCCATAGAATCTTCTTAGGCAGCCAATCATTTGAGGTCTTTGCCTGACACAGCCAATCATATGAGGTCTTCACTTGCCCGGCACAGGCAAACAAACAAACTTTGATTTTATATATTAGTAGATGTGTTAATCTGTTGTTATTCCTCACCTAATTCCATGGAGAGAGGCAGGTAAGAAATTAATATAATATAATATAATATAATATAATATAATATAATATAATATAATATAACCACTTCTTTTTTTACCCACAGCCATTTTTTAAAAAACTCAGGAATTCTAATAGCAGTACCTCAGATGGTCCTCTCACATTTTCCCATCCTTTTTTCACCTCAAAAATCTTTGCAGCATTACCTCTGTGTCTTAGCACTGCTCAGGTTTGTACCAAATACCTCAAATGGAGTCCATGTTGAAAATTCCTTTTTTCCTTTGAAGCATTTGGTCTATGTTCCAGTTACTGCAAGCTGTCTGACACCCACATTTGAGAGACAACAGACAAGATACAAAACCAAACAATAAATAAATGAACAAAGAAACAAATACCTATGGTCCCTGGTGGGCACAAGCAACGAAATACACCTGAGATCCTGGTGCAGGTTCCTCCATTTGGGCACTTTCCTCCTGGAAGGCACTGGAATTAGAATGATTTGGCACAGAGTTATAAAAAAATATTTAATGTGAAACCATCATAAAGCCACATTTTCCTCCTCACACTCATTTCATATAACAAAATGGTTTACAGTGCAATCCCATGCCTTGCTGCAGTTTGTAGTTTTGGGCAGGGAAACTTAGCTTGCTAAGGTATCCTTTCTCACTGAGAAAATAAATATTCTTTATAACTGTAATTTATCATAGTGTCTTCTTCCACTTTAGTCTCACAACAACCCTGCAAGGTAGGTCAGACTAGGAGCAGGGAAGAGAATGCCTGGCCCTCGGCTATTCAGGGAGGTTCATGGCTGGGTAGAGATTGCAACCTGAATTTCTCAAATCCAAGCCTAATACCCTAATAACAATACACCACACTAGTATATAGTGAACCTTCTACTTTTGTGAGTGTTAAGGGCACAAGAGCACCATGAAAACAGAAAAATGCGAATAAAAATAAAAATCATGAATGCTATTTTTTTTAACCTGAGAACACTTCTGCAGGAATCTCTAGGTCCTCTAGTGCAGCGGTTCTCAACCTGTGGGTCGCGACCCCTTTGGGGGTCGAATGACCCTTTCACAGAGACCATCGGCAAATACGTATTTCTGACGGTCTTAGGCTCCATTCCCTCCTCGGTGGTGGTGCGTAAGCGCAAGCCACACACTTGCGTCCTCCTGCCCCCTTTGGCGGGAGCGCATGCAGTCATACGTGCTCCCGTCAAAGGGGGGAGGAGGACGCGAGCGTGTGGCTCGCGCTTGCGCACCACCGCTCCTGGGCCTTTTCCGCACGTTACCTTATCACGGAGGTGGGGGGTGCCATTCGTGCAAGCAGGTTCTTGCGCGAGGCGTTCTTTTCGCTGCTCCTTTGTCCCACAGCTGGCTTCCTGGTCGCGCGACCGCCCCTTCCTTCCTTCCGTAGTGCAGCCTGGGAGCTGTAGGTTGCGCTGGGGGAGGAAGGGGGTGGGGCGGTCACACGACCAGGAAGCCAGCTGCGGGACAAAGGAGCAGCGAAGAGAGCGCCTCGCACAAGAACCTGCTTGCGCGAACGGCACCCCCCATCTCCGCGATAAGGTAACGTGCGGAAAAGGCCCAGGAGCAGTGGTGCGCAAGTGCGAGCCACGTGCTCGCGTCCTCCTGCACCCTGTTCAGAAAGGACTGAAATCGCTCCCCTTCTCCACTACCAGGAGAACCTCCC
This sequence comes from Ctenosaura bakeri, assembly GCA_948474755.1. Classification (NCBI taxonomy): domain Eukaryota; kingdom Metazoa; phylum Chordata; class Lepidosauria; order Squamata; family Iguanidae; genus Ctenosaura; species Ctenosaura bakeri. The sequence goes on along the minus strand of CAOLHI010002617.1, from coordinate 158,642 downwards.
GTCTGACGAGCCAGCTTGGGGGGGCGGTGGCAGCATGGGGGGCAGGCCCCCTCCTCGCCACGGCCCCTGCCCAACTCACCACGGAGGGGGGTGCTGCGGAAGGGCCAGGGGGCCGCAAGGTGGCGTTTTCTGGGGGGGTGAGCTGCGCCTGGCGCAAAAGACAAAGGTGCTGGGATTCTCCCCCCCGCCCAGGGTCGACACTCTGGAAACTTTTCCCACTCTGCCCCCCCCAGTGGAAACGAGAGCGAAGCAGAAGCAGAGCCCGGGGGGGTTCTCAGAGTTTTTTCCCGGGGAAGACACACGGCTCCTCTTTCCCTCCCTGCCCCCCGCCCCTGTTCCTGGCTGGCGAGGCAGCTTTTGCCGGGGGGGAGGCATTGCAAATAATAAATAAATAATTTTATGGTCGGGGGTCACCACAACATGAGGAACTGTATTAAAGGGTCACGGCATTAGGAAGTTTGAGAACCACTGCTCTAGTGTGATTCTATAGTGAAGTTCTGCTGGAAGTAGGCCATAGAGTCATGCTGGAAGACCTAGCAATGCCTAGAGAAGTATTCTCTCTAGGAATTTCTGGGTCTTCCAGCACAACTTACGGTCACTTCTGGCAAAAGTGGACCACAGAATTGTGCTGGAGGATCTAAAGATTCCTAGAGAGACCATATTTTTTCTCTGTGGCAGGGGCAAACAGAGTAAGATTTAAAACAAACAAACAAACAAACTCAGGAATAATCAAATTGGTGAGTGCTGAGTCGCAAAAGTGGAGGGCCTACTATATTTTGATTGACCTGCTGCAAACAGGCAAGGCAGCAGGCTGCAGTGATTTGCATGTTGGAATAGTACACTCATCCCTCCACATTCGCTACCGTGTGAAAAACTGTAAATAACTCTAGGTCCTCCCAAACCATATTTAACACACACAAAAAGTGTGGTCACCATATTCAATCCACTGTGAATTCCTTTGAGACATCAGGGTTCCTTCCCAAGGCAGAAGTAGAGGGCTGGTGGGGCTTACTGCTACCGCCATTGCCACCCCACACCATTTTTAATAGGGGCTTACAAGCCTTGTTTGCACTTTCTCAGTCTCATGAGGCTTGCAGTTCCTATTAAAAATGGCATAGGGAGGCAGCAGAGACGATAGCAAATAATCAGTGAATAATCAAATCTGCCAAAGTGAAACCCGCAAATGTGAAGGGCTGACTGTATTCTGTGAAATTAGGATTCAAATCTGCACTCAACCATGTAAACCCACTGGGTGACCTTTGGCAGGTCTGCCTCCCTTGGCCTTAGAGAAGGTCAATCGCAAACCCTCTCTGAACATACCTGGCCAAGGAAACACCATGAGAGAGCCGTTATAAGTTGGAATTGACTTGAAAGCACATAAAAAGTAACAATAATGTGAAAAACTTCACCTGTTGACTCCCGCAAACCCACTACCAACAAAATGCATTATACTAATGATAACAATAATAATAAAAATAAATAATAATAAAAATAAAAATAAAAAAATATTAATTTACATTCCCTTTTCCTCCCAACAATAGGACTCAAGGAAGCTAACAACATATTTAAACCAATACAGATTAAAAACTATACACTAATTTTGATAAAAGGATAAAATAAGGTTATCTAAAAATCAATTAAATAATTCATCTGGTTACAACATTAAATATTTAAGACATCAAAATACATTAAAAGATTATACAGACCATAAAACATTTGAAAAGCACAGGACATCATTAAAAGCCCACCTCATCCAATTTTCAAAAGCCTGGTGGCACAAGAGTGCTGGACGGGGCCATGCTGGCCTCTCTAGGGAGGGAGTTCCAAAGTCTGGGAGCAGCCACTGAGAAGGCTCTCTCCCTTGTTCCCACTGTTACTGCAATGGATAAACCTGAACCTGGGGTCTACAATTTAATATAAATTGGCTATTAAAAATATATACCCATCCACGTGCTTGAGAGGCCCCGGATGAGCGCGCATATGGCACGGCCGAACGGCTGAAAAATCCTGGTCAGGCCAGTAACTTTCTGTCACGCTGCTTCAGGAGACCTCCAGGCAAGTACCAATCAAAGCACAATTAAGTATGCACCAAGCACACAAAAGGTTCTCAGCCCCGAACCGTCAGCTTGACAGGATTAGCGCGTCTGACTATACAACTGTCAAGTGCTCCTTATTTACGTACTGTCTGGGCTCTTGACAACCCTGAAACCCATCAAGTCAAGCACTGACCTTTCGGAGGCTTTGTCTCCACCTGAACACATATTGTTCTCCCCAGGGACTGTCTACCCTCCAGGCACATTTCCCCCTATAACTACCCCCAGTTTTCGAGCTTCCTCGGATTGCTCTCGGCTTCCTCCCTGCCTTGCTGCTACTCCATTTGCCAAGCCTTCCCCTCAGCCTCCATGGGCTGAGCCTCACCTCTCCCAACTCTCTGGCTCTATGGATTCCCAGACTTCAGGATCACGTGTAGTATTCCCGATACTCCTCTTTAAATCCCCTTTCAATTTTCCTCTCTTTATTTTTCTTAGGTCTGTGTGAGTGAGTGCGTAAGTGTGTAGTGACTTAGTTTTTAAATAAAGAAAATAATTATATATTGATTTTGTCTGGGTTTTGATTCGGCTTGACCCTGTAGAAGTTGGGTACAAGGTCTCACAAGGTGGCCCTACCTCTCAGGTGTGCTGGGTCCGTGCTTGGTGCAACTTGGAAATCCCCTTAAAATCGGGGTCAGACCAGGTGTCCTCTGAGAGATCCCCGGAAACTCCGGCAACCTACTCAGTGATCAGGACCCCTGGAAACTCGGGCAACCTACCCAGTGACCAGGACCCCCCTGAACTCAAAATAACTGATTCGGTGACCAGGACCCCCAGGACCTCCCCCAGAAATAAGGGTAACACCACCAAATGAGCCTGAGAAAGCAATCGGATAGAGAGAAGGGCCTCTCCAGATGATCTCAAATCTTTAATGGGCATGTCGAGGGAGACACAATCCTTCAAACAGCCTGGACCCAAGTCCTGTAGGTCTTTATAGGGCATAACCGGCATTTTGAATCGTGCCCCAAAACACTGTCATCTCCATTACCAAATGTTCCCGAGTCCCAAGTTCTTCTTTCAGACCCAAGAAACAGCACCACCCATGCCAGTTCCATGCTCACCTGACAGCTAAACTCTCCAACCTGATCTGTACAGTTATCTCCATTCTCGCTTGACTGGTGTTGGCATCGTGAGCCAGCCCAACCTGGGGGGCAGAGGCAGTGGGGTGCAGAGTCTTTTACTACACATCGACCTCCATGTCCACAGGGATCTGTTGTGATGGGGGAACAGATACAGAGAGTGAGAATAACATAGACAGATTTTCTTGTCAGGATTTCATAAGAGACCTAGGGGTACCCAGTTTTTATGTCTGAAGAACTGTACTAAATTCATGGAGGAGCTTCCACCTGGTCCTGTATTGCTGTAAGGTAGAAAGTTTCACTTACTGTATTATTTCTGCCCATTCTTAAGGTATTGCTTTCTTGCCTGAAATAAAGCTGGCACATCAAACTGTATACAGCCCTTCCCTATTTATGTTTACTTAGCAGTAAGTCCCATTGCCTTGAATGTAGAATGCAGAAATTTTGGCATGTTTGTTTCTGTTCATTTTGGATGTAATCAGAACTTTGGTTTTCTTCCCACAACAAGGATTAAATTAGCAATGCATCAAACCAGTCCACTGTCATCTCCATCCATCTATCCATCCATCCATTGAAATGCATATTGGGGAGGGGCTCCAAATATGGCTCCCAAATTTGGTCCTGAGAGAGCAGATACAATTTTATCTCATGGTTGGTTTTGTGTTATGTTGCAAATTAGCATTTTTATTGTTATTCTTGTCATTATCAAAAAATTTTAAAAACCCAAGCAGAAAAATTGCAATCAAAACATGGAATATTGGTTCTGTATTTTCAAAAGGACCCAGCTACTCCGGGGACATAAGGATAACCAAAGCTCTTTATCACCACCATTTTTTTCCAGAGACTTTGTCCAACATTTGCTTGCATCTGGGCTGGCCCTACCATTAGGCAGAGTGAGGTGAATGAGGTACTTAAGGAGAGGCCATGGCAAAATCAAAGGAGCTGAGGAAGAACTATGGGGATTTTCCCATGACCTCTGTTTCTTTCTCTTAGAATAGCAGTGGGCAACTGTGCAAGTGGTTGAGGTCAATTTTTTTATCCTGTGTCTGCCTTGTGGCCACACAGGTGTGTTTCGGTATGCTTATGTGATGCAATGTCACTTTTGGCTACCGTTTTGGCTAGTTTTCCTCTGATTCTTTTTTTCAGATTTCTCTGGTGTTTTAGAGAGGTTTAGGAGCTTTGGCAAGTTGGGGAAGCAAACCACTGTGTTTTGGATGCTTTGGGGGGAAAAATTGTACCTACCCAAACTGGCCCAATTTTTAAAATAGTTTTCATTAAGAGTTAAAAGAAAAAAGAAAAGGGGAAAAAAAGAAGAAAGAAAATTAGAATATAAAAAGAAAGAGCAGCTTCTGTCTTTCTTTTTGATGGTTATAATACAATCATGCCTCTCTCTCTAAAACTATATTGTTCACTCCTTGTGATAACAAGATCTTTTTAACTGTCAAAAACAAAAGTTGACAAATCAGTTCTATTTGTTGCAATTGGACCAATTTTTTTTTTAAATTAGTCTGAGGGACTTCAGTGCCAGCACTTGAGGATCTCAAGGGCCACATTTTGTCCACCTTTGTCTTTGAGGATAGCGCTCAGTACACCACACACAACCTTTATTTGGCCGCTAAATTAATTGGTTGCCTCGAATATGGTAGAAAACGCTGTTATTGTTGTTGTTATCATAAATCATAGAATTATAGAGTTGGAAGAGACCAGAAGGGCCATCGAGTCCAATCCCCTGTCATGCAGGAATACACCACCAAAGCATTCCCGACAGATGGCCATCCAGCCTCTGTTTACAAACTTCCAAAGGAGGAGACTCCAACACACTTCCAGGCAGCAGTGTATTCCACTGTCAGACTGCTTTTACTATCACAAAGCTCTTCTTAACATTTAGGTAGAATCGCTTTTCTTATACTCCTTCATTTCCCCCAAAACTGGGACTCAAGGAAGCTTACAAATTAAAATAAAATACAATTGAAACATTAAAGAAAAAGAAATATTAAAATGTGAGCTGCTTTTGGTTCCATGCTGAGAGAAAGGTGGATACAAAGCAAGCAAACAACATTTTAAAAAAGTCCAAACACAGTATTGGTATTAAAAATTATTTTAAGAGCAGTTAAAAAACAGTATGCATAGAACAATGAAAAGTACAGCATTCTCCTAAACGGTCCTTCTCGCTTTCTTGCTTTCACTCTCTTTCTTTCTTTCTTTCTTTCTTTCTTTCTTTCTTTCTTTCTTTCTTTCTTTCTTTCTTTCTTCCTTCCTTCCTTCCTTCCCTTCCTTCCCTTCCTTTCTCCCTTCCTTCCTTTCCTGAGAGTATTTAAACCCTGACCTTCAGCCATAATAGCTCCCAGAGCAGCTTACAAGCTGTTAATTTTATTTTTAAAAAACTTCAGTTCTAAAAATTCTGTGGGAACAGAAGAGTCTTTGCTTGCCAAGGGATGAACTGTAAGGAGGGAGCCGTTTAGCTTCCCTTGGAAAGAGTTCCAGAGCTTAGAGGCAACCACTGAAAAGACAGAACTGAGAAAGTGGGCTTCAGTTGAGGATCTTGGTGCCCTGGAAGGCTATGTGGAGATATAGTCTGTCCGATAGCCTGGACCTAAGCCATATAGGGCTTTATAGGTCAGAACCAGCACTTTGACTTGCACCACAAATAGACTGGCAGTCAGTTGAGCGGTTGTAACAAGGGATTTGTAACCAGCTCCAGTTAATACTGAAAGGGTTAACATATATAGGCTTTGCTTTTAGTAGACAAATAGATGAAAATAAAATAGCTGCAGATGTGCCTATCTCAGGTATGTGATGTTGTCATGCTTAGTTAATGAGAAAGTTTGGGAGTCAATGTGACCGGAGAAAGAATTCCTCCCTGATTCTACCTGGTACTGAATACATCATCCTGAAATACATCATCTTGAAGTGTTGTTTTTTCCTGTGCCTAGTCTTTTGATGTACCTGATTGATGTAATCAACCTGAAACTGAAACTTATGCTGAGTCTATAAAATAACTGTGTAACTTTACTTCGGGGCTCTTGTTTTTCAGGGAGAGATCCCGCCAACAGCCCGTGCGTAATAAATATACTCTCTTTCCTAACTCTGAGGTCCCTGCGTCTCAGTTTTCCTGCAACAATACTACATATGCCGAAGGAAAGGTTCATGGTTGCGAATCCAGTCACAGCTTCCGTACATAGACTAGGAAGGGATGATGCCCTCTTGTATGTTTCCTGAGGCAGCAAAATGTCTTTAGCTGACCCTGGTTCCCCTATACTCACTAGGTGAACAAAGGTCTATGGTTACTTGACACCTCCGTCCCGTGTAACCCTTTGGACAAAGGCAGTGGAAAGATCCAGGGCTGTTAAGGCAGGATCCAGAGTGGAGGCAGGGGCTCGACTGGCATTCGTCCACATCTTCTTCACACGTTGTCCCTGGCAGATGGGAAGGAAGAGAACCATAAAGTGGTGATCTGCAGATAAAGGTGGAAGTCATGCAGGCTAGGATGAAGGCAGAGAATAGGTTGATCTCAATGGGAAATTTCCCTCAGCATTGGTTGGGGGAGAGGTTCCGCTGCTCACGGCAGGGGTTGGTGTTTGGGATGGAGGGCACATTACCTTGGTAGCCACTGGGGCAAAGGCAACTGAAGGATCCTTGTTGGCTCACACAAGTGGACCCCTGGGCACAGGGGCTGGAGTCGCAGGCATTGATCTCCGTACCACAGTCTTGGCCCGTCCAACTGGGTGGACAAGTACAATGCAGCCTGGAGGGACAGTGTGTTTGTGTGTGATTGAGAGAAAAAGAGAAAGAGAGAGAGAGAGGATGATGATGATGATGATGATTTAACTCAATATTTTGTATTTCTTGTTGCTATTTTCCATCAAGTCAGTATTGACCTATGGTGACCCTAAATACCCTATATACACCAGATATTATCTGATTTTGAAAGATAAGCAGGATCAGCTCCGGTTAATACTTGAATGGGAAACCACTACCAAATACCAGGCTATAGTTCAGAGGAAGGAACTGGCAAAACTGAGTGTGCTTTGTCTAAGGAAACTGTATGAAATTCATGGATTCACTATAAGTTTTCAGGTGACTTAAAGGTACATGCACACACGCAGATGGATGAGAGATGTCCAAGAGCCCCAGTCATAGCATTTCCATTGCCTCCCATCAATTGTCTTGCTGTTCTTTCAATAGTTGAGTGATTGCTGTGTGTTTTAGGGGGTTGGTTTTATGTAGATTGGTGGGTGGGGAGGATTGGGTATGTTTTTAAATGTTTTTTAATGTATTAATGTATTTAATGTTGTTCGCTGCCTCGATCCATGTGGAGAAGCGGGATAGAAATTTTATTATTATTTATTATTTATTATCAACTACCTGCCTCAGGTCTTACAAATGCAGGGTCATGGCTTCCTTGGTTGAGTCTATCTATCTGCAGTGTGGTCTCCCTTTTTTCCTGATGCTTTCCACTTTGCCTAGCATTAATGTTTTTTCCATAGGGTCACACTGTGATATGTTCAAAATATGACAGCCTCAGCTGAGTCATCCTGGTTTCTAGCGAGAATTCAGGCTCAATTTGCTCAAAGACCCATTCATTTATATTTTTAGCAGTCCAGAGTATCCACAGAACTCCAGAACTACATTTAAAGTTAGTTGATTTTATTCCTGCCAGCTTTCACAACCACACCTAGAAATTGGAAGTAGCATAGCACAGATGGACTTGACTTTTGTATCTCATGATACTTCTTAACAATACTTCAGATGTTTGAAGTAAGGTTAGAAGGAATATTTGCAAATATTTGTTCCCCATTTGAAAAACAGGTTTCCTGACTTTTGGAAAACCTCATGAAGAAGAAGAAGAATAGACCAGTAAGAATTTTGAGCAGTTTTCTCCCTATATTTGACACTTCTCCCTGAATTTGAACATGTGTTTTTTTGTGCACAAAAATCCAATTTTTGTCCAAAAAACAAAAACCCAACCCACATGTTTTTCCTTCTTTGCAGAATAATTCCTACTGCACAGGACTATTCTTATTATTTGGTGAGAATGCCAGTGTGTTGTAGCAGTTTGAGTGTTGGACTACAAAAACCTGGAGTCTAGGGTTTGGCCATGGAAACCCACTGGGTGACTTTGGGTGTGTCAAGCACTCTCAGCCCCAGAAAATCCTGTGATAGGTTTGGCTTATAATGCTTAATTACATCATTAACATTTAATGCTATTTACTTCCACTGCAACCATAAAAATTCAATGGAATACTGAAGCTGTGTAGCCTGGATCTTAAATTCCTTTTTGGTCTAGTTCCTTTTTCACTCAAGGGGGAGGAGCTTACAGGGCAGCGGGGAATTGCTAGGGATGAGGGAAGAATGATAATTTTTTGAGAGAAAATTTGATTATGTGCTTGCCGTGTTGTTCTCTGGTTCAGGTTCAGCCCCTCAGAACAACGCTTAAAACCGGAGCTTGAGAAAGTTACATTGTGGACTACAACTCCCAGAATCGCCCAATCAGAATCAATAGACAATACTCTGTGGAGATTCCGGGAGTTGTAGTCCAACTTTTACAGCTTAAAACCTAGGCCAAGTTAGGAAAGTTTTCATTTAGAAAGCCTGCTCCACCCCACACTTGTCCCTGCCCCATTCATACCCAGTTTCTGTTTCTTGGCAAGTACCTCCATTGAGGCACTGCCAGTTCTGGCAGAGGTCGCTGGGCTCCATGCAGAGGGGTCCCGTGAAGCCCGGAGAGCAAATGCACACAAAGGAGCTTGGAGTGTTCATGCAGGTCCCATGGCCACAGGGGTCGCTCTGGCATAAGTCGGTTTCTCTCTCACACTGGGGTCCGTCGAAATCTGAAGAAGGGGAAACCTTGACACTGTCATTGGTCTCCAGCCTGGCTTAACTTGCTCTTTTCATTTTTCTTTTCCCCTGCATGCAATCTTAAAATCAAAAGCCAAAAAGAACCAGAATATCCATTCCTGCCCCAAGATGGAATGGTCCACAACCAAGCAAACATTCTTCAGAGCATGGGAAATTTACTTTCTTGAACAAAAACGTTGTTTCTTCCCCAACCAGTTTTGCCTGCCTGACTGGGGGATTCTGGGAGTTGTAGTTTTAAAAACATACGCTTTGCAAACTGTGTATTCAGTACGTCCTGGGCTGGACTGATAGACTTTGCTATATAAGGTGAAGGGTAATAGGTCCTCTCCTTGTCATTTTCATTATAGGTTCAGATGCCCAGCTGACTGACCATGATGGACCCTGAAACAGGGAGATGGGGGGCTCAAGTTTACCCCCCACCCAAGCTAGGCTAAAGGGGGCTGAGCAACCACCAAGACTACTGCGTAGTTGAGCATACTGTAGAACGACCAATCAGAAATGTCTGAGAGCCTTTGCAAACTACACAATTATAGCACTATGACTCCATTTTAACTGTCACGGTTCCATCCTATGGAATTCTGAGATTTGGGCACTTAGAATTCTCATCCAGAGAACTCCAGTGCCTCCCTCTCGCCACCTCATGATTCCATAGGATGAAGCTGTGGCAACTGAAGTGGAATAATAGTACTATCATTGTGTAGTGCGAAAGGGCTTTTCAGTTTAAAGTCAGCTTTACTTTTGCTTAATAGGGTTTTACATATTTTCCCTTCCCCTTGCTATATTATTATTTCATTTCATAATTTTATCATTGTCATCATAGTAGCCACAGTGTTAACTGCTTTAGTTGATAATGAAATCCTCTTCCCCTTCCTTCACTGTATTCTGTGTTTTTACCATTAAAAAAACAACCCACATAAATGGGTATATGTACAAGACTGAGAGAGCCAACGTAGTGGTTTCAGCATTGGGCTATGACCCTGGAGACCAGGATTTGATTCCCCACTTGGCCATGGAAACCCACTGGGTGAGCCTGAGCATGTCACACACTCTCAGCCTCCAGGAAACCCACTGATAGGTTCCGCTTAGGGTCACCATAAGTTGTAAACGACTTGAAGGCACACAACAACAACAACAACGACATGACTAAATCTGCCTGCCAGTCTTGAGCCCCCGTTCCCCTTAAAGACAGTTCCTGGGTCTCTGCTGACCACTGAATCTCATTTCAGCACTAAAAATGGGGCAGCTTCCCTCATTGTACCTGAAGGCCACAGGAACTCCTACACCCATTTCACCAATTTGACCTCCCCAGTTAAAGGTACACAGGGATAAGTCCTGCCCAATGCTTTCTGAACCTGGCATGTCTCCCATCCACCCCCTTCTTCTCACACCCACATGCAGTTACCTGGGGGGCAAGTGCAATGAAAAACCCCTGCTGAATTCTGGCACTGGCCTCCATTTCTACAGGGGTTACTGGCACAGCCATCCACCTCCCGTTTGCATCGGGGTCCCTCGAAGCCTAGGAAGAGCAGGGCAAAAGGTAAAAGGCAGACTGGGTCTCATTGATTACATCTTATTTTGTTTGTTTGTTTGCTTGGCTTTTTGTCAGCCAGAGGAATCGTCTTCACTTACCAGGGAGACACTTGCAGCTAAATCCTTGGCTTTGTGGGAGGCAGGTTCCCCCATTGAAACAGCGATCTGTGACACATTCTTCCACTTCACATAACAGCCCACCAAACCCTGTGGTAAAGAAAACACCATTTTAATTCTTTCTTTCTTTCTTTCTTTCTTTCTTTCTTTCTTTCTTTCTTTCTTTCTTTCTTTCTTTCCTATGGTATGCTGGTATGTGTGGAGGTTACCCTCTGATTCCTAGATCTATCTTTATCACTAGAGGCCAAAGTGAACTCTGCACCTCATAGTGCTGGGTGCCAGATCCAGCTGGTACACCAGCTATGGTCTTTCCTGGACAAATATAATTTAGCCACAGTGGTCCATACACTGGTAACTCTCCAATTAGACTGTTGTAATTTAGGCTATTAAGATAACATTTATTATTAACATTTATTAAGATATTAACAAGAGTAAATGGAAATGCAGGTCATGGTTGATACATTTCCTCAGTGCACTTTTTAGACAGATAACTCTCTGCTCAGAAATAGTTCAATTTTATTTGCATGACTAGAAATACCTTTGGTACCCAGGTAACCAGATCATTTAACTCAGCACAATTCCTAAGGTTATTGGCCTTATAAAAGACCCCTCTTCTCAGACCTCTCTCTCTTGTCATTTTTCTTATACTTCCTTCTCTCTGACCATGCTTCGCATCTGCACCAAGAAGATGGTGAGTTAAGAATGAAACTACTGTCTTACCTTATCTATCTGTTAGCTAGTTAGGATCCAGCTTCCCCAGTGTACATGTAATTGTAAAATCCATTAGTAAATTCTTCTAACTTTGTAACCTGAAACTGCCTGCCTTGGTTTCTTAGTCAATTTCATTTCAGAAAAGCAACACAGAGATCGGAGCATGCTTTTTCTGCTACTCTGCTAAAATAAGGCTGATTCCTAACAGTTTTGGCTTTCACGGAATTTCCCAAAAAGGGCTAACACCCTGGGACACTCTAACTCCCAACAAGTCTAACCACTACATTGGGCTACCATCACCACCACCACTGTCACACCTGTCATGCCTGTCTCTTTACCTGAGGGGCAGAGGCACTGGAACTGGCCCAGCAAATCAAGACAGGAGGCTCCATTATGACAGGGCTGGCTGAGGCACTCATTGAGGTTGGATTCGCACCGTGAGCCAGTGTAGCCCTCAGGGCAGCGGCAGGTAAAAGAACCAAGTGTATTGTGGCAGCTTCCACCATGTTCACAGGGATCTGCACCTGATGAGGGCATGAGAAGGAAGACACAGAGTTACGAACCAAATGTAGCAATCTACCAAGGCAGGACTATCAAGTCTGAGCAAAGATATTTTTCCTGCTGAAAGTGAAGATGGCACATCTTCTGCCTATACTTGGCCAGCTATACCACTAGGCAAGGGAGGGACAAATGCTCAAGGCAGCAGGTTTTAGGTATCATGCAGAGCATGGGAGTAATGAGTTGCAACTAGTACAGTTAGCTGCAACTAGTTACTTTTCAAGTAACAAGAGTGTAACAGAGTGTGATGTCCTGGATCACTTGCACTCCACAAACTTCACTCAGAGTTAAAACAGCAGTGTTTATTTGTAGCAAAGCAAGTAATACAGCACACTTCATCCAAAGCTGCTAAGGCTAAAGCATACATGATGGTTACAGGTTTTATACCTTGTCACAGAGATTAAGGTGAATAAAGCCATGATTGGAGAGGAGCATTAATCTCACATCATCCCACTAAGCTAGACATTTTCCCAGACCCTCAGTTGTTTACACATCTTTCATCCCTGTGGCAGAAACAGATTTCTGTCTTCTTATCTTTAAGTATTGACAGTTCTCATAACATCTTTTTAATATTTTCATTTTCCTGCCTCTGATCTTCTCCCTCTTGATGGGATACATTGTAGCAACAAACAATAAAGCAATTAACCATTTGACACCCTGGAATATACTAGAAAGCCTCAAATGGATACATAGTTGCAATCAACAATTGGCAACTGATACTTTGTAGCATTCTAATAGACTCTACCAGTACTTAAGCTAGTGGATCTATCCTAATGCATATTCTAATACACATCCAGCAAATACTTATGACAGGACCCATGCACCCCAACAGAGAGCCACATTACAAAATTAACATATAGTAGAGTCCTGGTTATCCGACCCAAATGGGCGGCTGCAGCATCGGATAACCGAAAGGGTCGGATTACCCGGATGCCTGCGCCGCCGCCATTTGGGGGGGCGTGTCGGGGCATGTCAGGGCGTGTCTGGAGGCATGGAAATGCTCACAGCCACGCCCCAAGGCCGTCGTGACATCGGTTAATCCGGATGGTCGGATAACCGAGCGTAGGATAAACGGGACTCTACTGTAATGAGCAAGAGCAAAATTATTTTATCAGTGCAATGACTTCTGATTACTTAAAAACTTATTTTAAAAAGGTATATTTATAAGCAGTTTGAGAAAAATTTGTCAAGTCTTATGCCATTGTCTTTTCCTAAGGTATTTTTTTTTGTCTTTTAAAAATGATTAGAAAGTAATCGGAAAGCAATGAGCAGCCCAACAAGTAATGTTGATTGTTTTCATCCCTGTAGTGATCAACTGAAACTTATTTTTTAAACAAACAACAAAGCAAGTTATTTTCTTTAAAAAAAGGTAAAGTTCTATACTCTGACATCGTGAAAGGGCAAGAAATTGGGTAAGTTACTTAAATAAGGTATGGTACTGTTGCATTTTTACTCCAGGGAAGGAGAGAGGTAATTTTAGAGCTTTCTTTCTCAGGTGCCAAAATATTGTAGTTGGCTTAAGATACCATGAGGCCTGAATTGTCTGAGAAACTATGTAGGTACACAAATGTTGTTGGGAAATACAGAAGGTCCTCTACATTCATGGATGTTAGGACCTCTGAAGAGTGGAAACACTGCATATATCAAAATGTGTGTGTTTCTGTGGGAAAGGGGCCAAGGCATGACGAGGAGAATGGGCACCCAGAGTCCAAACTGGGGCCATTTCCACACTAGCCTGTTATAGCATGATGATTCCACTTTCAACATCTTCTGGAATCCTGAGGTTTGCAATTTTGGGCAGGGCCGGCTGGCTGGCCCCTCCCGAAACTGCAAACCCCAGGATTCCAGAGGATGTTGAAAGTGGAATCATCGCGCTATAACAGGCTACTGCAGAAATGGCCCTCATCAGAGAAAGGAGAAGGAAAAGGGGTGGGTTGGCTTGGTGGCCCAAAACTTCCTTGCTCCCACCCATTTCCTTTCTTGTGTGTGTGTGTGGGGGATATCAGGAGAGGGTTTGTGGTGATGAAAAATTGGGATGTGAGCTGTCCTGAGTTGGCTAGGGAGTGGCTGGTAGTGGAGGATGATCAGAGGTGGGTTTTTAAAGAACTGCATTTCCTGATTTGAGCCACTGAGAGGGAAGGTTCCTCTGGAAAAAGAGAGCCTGAGGTGGACGGCAGGGGCTGGAGAAACTTGCAAATAATCAAAAACGTGAAAGTCAAACCCATGAACACGGAGGGTGGACTGTACTGTTGAATGAAGCTTTTTCTCTATACTTCCTTCTCAGTTTGTGATGTGGCTCTAGGCAGTATAAGGGTTTCCTGGATGCCTCTACCTCACACATGCTGTCTCTCTAGAACTTTCCTCATTTGCTCAATCGCCAATTGTGATGCATAGTCATCAATGTTTCCAAGTAGCTAAGCAACTACATCACCATAGAAACTTTCAGGCCTGACTTCTCTCCCTCCTTCCATATAGTGAATGTCAGCTGTGCTGAACTGCTTCGCTACTTGAAATCTTCCTTTTGCTAGTCAGGTCTTACGCAATCTATGTATATATGTTCTGAATGTGCATCTCAAAGTAACTTCTAAAGTTTTACACAGGCCCCTCCACATTTGCAAGGGTTTGGGGTGCAGAAACTTTGCAAAAGTGGAAAAATCTTGAATAACTCCCTTCCCACCCTGCAATCTCCCTCCCATTCCCTTTTAGGGGTCCCCTCCTCCTATTCCCTTGCCTTTTGCCCTGGTGTATGAGCCTTGCTTCTTGAAGGTCCACGTGTGCCTCCTCCCATTTCCTTACCTTTTGCTTCCATGTGAGTTCTCAACATTGGGGCCAGAGGGAAGAAAATGGGAGGGACGCTCTGAAGGTTAGAACACGTGTGTGTACCTTCTTCCTTCTTCCCCTGCCATTCCCTTGCCTTTTGCCCAGGTATGCTTGTCTTCTTTCTCTGCACCTGGCAAAACTCAAGGGAATGAGGAGAAGAGAATGGGGGAAGGGGAAGGCACAGGTGCCTCATGAATAATCAAATTCACAAAGGTCAAACCCATGAATGTGGAGGGAGGACTGTAGTTATAAAACTTACACACAGCATGTTTGCCTTATTTTGCTGAAACTAGTCTTAGGGGGAAGTGAAGAGATTCAGTTCTTTTCCTAGCAAACTCACCTGAAGGCGACTGAGGGCCTTTCCACACTACACGGTTAAAGTGCTATTATTTCACTTTCAACATTCTATGGAATTCTGGGATCTGAAGTTTAGGGAGCAGCACTGAGAATTCTCAGCCGGAGAGCACTTTGGCCCCAGTAAACTACAAACCCCAGAATTCCACAGGACGTTGAAAGTGGAATAACAGCATTAAAGGACCTTTTATTGAACCAGTTTTCATCTCTCCTCCACAAAAAACGGGTGAACACCCCAGGAAAATGTCCTAATTCAACATATTTAGAATAGTTGAGGGGTTGTCTTCCTTGTTGCCTCACCAACATCAGCCACCTGAGGAAGTTGCCCCACTCTGTAAGTCCAACCCTGCCTTACAAACCATAACTCAGAAAATGAGAAGGCAGTCCTCGTTAAAGAGGCACACGTATGATGTTCACCCTCCCTCCCTCCCTGCTCCGCAGCCTGACCGCTTTACCCATCTGGCATTCGTTGATGTCATCATAGCACAGGTCTCCAGCATAACCTGGCTGGCATGTGCAAACAGCATGGCCGGTCAGGAGGTCAGTGTCACAGTGTGCATCTGGGTGACACGGGTTGCTGAGGCAGGCATCGTGAAGGTGGCAGTGAAGTCCTGTAAGGGCAGATCTAGGTGGTTAGCAAGAAAGTCCCCTCATAGAAACTATGTCCCTAGAGGTACACAATCCCAAAATGAACTCCAGCATTGGAATGCCTTTATAAAGGAGACTTTGGCTCCAGGATCTCTTCAAACAGTGATTGGCAGCATTGAACTGGTATCAGAGAATATTCATAAATATTCTAAATTCAAAGGCAGGTAGAGAAAGGTAATTACTAGAATATTGAACCCAATTAATTGAACTGCCAACACACAATATATAAGCAATCAGTCCTCCTTTTTTCTGTGCTCAGGTCACTCTCCACAACAAATAGAAAGGGGTGGAAAAATAACATTCTGAACTACATTTCTCTGAATCCCCTAGTGCCTTTGCTGGCTGGGGAATTGTCCAAAAGGAACAATTTTGGAAACTCTGTTAAAGACTCATAGTTCAATGGAAAATCACATAGTTTTTCAGTAAAAGGAAAAATTTCCCACTTCTTACATACCCTCTAACTGTTCCTGTTTGGCAGGGACCATCCCTTTTAATCCTCTTTTATTCCATTTTTTAACTGCTTTAAAATGTCCCTATTTCTCTAACCTACTTTCCCCCTTTGTTCTCAGCTTACTTCAATTGCTGCAAACTCTGTTTGTATTTAATTAACTCAGCTGGGGGAGAGGACAGGTGGGGCAGAATTTTGCCCATCTCTAGAGAATCAAGGAAACTCAAACTCTTCTAGCTTGTCTGTTCTTCTTCATTAATAAAATTTTACCATCTTGACTACACTCTGATACACTCTGTATCCTGGTTGTCATCTGTAAAATGTTGGAGAGTATGACAAGGGCATCATGATGGTTAGGGTGGTATGAAACTGTTCTAGCTGTGTAGTTTGGATACATTCCAAGAACTATAAAATGGGAAAGCAGCACAAGTTAACACAACAGAGACAGCAGGCTAAATAGCCACACAGGTTGCCTGCTCACAGATTCCACAGCTCTGGTGAGATGCACTATATCAGTGGTTGCTAACCTTTCCTTTACTGGGGACCCCCTGCAAATATAAATTTGTTGTTGGGGACTCTCAAGACTTGACTCATAATTTAAATATTTAAATTAAGATTTAAATAATCAAATATTTATTTAAATCTCCATTTATTTATTTATTTATTTATTTATTGATTGATTGATTGATTGAAGGCTTCTGGAGACTAAGATTCAAATCCCTGCTCAGACCCTGAGTGACCCTTGGCTAGTTACATTCTCTTAGCCTCAGAGAAAGGCAAAGGAAAACCTCCTTGGAGCACATCTTGCCCAAAATCCCCTGTGATAGGTTCACCTTGTGGTTGCCAAGTTAGAAGTGACTTGAAGGTACACAAGAAAAAAGTGCTTCTGACAGAGGGAGGTTCTTTCTAGCCATCAGGTCTCTTCCCTTTGAAAAATGACTCATGGCAACCCTAAGGAAAACTTATCATAAGGGATTTTCTTGGCAAAATTTGTTGCCTTTGCCTTTCCCTGAGCCTGAGCCAATTTGATTTGCCTGAGGGAAACTAGTGGGTTTGTATGACTGAGTGGGGATTCAAACCCTGGGCTCCAGAGTTATAGGCCCTTTTCGCAGCGCCGGCGCTCGCGCGACGGAGGAGGGCGACTCGCGCAAGAAGCCTTCTCCGGGAGGCTGCCGCTTCCCCCTCCTTCCTTCTGCAGGTGAAGGAACGAGCGGGGAAGCGGCAGCCTCCCGGAGGCGGCGGCGGCGGCTCGCGCGTCCGTCCATCCCCCCCGCGCGCGCGAGAAAGGAGCCTGTCCCCTCCATCCCCCCCGCGCACGCGAGAACGGAGCCTGTCCCCTCCATCCCCCCGCGCGCACGCGAGAAAGGAGCCTGTCCCCTCCACCCCCCCGCGCGCGAGAAAGGCGCTTGTTGCGTCCGCTCCCCCGCGCGTGCGCGAAGCAGGATGTGTCGCGTCTGTCGCGCTAGCGCCCCGCCCCGTCCCTTCCTTCTGCAGGGGCGGAGGGAAGGAAGCGCGACCCGGCCGGCTCCCGACGCTCCGCACAAGAGGTAAGTGCGCGCGGGCGCCGGGAGCGTTGCGCAAGCGCGGGTGATTTTTGCTTCAAAGCGAAAATTAAAAAACCCGCGCTCGCGCCGCTTCAGCCCCGTGAGCCCAGCGGAAGTGTGAGTGCGTCGTACGGAGCGACGCTCCCACTCCCGCAAGGCTCACGGGGCTGTCGCGTGAGAAAAGGCCCGTGCGAAAAGGGCCATAGTCTGCAACTAAGAGAGCAGTTTCAGCAACTGTAACCCCCCTCTGCTGCCATGTCCCTGTTGCTACTGCTGTTGGTGTCCAGCAGCAGGGTTTCACGGACCCCCTATGAGAGCTAAAGACTACTGTACTCTATCATCATTTCTAAATTGGCATCTATATGTATTAAATAGCATATGCAACTTTTATGGAAATTAGGGTCCTCTTTATCTGGCGATGTGCAAGCGATCAACATAATAAACACCACAAGGCAAGCAGCTGCTCAACTTGATTGTTTTCTTTTCCCAGGCAGAGTCCTTTGATGGCCAGACTGATTGCTTTGCCTTACAGCTGCTACAACAGGAAGACAGGGCATCATTAAGGAAGACATGCATTTCCTGGCTTCCTTGTTTATCCATTCTTAGAGGTTTTGGTACTGGTAGCTCTCTTTTGTTGGCATTATGATGTCGGCTGCTTTATTTCTGATTTCTTTCCTTGTATTGATTTGCATGTTTTTCAGCTGCTGACACAAACAGATATTGGAGAAGTTACTTCCCAGAATCTCCCAGTTAGCATTCTGGTGAATTCCGGGATCTACAATATTTCCACACTGTGCAAATGTTCCACTTCCATTCTTCAACCTTTCTGGAAACCTTTTCTCTGTCCACTCAAAATCTGTCAGTGATTTTTTTCTATATAATCTCCTTCCTCTCACTGGAGCACTATCTTCTAAGCAAGAGATCTCCAGAGAGGGAGACTTGCAATG
This sequence comes from Ctenosaura bakeri, assembly GCA_948474755.1. Classification (NCBI taxonomy): domain Eukaryota; kingdom Metazoa; phylum Chordata; class Lepidosauria; order Squamata; family Iguanidae; genus Ctenosaura; species Ctenosaura bakeri. The sequence continues at coordinate 139,937 of CAOLHI010002617.1, read as the reverse complement.
TCTTAGTTCACTGAAAAATCTCCAAATTTATTCATTGATTTAGAGCAGATATGGGGCAGGGATGAGGAAAACTCTTCAGTTTTTCTTTTTCCTGCCTTTGAATTTCTTTAAATTTCAAGGTGTTTCTGTCTTGAACGTGAAAATTGTAAATCTTGGCATATGGAGGGCTGGAATCCTCTTGGGCGGTTGTGAATGCATAACCTAAAGTTATGCATTCATTACTATTTTGCACTAAAGATCCCTACATATTCCCTAGTTTAGGGGGTACACAGGGGTTCTGAAAGTCCACCAGGCCTCACTTACCAGGCAGTAGCCTCTGAGGTCAATGGTGGTCTGATCAGGAAGTAGCTGACTGACACTGCCTCCTCTCCTCATGCAAATGATCTCCAATATTAGGGGGGATTGTGACAGGGCTCCTGCTTCTGCTTATTGTACCAGAGATGACTCACAGGAGGGGGGGACATCAGTCAGCTGCTTCCCAATTGATAGGGTAAAAGATCTCTGCCACTGGAGTGGCTGTTGCCCATAAGTGAGGCTGGGATGTTAGCAGCCATACACTTCCATGATTTGATATGGTCTAATTGTCTAATTGGCAAAATATATTAATTGGCAGATATGTTTAATTGGCATAAAATCTAAATTATATACACTTATGGCTGAAAGGGACACTGGTTGGGAGTAGGGCAGAAGTGACATCAATACGTCCAGGTCACAAGAATTAGCCAGGAAAGCCTGACTTAATGGCTCTAAGTTAATCCTATCAACTGCCCAACCTCAGAAAACAATAAGCTGTCCATGTGCAGCAGGCAAACACCCCTGCTGTGTGCATTTCCTACTGAAACCTTACCTAACCAAGATATTGAAAAAATCAATCCACTCCAGACTTCTTTTGTTTACCAGAAAACAATTAACTCACATCGCTTCAGGGAGGGAGACAGAGTATTAAAAATCCCCAGTTTTGAGCAACTACTTTGGAGTTCACCAGTTGCTGAATGTCTCTCTACCACTTTGATCCCTGGATGTATACTGTTCTTGGATGCAAGTCTAAGTCGTCCCCACTGCTTCTTCACTACTCTTCTGGAGTAGTAAAGTATAATCCAAAACCCTCAGTCTCACTGTCCATAATTCTTATTCCCTTTATCCTTTGGTTAGTTCTTGTGTGAATGTGTGACTGTTTGTATCTTGGGTGCACGTGTGAGTGAACTCCCCTCAATAAAACACATTTTCAGTTTACTTTTGAATCTCTGGCTGATTCTTTCCCACATGACCCCATAAACATTGGTGGAAAGATCTCATTAAGTTACCTCCTGTCTCACAGGTCTCCTAATTTTGAGCTAATTAATTCCCTTCTGTCATGTGGAGGTACTGGCATTGTGGGTGGACCCCTGAGTAAGCCATGTTTTTGGGGTAACAGGGAGTCACTGCTACATAGCTACAGTGGCTATGCATTCATAACTGCCCAAGAGGATTCTGGCCATTATGAGTAGCATGATGAAAGTTATAGTCCAGCACACTGAGAGGCTACCAGACTGGAGAAAATTCTGCTATAGAAAATAAGAATGGTTGGAGAATAAGATGTTATGATGGATGGGACTCCTGGATTCTTGAGGAAAGAGACTGAATATTGCGGGAGACAGGAATGGATTTATTTATTGCTTAAAAGGACATTTTTAATGGAAACCAAGGTTAAAAGGCCTAGCAGATTAGAGTGCAAGGAGAGTGGGAACACTTCCACCAACCTTACCTGTCCAGCCTGGGAAGCACTGGCAGGAATATGACCCCAATCCATCCTGGCAGGTGCTCCCATTGCTACACTGATGCCCTATGCAGTCATCTGGGTTCACCTCGCAGTATTGACCTGTGTAGCCTGTAGGAGGAGAAAGTGAGATCAATCCAGTTGGTTAAAAGACAATTCTACTGAATCTATGAGTCAGGCCCATCAAGATATTTTGCTCCCTTGTGCAAAGAACAAGAGCCTTTCTGCACTATTCTGTTATAGTGCTGTTATTCCACTTTCAATCTCCTATGGAATCTCGGTGTTTGCAACTGAGGGAGGGGCATTTAGAATCCTCAGCCAGAGAGCTCTTTGGCCTCAGTAAACTACAAATCCCAGAACTCCATAGGAAAAGTGGAATAACAACACTATAACAATGTAGTGTGGAAAGGCCCCAAGATGGTGCCAGAGCTTCCAAAATTATTCTTTGGGGACAACAGCTTCCAATGGCTGGTGGATTATGGGAACTGTTGTCCAAAAAGTCACTTTGTGGAATTCTAGACGGTGCCGTCCTCTGTTTCATGTACGGGAGCCAAATGGATTGGCTGGTGAAATATCTTCCAACATTTCCACCACACTTGAAGGCATTAGGCTAGTTCAGGAAGTACAGGGTGGGAGATGGTACATAGAATTCTATCCTCCATAATAGATGACCAGATGGGGGACATGTGAGGAATGGCTAAAGGGCAACACCTGCACCTGTCTACCTGAGGCATGCTGTCTAAAGGTAGGGCTCATCCTGCAATGGGTCATGATAGATCCATTCAACCTTGAGAATTAAAGTAAGCATGCCAGTGAATGCCCTCTGCCAGAAGAAAGCTGTGTGTGCCATTTTGCATGTTCCAATCTCCTAAAACAGGGGTGAGCTAAGTGTGGCTTGTGGCACGCATGCAGCCAGCAGGGCCATGACGGGGAGGCCAGAGGTCAAAAAATTGTTTTGTGAAGAAAAAAAAATCTACAAAATGCCCCCAAATGCCTTCTGGGGGTGTGGAGAGCATTTCTACCACACACCCCGGGCCCTCAGGGTTGAAAAAAAAAATGTGTGTGAAGTTTTTCCCCAAAAGACTTCTAGGGTGCATTTCCTTCATATTTTGTCCCTTCAAACCAATATAAGCCCTGAAGAAGCCTTCTTTGAAATAGGCAGTGACTTCTGCTCACTTCCTGTTGCTTAAAAAAAAGGCCCTTCCTAGGCCTAAAAGGGCCCAGGAAGACCCAAAACATGATGAAAATGCCCCCAAGAAGGCAAATATATATATATATATATTAAATTTTTGGTTGCAGTGGGGGAGTCTCCTGGGGCACCACTGCATCATCCTAGCCTTCTTCAGTTGCCCCCCCAGAATCATGTGATCCTCCGGATGTTGTTGAACTGCAGACCCCAGAATTCCTCGCCACTGGCTGCTCTGAGTATGGCTATTGTGAGCCCTAATGTCTATAGGGCAACGTGGCTCCCACTCCTCGCCTAAAGAGAGGCCTATTGTCCTAGGATGAGGATAGGAATAGAATATGCTATCACATTGCCAGTACTAAAGGAAGATTAACTGGCCACTGGCAATCCAGTCAGTTTCTATGGCCCTTTTTGCACGGGCCTTTTCTCGCGCGACAGCCCCGTGAGCCTCGCGGGAGTGGGAGCGTCGCTCCGCACGATGCACTCCCACTTCTGCCGGGCTCACGGGGCTGAAGCGGCGCGAGCGCGGGTTTTTTGATTTTTGCTTTGAAGCAAAAATCACCCGCGCTCGCACAACGCTCCCGGCGCCCGCACGCACTTACCTCTCGTGCGGAGCGTCGGGGAGCCGGCCGGGTCGCGCTTCCTTCCCTCCGCCCCTGCGGAAGGAAGGGACGGGGCGGGGCGCTAGCGCGACGGACGCGACACGTCATGCTTCGCGCGCACGGGGGGGCGGACACGACAAGCGTCTTTCTCGCGCGCGCGCGGGGGGGAATGGATGGGACAGGCTCCTTTCTCACGCGCGAGGGGGATGGAGGGGACAGGCTCCTTTCTCGCGTGCGCGGGGGGGGGAATGAACGGACGCGCGAGCCGCCGCCACCTCCGGGAGGCTGCCACTTCCCCGCTCGTTCATTTGCCTGCGGAAGGAAGGAGGGGGGAAGCGGCAGCCTCCCGGAGAAGGCTTCTTGCGCCGGCGCTGCGAAAAGGGCCTGAGTGTGACATAGCAGGAGGGACGCCATCTTGTTTCTCATCCTAGGCAGCAAAACATCTTACACTAACTCTGCTTCTGCTGACAAAATGGCCCCACTCATGAATGAAAGGGAGTCATCGGAGCCATATCCAAGCCAAAGCTAGTAACAACAACAACAACAACAATCTTTAACAAACAACCTGAAAAGGAAACCTTGAAACAGTCCAACAAGAACTGCTGGGGCAGAGCAGGAAAAGGATTAAATCAAACTCTGGACTGCAGCATTTGGTGCTGCAATATTTTGCTGCAGCTTTTCCCTCATAATTTTCATCATTTCACTTCTTTGGTCACAGTCTCTGTCACCTGAATTGTTATTTTGGTCACAGTTCACTATACCTTTTTCTTGCTTATTCATTTCCGACTTTTCAGACATTGCTCTTATTATTGTTTTGCTGGCTTGATTTCCCTGAAAGCTGTCAGCTCTCTTGGCTGAGAGCTCCTTTTATGAAGTCCAAAGGGGTAGGTTTAAATTTCTCAATAAGAAAATATAATTCTTATATAATAAGAAGAAAATGTTTTACACACACACACACACACACACACACAGACTATCCTTTGTATATTCAAAAAAATTATGGATATTAAACCTCCAAGCCTTTCCAAACAGAAGAATAGGCAGAAGCAAAATACCCAATGGACATGGCAAGTCTATTTTCACAGCCATATTTAGCTTAGGTCAAGGGCAGGGAATTTCTTCCAGTTAAAAGGTCTGAATTCAGCATTTTTGGGGGTCAAGAGGATGAAACCAAAAACACCTGTCAATTTAAGCCTAATATTACACAGAAGAAAACCAGAATGCATGGCCAAGCAACATCCAAGTATGGTCTAGATGGCAAAACTTGCTAATGAGGAAGAGCAGACAAGCTTGGAGAGACGCTGAAGCAGATTGCCTTTGCCTGAGCTTCCTAGGAAGGGCAAAATTCTACTTCCTCCTCTTTTCTCCTTCTTGCTGAGTTAATTGAGCATCAATTGCTTTCATAGAATCATAGAGTTGGAAGAGACCCCAGGGGCCATCCAGTCCAACCCACTGCTATGCAGGAACACTCATCAAAGCATTCCCAACAGATGGCCATCCAGCCTCTGCTTAAAAACTTTCAAAGAAGGAGATGCCACCACACTCCGAGGCAGCATATTCCACTGCCGGACAGCTCTGACCATCAGAAAATTCTTCCTGAGGTTCAAGTGGAGTCTCTTTTCCTGCAGCTTGAATCCATTGCTCCTTGTCCTAGTCTCTGGAGCAGCAGAAAACAAGCCCGCTCCCTCCTCGACATGACATCCCTTCAAATATTTAAACATGGCTATCATGTCCCCTCTTAATCTTCTCTTCTGCAGACTAAACATACCCAGCTCCCTAAGCTGCTCCTCATAGGGCATGGCTTCCAGACCTTTTACCCTTTTGGTCACCCTCCTCTGGACATGTTCCAGCTTGTTGATATCTTTCTTGAATAGAGGTGCCCAGAACTGGACACAGTATTCCAAATGAGGCCTAACCAGTGCAGAATACAGTGGTACCATTACCTCCTTCGATCTAGACACCATACTCCTATTGATGCAACCAAGGATCGTGTTGGCTTTCTTGGCTGCCTCATCACACTGCTGACTTATGTTCAGCTCGTAATCTACCAAGACTCCTAGATCCCTTTCGCATGTACTGCTATCCAGCCACACATCCCCCATCCTATATTTGTGCATTCCATTTTTTTCTGCCTAAGTGTAGGACTTTACCTTTCTCTCTGTTGAAATTCATTTTGTTAGCTTTTGCTTTCACATTCAACTCAGTTTTCAGCAATTGAAGTAAGCTGAGGACAAAGAGGGGGAAGTGGGAGGAGAAAAGAGAAACTGGGACATTTTAAAAGCAGTCAAAAAAGTGGGATGACAGAGGATTAATTGGCACTGTCCTTACCAAATGGGACAGTTAGAGGGTACGTAAGAGGTGTTAGCCAGTATGGTATAGTGACTACAACCCTGGAGACCAGGATTCAATTCCCTGCTCAGTCATGGAGACCTACTGGGTGACCTTCGCTGCATCACACACTCTCAACCCCAAGTAAAAGAAAAATCAGAGTATGAAGATGTGATAAATTTGATTAAGATTATATCCCATATCTCTGAAAAAGCTTTTTGATACAAGTGGGGTCTGGATCCTCTGTTAATTGTTTGGGGGGGGTTGGTTGAGGTGAAAAAGTACTGCTATTAAAAATTTTGTCCTTATAATAATACCATAATACAGTATATATTAAAAGTATACTAAATATGTGATTCACAATAAAAAGAAAAAACTGAAGAAAAAAACAAAACCACTCTCATCTCCCAGAAAACCATAAACCATTAGGGTCACCATAAGTCAGAAATGACTTGAAGGCATACAACAACAAGGAGAGAGAAATTTCTCCTTTTATAACTTTTGCCATCTTGACCACACTCTGGCCCTTTTCACACAGCATTTTCCATGCGAAAGAGGGCCTGGAGCATCGCGCAATTCTGAGGAGCAATCTGCATGGCGCACTCACAATCGCACGATGCTCCAGGGGCCAGCAGGTGCCTATCGCACACCTTTCCATTTTCGGCTAGAAGCCAGAAATGGTGCGCAATCGCGCATTGCTTCTATGCGCACTTACCTGGCATGCGGAGCTTCCGGAGTCGCGGCGGTCGCGCTTCCTGCCCCAGTGCAGCCTGGGAAATTCCCAGGCTGAACTGTGGAAGGAAGAGGCGGGGCTCTCATGCAAGCAGGCAGCCCGTGTGGAGCCGAAGGACCCCAGATGCGAGAGCCTCTTGCTGGAGGCTGCTTGTGTGATCCCCGCACCCCAGCACTGGGAAAAGGTAAGGCGCGGAGAGTGCCTTTGATGTTACTTGGCCACATCTGTGAAATATCTAACTTTGGTATCATCCTACAGGGATGGGTGTGGGCCTCTTGGACCCCCAGAGGGCTTGTTTGGGACCTCAGGGCTGAGGTTCTCCACCCTGGCTTGGGGAGAACCCAATCCTTTGGCCACTGTGCCTCACTGCTTACCTGGGAGACACAGGCAGCCCCGATACTGTTCATCCACTACGTGGCAGGTGCCACCATTGAGGCAGATGTCTGGGGAGCAAGGCCCCAGGCGGTACTGGCAGAGGGGGCCAGAGGAGTCGGAAGGGCAGATGCAACGGAAAGAGCCCACGTTATTAATGCATCGGCCTCCATTGAGGCAGGGGTTCGTGTCCTGAAAGCACTCGTTGACATCGTGTTGGCAAGTGTGCCCTTCGAACCCTGGCCGGCACTTGCAAACGATGACCGGGTAGGTGATGACACACGTTCCACCATTGGCACACGGGTTTGCTGGGCAGAAATCCATAAGCTGGCAATTCTTTCCTGGAAACAAACCAAACACTTAAGAAAAGAGTTTCCCACAGCTTCTCTACTCCTCAGTCTCAGTCAGGACAAAAGAGGGTGAAAGGTCGATCTAATCCAACATCCTGTTTCCGACAGAGGACAGCTGGATGCCTTTGGGAGGAAGGGTTGCCAGGTGTCCCTCACTGTACATCCCATCTGATCTTGGAAGCTAAGCAGGTTCAGCCCTGGGTAGTATTTGGATGAGAGACTACCAAAAAACAGCAGGTGCTGTAGGCTATATTTCAGAGGAAGGAATTGGCAAAACCTCCCTTGAGTATTCCTATCCTACGAAAACCCTATGAAATTCATGGGGTCACCAAAAGTATGCAGATGACTTGAAGGCACACAAACGCACACAATTATTTGAGGGACGGAAGATTTCTTCCTTTTAAGATCATGAGTAGGGAGGGTGTGGAAACTGGAGCCCTCTGCTGTTACTGCTCCCTCCAGCAGCTGGTACTCAATGAAATACAGTCAGCCCTCCACATTCACTAGGATTAGGGGCACAGGACCCCTGCAAAAGTAGAACAACTGCAAATATAAAAATGTGTGTGTGTCTGCAGGAAGGGGGCTGAGGAGTGGTGGGGAGAGCCATCACCTGCATGGTGGCCCTATAGTTCCTTTCTCTTGCCCATTTCATTCCTTAGGTGCGGGGGGGGGTACTGGGAGAGGGTTTGTGGTGCTGAGAAATTGGGCTGTGAGCTGAGCTGGCCTTAGCTAGTCAAACAGTGGCTGGTAGAGGACCAGAGGCAGTTTTTTAAAGGGCTGCATGGTCTGATTGGAGCTGCCAAGAGGGAAGGTTCCCCTGGAGAAGAAGCACCTTAGGTATGTGTGGGGAGGGGCAGGGGTTGGAGAAACTTGCAAATACTGTAATCAAATCTGTGGGGCAAATTTTCCGCACAAGAGTGTTATAGTGCTATTATTCCACTTTCAACCTCCTATGGAATCCTGAGGTTTGCAGTTTAGGGAGGGGCTGGCTGGCAAACCCCAGGATTCCATAGGAGGTTGAAAGTGGAATCATAGTGCTATAAACACTGTCATGCGGAAATGGCCAAAGTCAAATCCATAAATGTGGAGGGCTGACTGTATGACCTCTGGGAGAAAGAAAGAGAATTTAAAATCCTCTGAAAAAAAAAAAAGAATTCAGCTTTCCTAGAACTTGGAAATGTTGGTTTAATTAATTCATTGCCCCCCTGGCCATGCTGGCTGGGGAATTCTGGGCATTTGAATTCAAAGGTGTTCCAAAACATTGTTGATTGTCCCATCAGTCAGGGCAGTATCCTGTGGGAGGACATGGGACAGGGCCTTCCCTGTTGTGACTCCACATTAATTAATGAAAATATGTGTATCACCTCCCCTAAGTGAGAGCCAGTGTGGTCTCATGACTTGAGCATTAGACTGCACCTCTGGAGATCTGGGTTCAAATCCCTGCTTGGTCAAGGAAACTCATTGGGTGACCTTAGGCGTGTCACACTCTTTCAGCCTCAGAAGAAGGCAAAAGCAAATCCCCTTTGAAAAGCAAATCCCCAAACCCCCACTCTGGGAAGTCACAGAAAGGAGGGAATGATGGGACATATAGGGACTTTCGGGGGACTTTTTTGGATTACAACTCCCAGAATTACCCAGTTAGCATGACCAGTGGCAATGTTAGCTAGGGGATTCTGAAAACGATAGATAAAACAAAAATCTAAACTCAGTGGCTGGCGATCTCTGAGAAAGCTTTCTTTGACACATGTACTCAGAAATAACTTTCATTGTGTTCTGGGACAGGGCTTACGCTTAAGAAACTTCAGGTAAGATTGCAGCCTCACAGGCCAATCCTACAACACCTTTCCTGGAGCCTCAAAATTGCCCTGCTGCTCTCTGGTGAGATAGAAGAGGCTATTCTATTGCCAATATTTAACTCTGGCACTCTACTCATGAGCTTCTGGTTGCTGAACAGGGGCAAGAGTGGTGCCACCTTGTCATTTCTCTCAGGCAGCCCAATGTTTGGCTTTTTAAATTTATTTGTATCCCGCCTCTCCATATGGATCGAGGCGGCAAACAACTTACAAATAGCATGTATTTCGAAACATTTCTATACATTTCTATATTTCTATTTTGAGCTGGCTCTGATTCCTGCCAGATTGTGCCCACCTTTCCCCAACAGATGTTTCCCCCCACCCTTTGCCAGTCATACCTGTCCATCCTGACACACATTGGCATTGATACTGCTTTCCAGAGAGGTGCTGGCACAATCCTCCATGTTGGCAAGGTGACGGGAAGCAAGGGTCTCCCACTGCTCCCTGGCATTCCTTGCCTGTAAAACCAGGGGGGCACAAGCAGGTTGAGATGGGAGGGTTTGGGGGATGGAGCATCTGGAGGGAGCAAGTGCCCCCATTCTGGCATCGTTCAGGGGTACAGGGGTCTACAAACTGGCACAAGTCTCCAACATATCCAGCGAAGCATCTGTCAAAAGAAAAACCAGGAAAAGAAAAGGACGATGGAGGACCATCAATTTGACCGGGACTATCATCTCTGGCCTTATTTTCACATCCAGGACTAAATCCCAAGGGAAGAAGGGAAGACTGTAAAATGCTAATTCCAAAGATGAGAGTGCCTCTGAACAGGGGCAGATTTCCTGTCTTCTACAAGAGCAGAAGCCAGCCGCATGTGGTTGTGGGAACTCTGAAGGAGAACTGAGGATGTATATATTCAAAATCTTCCTCAGACACAAGACTCATTGAGTAACATCAGACGATCTCTCATAGGCCATTTCTGCACTACACTGTTATAGCGCTTATTCCATTTTCAAACTCTGATGGAATCCTGGGAGGGGCCTTTAGAATTCTCAGCCAGAGAGCCCTTTGGCCTCAGGAAACTACAAATCCCAGAACTCCACAGGATGCTGGAAGTGGAATAATAGCACTGTAACAGTGTACAGTGGAAATGGCCATAGTCTATCCCATTTTTCCAGGGTTGATAACAGTGTTGGGAAATAAATGTTTATTTTGCAAAGAGCTACTTTGAGCAGACGTGGGCAATATGTGACTACTGGACTCCATCCCTCTCCGTTTTATAGTTCCTGGCACCTCTTACCATCACACCAATGAAACTGGCAATGTTGCATATCTTTGAACATTTCATAAAAGAAAACTGGGACGCATATGGCCAAACATCAGGATGTGGTCAAGATGACAAAGATTATTAATGAGGAAGAGCCCACAGCTAGGAGAAGCTGCAGCAGTTTGCTTTTGCCTGAGTTTACAGGGAAAGACAAGATTCTGCTCCCTTTTTTTCCCTCCCTGATGAATTAACTGAGGCCATTTCCGCACTAGACTGTTATAGCGCTATTATTCCACTTGCAAGGATGTTGCAAGTGGAATAATAGCGCTATAACAGTCTAGTGTGGAAACAGCCTGAAGTCTAAACTATTTCTCTGCTTTGAACTGTTTGCAACAAACTGAGGACAAAGGGAGAATGTAGGAGAAGGAGAGACAAACGGGAACATTTTAAAAGCAGCTGAAAAACTGGGACAATAGAAGATTAAACGAGACAACGGGAGGTTTGTCCTGCCAAATAGGGACAATTGGGAGGTATGATGATTCTGCCTCTCTTTGTGGGTGCATGCCACCAAAATCTGGCAGCACCACTAAGGAAGCCTGTTATTCCTTTGGACTACAGGTCCCTGAATGGCCAGCCAGCACGACTGCTAGCCAAGGTGGCTGAGGAAATGTGGGAACTGAAATCCAGAAAAGTAGCTTTTTCCTGGCTCTGAGTAATGCCAACTTCCTCTTTCCCTTCCTTTCAGAAATGGAGACACCCTGCCCGGCCTCGCTGCTTAGTTTTATAGCGCTGAAGGGCACTTTAGGACTCTTCTGTACCATAGGGAGGACCATCGCAATTTCTGTGGCATTTCAGCATCAATGATAACAGACACCAGCCTTAGTGGTTGTGGCCACGGCATGCTAGCGGTGGAGCATGGCTCCCAACCCTGGCAATGGGGAACCCAGCGCTTCCTCCCCATGATAGGAATTTGCCCCCTCCATTCCCAGGTTATAAAAAGGCCAGAGTAGAATAAAAAAAGGCGACCACACAAGACTGACTCATCTTTTTACACTGTTCATTTCCTTACAAGCACCTTCCTGGAAACATTAGCCTCTCTGGCTTCAATGCCTTGCCTCTTTTCCTCAGAGAATTTCATTTATGCATTGTATTTTGATGCCACCCTCTTTCCTTGCGGGGCTACTGGCCACACACAACTCAGTGGCAAAGCACGTGATTTTAGGGTTTCCTGGGTCTTCTCCTACAGTCCTCAGTGTGAATGTGAAGAATCTCTGGGTGAGAGGGTTGTCTTTTAAAGCTGTGGAGCTATCTATTTCCCATTTCTCAGACTTGGATATTATTATTATTATTATTATTATTATTATTATTATTATTATTATTATTTGAATGACAAATCTTGCTGACTTTCTGTCAGCAGGCCAATTTTTTTTTAATTCAGACACGCTTTTAAAACACAAAGTTTTTATAGAATGGGCTAGGGGGTGCTGTATTGTTTTAATTGTTTTTAAAAGTTTTTACATATTTACACATTGCATTTTATTCTTTTACTGAGGGGGTAAAGGTTTTAATAAATAGTTTAATTCTATTTTAATATTCACTTTTTGTATGTTTTTAATTGCATTGTTCTTTTAAATTATGAGCCACTTTGATTCCCAATTTTGGGAGGAAAGCAAGATACAAATAAATACAAGAACAACTATAATAATGCTTAATATACCATACTTCTTTACTTTTCCAGGGGCTGGCCCATGTAATATCATAGAATCACAGAAGAGACCATGAGGGCTATCAAGTTGAGCACTGCGCCATGCAGGAATACACCATCAAAGCATCCCCAAAAGATGGCCATTCAGCTTCTGTTTAAAAACCTGCAAAGAAGGAGACTCCACCACACTCCAAAGCCTCAGCATGGTCCACAGTCAAACTACTCTCACCACCAGGAAGTTCCTCCTAATGTTTAGGTTGAATCTATTTTCCTGTGGTTCGAAGCCATTGCTCCCTGTCCTAATCTCTAGAGCAGCAGAAAATAGGCTTGCTCCACCCTCCACGTGACACCTCTTCAAATATTTAAACATCACTATCATGTTGCCTCTTAACCTTTCTCTCCTCCAGTCCAAACATACCCAGCTCCCTAAGCCATTCCTTAGAGGGTATGGTTTTCAGGTCTTCTACCGTTTTGGTCACCCTCATCTGGACACATTCCAGCTTGTCAATATCTCCTGAACTGAGCACAGTACTGTAGGTGGGATCTGACCAAAGCATTTACATCCCTACATATAGTTATGTAGGAGGCATATTTCCCTTTGCTTGTTTGCTTATGGCATTTATTTTTGGCTTTCTTTCATGAGCTCAAGACAGTATGCACATTTCTTCCTTTGCATTTTATCTTCACAAGAGCCCTGCAGCGCAGTTCAGCCTTGAAAAGAATAAACAAGAAACGTGGTTACCATGTTGCCTCTTAACTTTGGCCATTTCCGCACTACAGTGTTAAACTGCTGCTATTCCACTTTCAATGCCCTGTGAAATTCTGGGGTTTGTAGTTTACTGAGACAAAAGAGCTCTTTGGCTGAGAATTTGAAGTGCCCTTCCCTAAACTACAAATCCCAGAATTCCATAGGAGGTTGATAGTGGAATAGCAGCACTTTAACACTGTAGTGCGGGAATGGCCTTTCTCTTCTCCAGGCTAAACATACTCAGCTCTCTAAGCCACTCCTCACAGGGCTTCATGATTTCCAGACCCTCTACCTCTCTTAAGAGACCGCTCTTATAACATCACCAGGGCCCTCCTCCTAGGACATCAGGAAGCATCATCTTGAGGTCTCAGGTTTTGACGTCGACATCTGAGAGCCTGACGGCAACCCTACATGCTTGGCATGCAAAAATTCCATCATTATTACTACTACTACTACTACTACTACTATTATTATTATTATTATTATTATTATTATTATTATTAACATCTTTATTTATACCTTGCTTTTTTCCAGGTAGAGACTCAAAGCGGCTTACAATAGTTTAAAAGAATATAGTTTAAAAATCACAGAATACAAGTGTTAAATTAAACACTCAAATAAGAATCAAAACAAAGTTAAAATACATAATTAAAACCCAACATCCATAAATTCAACACAGTTGAATATCTGGCACCTTTTGTCAGACAGGCCATAATCACACATTGAACACCTGTCAGAATAAAAATGTCTTTGCCTGTCTATGGTAAGAAGGCAGGGAGGTAGAAGATGCACTTTTTGAAGACTCAGCAGTCAGCACACGTTGAGCTTCTGCTGCTTCTTTCATCAGACTAAAGGGACAGGGGCAACTCCTGCAACCAACCTGCCCAGCTCCCAAAAGAAAATAAAGCTTTGTTAAATCTTTTGAGAAACAAATGTGAATACAGGAAACTTACAGGCATGTAAAAGTCCCATTGGAGTGGCTCAGACAGGTTCCTCCATTCTTGCATGGAACCCGGGTGCAAGGTAGACCTGGAAGAGAGATAAACAGACCTTGTGGTGCCATCTGGACATGACATCAGGGCCGGAGTCCCCTTGGTACACTAAGCAGATAGGTGGGTGGGTTGCCTAGAGCTGGTCTAGTTAGCATGTGCTGAAGTGGTGCAATCTACATTAATTACCGTTTAAGGAGAGATCAAGGTATGGCTAAGTTTACAATCAACATCTTCATAACAGGACCGAAAACAATGCTATACCCAAATGGATCAGTCTGTGAGCTTGAGGAAGTTAATGCCTTCCAACATTTCACAGGTGATAGTGAGTACATTTGTGGCTAAGCAACATCAGAATGTGGTCAATAGGGCAAAAAAGGACAACACACAAGCTGGGAGAGGCAGCAGCATTTGCTTTTGCCTGACCCTCCTGGGAAGGGCGAGACTCTCTTCTTCCATTGTCATCGGTGGCTGTGCTTCAAACTGGAAAGAGGTCTCAATTGGAAGGCTGCCATGCTCTTCACTATTTTTTCAATCAATGATTTAGATGATAGGGTGGAGGGAATCCTTGCCAAATTTGTGGATGATACAAAACTGGGAGATGTAGCTAACACATTGGAAGACTGGAATAGAGCTCAAAAAGACCTTAATAGACTAGAAAACTGCGCTGAAATTAATACCATGAAATTTAACAGGGGCAAATGCAAAATCCAACTTTTAGGACACAAAAACCAAATGCGCAGGTATAGAATGGGGGATACTTGGCTCAGCAACACTACATGTGAAAGAGATTGGGATTATTGTGGATCATAAATTGAACATAAGCCAGCAATGTGATGCTGTAGCAAAGAAGGCAAATGCTATCTTTGCCTGCCTTAATAGAAGCGTAGTTTCCAAGTTGAGGGAAGTAATATTGCTCTTATATTCTGTGCTGGTCAGGCATCATCTGGAGTACTAAATTCAGTTCAAGGCACCTCATTTTAAGAAGGATATAGACAAGTTGGAGTCAATTCACAGAAGGGCAACAAGGATCATTAGAGGTATGGAGAATAAAACATAATGAGAAGTTGAAGGCATTGGACAGGTTCAGATTTGTGAAGAAAGGACTGAGGGGTGACATGATTGCACTCTTTAAATACCTCAAGGGCTAACTCAGAGGGTAGAATCGGGTCTAATGGTTTTAAGTTACAGGTGGGTAGATTTAAATTGATCATTAGAAGGAATGTCTTGACAGTGAGAGCAGTTCAGCATGGAACCAATTGCCTAGAGAGGTGGTTGGGTCTCCTTCTCTGGATGTCTGAAATACTACCTCATCTGCTGTTCTACAAAAAGGTATCTAGAATGAACAAACAGTAGCCTTCCAGGTTCTGCTGGACTGCAGCTCTCAGCGTCCACCATTTTGTTGGATATTAGGGCTAATGCGGAGTTGTAGGCTAATAACGTCTGGAGAACCACTCATTTCCAAAGACAGACCAAGGGATGGAGCTCAGAAGTAGAACAAGTAGATTTTTTTGTGTCCAAAAAAATCCAGGTTCAGTCATACATACCTCCATCTTAATGGTTTGACAAAACAAGAAAAGGACCTTTATTACTTAATTAACCAGAACTTTGAAAAGGCATGTTTTTGGAGTACAAATCCAAGAATCCTCAGTCTCGCCAGCATCATCACTGGCCATTCTGACTTGGAAACTTTGAGAGTTGTGATTCAATAATTAATTTTTAAGTTTTACCAATAATATATGCACAAATAATCCCACTAGTCCTTTTGCATCGCACATAGAGATAGCTAAATATGCTTGCTGATGCCGCACTTATTGCCTCTGCTAAACATATAGGGATTCACAGATAGCTGTCCATGAAATATAGGTGGAAGCCACTGTGGAGTATTCTGTGTGGCATAATAAGCAGGTGGGCTAAAACAAACCACACACACACACAGACATCAACACATGCATTACACGCAAGTTCCACATTTCCTTACACAATGGATTGCCACCTTTTCAACCTGCCCCTGAAGTGACACCTTATTTATTTACTTATGAGAAAAGCAGTGCCACCACAAGGGAGGACTTTCTCTTTTTACTATAAGACCTGTTCAACTTTGGAATGGGCTGCCTTGGAGACTGAGTAAGTTTTTAAACAGAGGTTGGATGGCCATCTCTCTGGAGTGCTGTGATTTTGTATTCCTACCTCGGCAGGAGCTGGACTAGTTTCCGGAAGTGGCAAGTGAGTATAGTTTCCGCAAGGTTCCCTTATGACCCTGTCCAACTCTAAGATTCTATGATTCTATTAAATGCATATACCACCCAGCTTTCAAACGCCCTCAGGTACTTCTCATTCTTTTTAAAATCCAAAACAATCAATAATACAACAAGCAAAACAAATCAAAAGACAGCTGCTCCCAATATTTAAAATGTATACTGATCTTCAACAATTATATATTTTTTTTACATTACATTATATGTAAAAATATGAAAAAAATGTATTAGCCACCTACAAAACTGCTCTGGAGCAATTGAGTGGGAGCATGGTAACCTTAATTCTTTCTACTTACTCTGAAAACAAAGCTTAAAGTGCTTGTTGCCACCAATTGAGTCTGCTGTTAAAAGCATAGCTGCAGAGGTAGCTTGAAAAGCTGGCAACCCTAACCTATAGCCCCATAACAGTTAAGGCTCTGACCCACCCCCACGTGGAGTATTACTAAAGCTTACCTCCAGCAGGTGAAATTGAAGCCAACAAGAACAGCAAATGCATCTTTCCGTTTGCAAACTCTCTCCTTACTTCATTCTCCAGATCACCCCAATTCTTTCAGTTCTAAGGGTGACCCCAGATGACAGAGCCCAGGTGTTCAGACAAAAGTGTCAGATCAAAGCCAAGCAACCAGAAATCAAGAAGGTGCTTCCATCCGTCCACGGAATCTCCCAAAACAAGTTGTACAACTCTTTGCGCTTATTTCCTCCTTGTCCTCTTCCCCCCCCATCCAAAAAGAACAAGGCACATCCTGCCGTCTCTGTACTCCATTGTCGAAGGCTTCCTGCCCCACACAATGCTTGGGAGGAGAAAGATTTCCTGTTACCCAGGCCGCTTTTGTCAACATGCAAAAAGGGTGGGAAGTATTGGGGTGGGGTATGTGTGAAGGGACGTACGGAACCTGGTAAGGAATAGGGTGCCATAAAGAATATAGCGTCAGAACCCTTGAAGGAATTGCAGCTCAGAGCTGGGGCCTTTTGACACAACATAGTTATAGCGCTATGGTTCCCCTTTAACTGCCATGGCTGAATCCTGTGGAATCCTGGGGTTGGTAGTTTGGGGAGACACTGCAGCTCCCTACCAGAAAATACTATGCGGGTGTTTGGGAGTACAGTCAGCCCTCCACATTTGTGGGTTTCACTTTTGCAGATTTGATTATTCACGGATTATTTGCTGTCACCCCTGCTGCCTCCCTATACCATTTTTATAGAGACTGCAAGCCTCGTGACACTGAGAAACTGTGAATGAGGCTTGTAGGTCTCTGTTAAAAATGGTGTGGGGCAGCAGTGGAGGTGGCTGTGAGCCCCACCAGCCACCCACTTCTGCCTTGTGAAGAAACCCTGATGCCTCAAAGCAATTCATGGTGGGTTGAATATTGTGATCAAACTTTTTGTGTGTGTTAGATATGGTTTGGGAGGGCCTAGAGTTACTCACTTTTATTCCACTTTCAGGGGGGGTCCTGTGCCTCTAACTCTAGCGAATGTGGAGTGATGACTGTAATATAGGGTACCGGAGTGCTTGTAGTGCATACTCTCCAACTTTCCAATTTGGCAGGAACAGTACCAATTAATCCCCTGGCATCCAGTTTTTTCAGCTGCTTTTAAAATGTTCCAGTTTTGATTTCCTTCTCCCATTTTTCTCGTTCTTCACCACCTTACTCCAGTTGCTGCAAACTGAATTCAAAGTGCAGAAGAAGCTAACTCAGTCGGGAGGGGAGGTGGTAGAGTCTTGCCCTTCCCGGTAGGCTCAGGCAAAAGCAACCCGCTGCAGCTTCTCTTTGCTAGTGTTTTCTGCCGCGTTAAGAACATTTGGCATCTTGACTGTAGTCTGATGTTGCTTGGCCACATGTGTCCTGGTTTTTATCTGTGAAGTGTTAGTATTTCATCCAGCAGCAGTTTGCAGGTGACAGAGTGGTGGGGTGAGCCCTAAAGCTACATTTTGGCCCACAGCTGTGTAACAGTCCTGAAACATGATATCTGATTTATTGGATTCCGTCCTGTCGCATTTTTGTTGTTGTTTGGTTTTGGAAGTTAAACTTTTATAGTTATCTAGAATGTTCCCACTGCTTCCTTCCCCTCTTTCCTCCCTTATTATTAAATAAATTCTTGTCAGCATACATGTTTGACTTTCATTAGGACTTTTATCCCATTTTCAAAGTTTAATAACAATAATTTTGGTGGTTAGATTTAAGAAAAACAGTACCAAGCTGAATTATTTATATTTACAATGGTTTAGGCAGAACTAACAAGTTTTCTGGAGAGAACAAACCTACATAATCTCCACTGAACATACTTGGACTTATTTTTATGTACGGTAGCAGCAGTACTATGACCCTGGAGACCAGGGTTTGAATCCTTGCTCAGCACGGAAAGCCACTTGGTGACCTTGGGTGTGTCACACAGTCTCAGCCCCAGAAAACCCCACAACACTTTCACCTTAGGTTGCCACAAGTCAGGAACGACTTGAAGGCACATGACAACAACAAGAAGGAGCAGTACTTTCCTAAATAATTGCATAAATCAAAAATTAATTATACAAGACACCAAAACTCCTTGTTTATACTGATTGTTGATCAACAAGCTTTAAAACTCAAACAGAATGAAAACCCAGGAACCCAGAATAAGCACACATGTGAAGAACTGTACCAGTATTCTTTGTAGTCTTCAACAGTTTCCCTAATCGGTATGTGTGCCTTAACATAAGGACAAAAATCCGTTATGTTTCTTTTATGCAGTATCTATATTTAGTGTTTCGACTTTCCCAGAATCCTCAGTGGCCATGCTGGTTGAGGGATTCTGGGATCTGCAGTCATAAAATAAATTTCCCCAAGACTTCCCTGTTGTTTGCCCCCTGGGGCACAGCAGGAAATCTGACAGAAATTATCCAGGTCTAAGTTCTTACAGTTCTAGAATACAGCTCTGCATGAGTGTAACCACAGTCCATCAAAACTGTGTGCATTTTAGGCAGAATTCAGAGACGTAGAATTATAGAGCTGGAAGAGACCACAAGGGCCATCCAGTCTAACCCCTTACCATGCAGGAATATACCATTAAAGCCTTTCCGAAAGATGGCCATCTAGCCTCTGTTTAAAAAAAACCTCCAAAGGAAGAGACTCTACCATACTCCCAGGCAGCATATTCCACTGTCTAACTGCTCTTACCATCAGGATGTTCTTCCTAATGTTTAGACTGAATCTCTTTTCCTGGAGTTTGAAGCCATTGTTCCATGTCCTAGTCTCTAGAACAGCAGAAAAGAGGCTTACTCCATCCTCCATATGACATCACTTCAAATATTTAAACATTGCTATCATGTTGCCTCTTAACCTTTCTCTCCCCAGTCCAAACATACCCAGCTCCCTAAGCCATTCCTCAGAGGGTATGGTTTTCAGGCCTTTTACCATTTTGGTCACCCTCATCTGGACACATTCCAACTTGTCAATATCCCTCCTGAACTGAGCACAGTACTGCAGGTGGGATCTGACCAAAGCATTTATATCCCTACATGTAAATAGTTATGTGGGAGGCATATTTCCCTTTGTTTGTTTGTTTACTGCATTTATTTCTGGCTTTCTTTCATGAGTTCAAGACAGTATGCACATTTCCTCCTTCACATTTTATCTTCACAAGAGTCCTGCAGACCAGTTCAGCCTCAAAAAGAATAAACAAGAAGTCTCAAGATTATCCAGCAGATTTCAAGTCTCAGTGGATTTTGACCCTGGATTTTCCAAGGCCAGCACTCTAATTGCTACATCACAGTGGTCTTCAGTTTATCGGCCCATCTTGACACATCTCTACCTCTACATTTACTGTTTTCTAAAAACCCTAAAGGCACCAGACCCCATCTGATCTTGGAAGCTAAGCAGGATCAGGTCTGGTTTGTATTTGGGGGGAAGACCGCCAATGAGTAGCAGGCACTGTGGGCTATATTTCAAGGGAAGGAACTGGCAAACCCACCTCTGAGTTATTTCTTGCCTAAGAAAACTCTATGAAATTCATGGGGCTGGCATAAGTTAATGGATGACTTGAAGGCACACACACACACATACAAACTTTTAAAACATAGCTGCTTATTCACACTACCATTCTTGGAGTTTTTATTTTATTTTATTTCATTTTATGTTAGTTATTGAAATATTTATACTTCACCCTATATTCTGAAGATCTCAGGGCAGAATAAAATCAATTTAAAATTAAATTTAAAATAATAATAATAATAACAACAACAACAACTACTACTACTACTACTGCTACTGCTACTGCTACTACTACTACAACTACAACATTTATTATTATTATTATTATTATTATTATTATTATTATTATTAAAAATATATTAAATAGTTTATCAATTAAAAACCACATCATTTAAAGCAGGTTAAAACCATTTTAAATAATGCAACCATAAAACATATGCAGCCTGGATAAAATCAGAACCAAAGGCTTAAATAACAAGCCAAATGTTCACTTGGTGCTGAAATGACCCCAGTGTTGGTGCCAAGAGGGCCTCCTGGGAGAGAAAAGTCCACAACTGCGTACCACCACAGAGAAGACCCTCTCTCATGTCCTCCCCCAATGAGTTTCCCTTAGGAGTGGGGAAAGAGGAGGGTCCCTCCAACATATCTC
The DNA here is from genome assembly GCA_948474755.1 of Ctenosaura bakeri. Lineage (NCBI taxonomy): Eukaryota > Metazoa > Chordata > Lepidosauria > Squamata > Iguanidae > Ctenosaura > Ctenosaura bakeri. The sequence continues at coordinate 119,239 of CAOLHI010002617.1, read as the reverse complement.
GGTTCTTGGGCCAGTATATATTGCTTTCAATGTACTGACTTCATCTGATCTTTCACGGTCCCTGTTTTTTCTCCAGCACATATACATAACCGGACCTTCCCCAAGTTCATCCTGTTTATCAAAGACTCCTTGCATTTATCTTAGAATCATGGAGCTGAAAGAAAAAACCTGGATCATTCCAAGTCGAAGAGCCAGGACAGGATATCCTCTACTTAGAGAATCCTCAACTGATTCCAGTCCAAAATTATCTTATTAGAAAGTCTCCAAGAAAGGACATTCCTCACAAGCCTTTCTAGGAGTCACTGTCTATTTCTGAACTGACAGAGGTGGATGATTCAGATTCTTCTATATTTTTTAAATACTCAAAGTTCTGTTCCTTTTTGTCTACAAAGAAACTTGAGAACCTTCACTCTCAAATTTAACACAGCCTGTGGTGGAAGGTAGTTTCCATACTGGTGGAATGGTGAATCATCCTGGATTTAAAATGTAAAAAAGATATCTAAGATGCTGAACTCACTTGGCAAAGGAGTGTGGTGGACACAGTTTCGGGTCAGTCTAGATGACCTCTGGGTGTGAGGGAAAAGCAGTTAATTTCCTCTGCAATTGAAGTCCCTTTGTGTTTGAAGGAAAGACAAAGGCACTTTGTATAATTGAATGTTATCGGTTTGGTTTGACGTGCTAGCCCTTGGCAGCGCAACAGAAGATTTGCAACATGTAGACACTGGTGGGAACACATCAGTTTCCTTTCTTGAACATGTGATGATTGCACTGGAAATGTATAAATTGCTGTGAATGTAAAGGGGCGGGGCTCAGTCTTTTGGGAATGATCCCACTGGGACAGTAAACAATTTTCCTTAAACCGTGGGTCTCTATCTCTGTTCTGCTACAGGAGGATTACACGTTGGGTAGCTCCTTTCAGATTCTACTGAATTCCTCCACTGCTGAATTACAGCAGTTAGATATCTGTTTAACTGCCGTGACTCTATCCTATGGAATCCTCATGCTGGGGTTTCATGAGAAATCTTGGAGAATGGGTGAGGTGCCAGAGGTCTGGAGTTAAGCAAAAATTGTGCCTCTCTTCAAAAAAGGCCAAAAAAGAAGATACAGGAAACTACAGGCCAATCGACTTGACCTCTATGCCAGGAAAAATATTAGAATGGATTATACAGTCATCCCTGCACATTCGCTAGGGTTAGGGTCACAGGATCCCCGTGAAAGTGGAAAAAACGTGAATAACTCTAGACCCTCCCAAACCATATTTAACACACAAAAAAGTATGATCAACATATTCAACCCACTGTGGCATCTGGGTTCCTTCACAAGGCAGAAGTGGGGGGCTGGTGGGGCTTGCTGTCATTTCCACTGCTGCCCCACACCATTTTAAGGAGGGAATTACAAGCCTCATTTGCTGTTTCTCCATTTCAAAAGGCTTGCAGTCTCTATTAAAAATGGCACAGGGAGGCAGCAGAGGTGACAGCAAATGATCCATGAATAATCACATCCACAAAAGTGAAACCTGCAAATGTGGGGGGCTCACTGTACAAGAGTCTCTTTCCAAATATCTTGATGACAATGCAGTGATCAATAGCAGTGATCAACAGCAGCCAATAGCAGTGATCAATAGCAGCCAATACATGGTTGTATAAATAAATCATGCTAAACTATCTTTTTTTTTTACTAGGTCACTAGTTTAGTAGATGGCAGAATGCTGTGAATGTCATTTATCTGAATTTCTGCAAAGCTTTGATAAGGTCACCTGTTATATTTTAATTAGCAAGCTGAATAGAGAGAAATACCACCTTGAGCATTGGTTGGAAAACCATGCTCAAAGAGTTGTCATTGATGGTTCCACTTCAGACTGGAAGGACGTCTCGACTGGAGTGCCTCAGGGTTCTGTCCTAGAGCCATTACTCTTCAACATTTTTATCAGTGACTTAGATGACAGGGTGGACAATACAAAGCTGGGAGGGGTAGCGAACCCATTGGAAGATAGGAGTAGAAATCAAAAGGACCTTGGTAAAATAGGAAATTGGACAAAAATGAATAGAAAGAAACTCAACAGAGACAAATACAAGATTTTACATTTAGGCCAAAAAAACCCAAATGTACAGGTATAGGATGGGGGATACCTGGCTCAGCAGTACTACATAAAGCACTTATTGTTGATTGTAAGCTGAATATGAGCCACCAGTGTGATGCTGTGGCAAACAAGCTGAATGTTATTTTATTCTGCATTAATAGAAACAAAGTTTCCAAACTAAGGGAAGTAATAGTCCTTCTATATTCTGTGTTGGTCAATGTGATGAACCCTAGGGGGGAATGCCCTGCAGAGCCACCTTAGCAACAGAGAGGGATTTAATTTGATTGATTCTCTGACTAAAGAACCAGGTTAGCCAGAGGGAGGGACCAGGTGGGTGGGTGAGCAGAACAGAAAAATAACAGAAACAAGGCCTAGAGAAGGGTTCCTTCAGTGAGAGCTGGAAGAGAGAGAGTGGAAGAAAAGCTAAGGGCTTGTTAACTTAGGGAAGTGTCTGCCTATTAAAAGCTGGAAGTTCTTTTCTGTTTGATAACATTGATTTGTCCAATACCTCCCTTGTTTGTTCTTTTAATAAAATTTTTATTCTATTTTTTTTAAAGAGCAGCCTCAGTACAGTGTTTCTTCAATTTTAGATCATTTATACTCGCTACCACATGTGGCACATTCATTTGGGATAAACCTGAAAATGCTTTGCTCTCTATCCACAAGGGTTGTGGGCTTAGGGAAAGCAGAAGGGTGATCAACCGTAGAGAGGGAGCCAGGGGGTGGTAATTGTATAAAAGGGTGCTGCTTCTCCAGGGAGGGAGAAAAAAGCAGGCCTGGTCTGTTACAGTCCTGGCTGGCCCAGATCTCTATGTGACAGTCAGGTCTCTTCTGGAGTAGTGAGTTCAGTTCTAGATGTCTCATTTTAAACAAGTTTGAGTGGGTTCAGAGAAAGGCAACAAAGATAATAAAGAAAGATGGAGAACAAAACATATGAGAAGTTGAAAGAGTGAGTCATGTTCAGCTTGGTGAAGAGAAGACTGAGGCCATTTCCGCACTAGAATGTTATAGCGCTATTATTCCACTTGCAACATCCTATGGAATCCTGGGGTTTCCCAGGATTCCATAGGATGTTGCAAGTGGAATAATAGCGCTATAACAGTCTAGTGTGGAAATGGCCAGAGAGGTGACATGACCGCACTCTTTAAATACCTTAAGGACAGCGACCTATTGGGGATGCTTTAGCTGGAGAGCCTACATGGAGCAGGAGGTTGGACTCAATGACTCATGAGGGCCTGTAATTCTATGGGCTGTTTAAGCTTCTCTCTCAGAGGACTTTGGTGCCTTCCCAAACTACAAACCCCAGGATTCTGTATGATGGAATTATGGCAGTTAAGGTGGTACCAAACTGCTATAATTCTGCAGTGTGAGCACACCTTAAATGGATATGAGCATTTTCCAAATATACGTTTTCTATCATGTGCATTTTTCATATATACACAGTTTATGTGCATTTCAATTCTTTACCAGAACATACCACAAGCCTTGAATTGTATGGATTTCTAAGGAGGGATGTGTTTATCCTGTTACTAGTCTTAGGAGACAGGAAAATGGGTATTTTGTAAGGGAAATGGATGGCCAAAAAATACCTTCTCCTCCCTTGAGCCATGAGAGCCAAACCTTGACTGAAAGGTGTACAATTTATAGAAGTGGGTGCAAAAGTGTACACAAGTGAAAAAAAGGTTGGGAAGCAGTGATGTAGAGCCGAATTACACTCCCTCCCCAAAAAATGTGTAAGGCAGGGCTAAAGGATATGTGGACCTCCAGATCTAGACGAACTACTGTTCTTATCATATCTCAACATGGACCAGTCTTGATAGGAGTGATGGGAATTAGAATTCAGCAACATAAGGAAAGTCACAGGTTCTCCAGCCCTGTTTTGTGGCTTCCTTTTTTCTGAAGCTCAGGGACAGAGATTTGCTTTGCAGAAATCAGGAGGGAAATTGATTTGAACACCACAGAGATAAACAATAATTCTTCTATTTTGTGTTTTCATCTCCTTTCTTTTCCTCCTCTAATTCTTTTATCCCCGCTGCCATTTCCTCTTCTTTAGTTCTTACACTTTACAGTGTCTAATACATGATACTTTCTGGCAAGGTATAGTCAAGTTAAAAACATGTATTCCAAAACAGTAAACAGTATATACGAAATATAAAAAAGTAAACAATGGTTTTAAAAAGCAGATAAGAAAACTTGCCAAACCAGCAGGAAGAAGTAAAAACAACACAACACATAAAACCCAAAATGAATCTAGCACCAAAGCAAAGTACTGTAGTTCAGCTCAAAGCAGTTGCCTAAAAGTAAGCTAAATCTGTTATTAGAATGTCTAGAAGAATAATAGAACTCCAGAGGGAAAAGAGCTACTAAAAAGACAAGTATGACAGGTTCCCTGGCAGAATAAAATGTATTCATCTGTGAATGGCTGAACTTCATCCTTTTAACATCAATCTTGATTTAAAATGCAACAGAGCCAATAATGGTTCCCAGCTTAATCAAGGGTTAACTAATTTCGGTTAAACCATCCTGAGCATGAACATCCTTCTTTCCTGTTAGGAAGTCTGAGAGAGAGTACTGCGTCTCACAAACAAAGCAATGAAATTAGCAAGGCAGAAGCTGAACAACAACCAGTCCCCTTGTCCAAACCCACACCCGCACCCAGGGTTTATCAGGGAAAAGAAATAAACTTGGGTTTTATCACAAAAGACAAGTCAATCACAATTATAGCAGGATAATAGTGTCTTTGGCTGGAACTTATCACATTGCCTTGTTCCTCTTCTGTTGTTCTCTCCATAGGGGACCATTTGTAAAGTGTTTCTTTTACAAAGGAGGTCATCAATGGGGTTTTTGTGTTAATGGAAGAAACACTTTTCAAACTGTCTCCAGCTGGAGAACAACAGAAAAGAAATGATGTCATCTGATGAATCCCAGCCAAACACAGGGCCTTTCTGTATTACATAGTTATAGTAGCATTATTCCACTTTCAATATGTTACCCTGACTTCTGGGGGTCCCTTGATTCACTCCCCAAATGCAAAGATTGGGGAAATTAGCGGAGCACTGTCTGTAGCCAAACGAGGGGCAGGGTAACCCAGCAAGATCTTTTACCCAATTTTTACGGGGTCAGGCCAAGCAAAAAGCCAGACAAATGCACCAATAACTGGATTTTATTGATAAATGTATTCTCATGCACCAATGCACTCAGTCACTCACACACACAAGGCCTATAGAGAAGGGAAAGAGGTGAAAATTGATAGGGGATTCAGCAGGGAGGGTGTAAAGATGGTGATACTGCATCTATCCTGAAGTCTTCAGTCCAGGAAGTGGTGAGAAGAATAGAGCTCGGTGAAGAAAAGCGGCTGAAGGGATCACTCGACTAACAGAGTGCTGTTCAGCTAGCGTAGCGGGAAGTTGTCCGAAGAGACCCTCAAAAACTCGCCGACTCTCCTCACTAACAGATTTTACTGAAAGGTAGATATTAACTTGCCCCTTGTGGAAAATACTGTTAAAAAAAAAAATCCTGTAACCAGCTTCTTGCTGCTTTGGAGAGATTTTGCTGCTCAGGGCAGTGTTTCCTTTTAAATTGTTCACAAGAGTCTCCCAAATCAATTCCATGACTGCCACCTTCTGGGTTGTTCAGGAAATTGCCTACACATATCTATACAAGAAGTCCCTTCTTTTGACACACCATTATCTGACGTTTCACTTTTTCCGTGATTCCACATTAAGGACAGGTTCCATTAATTCGAGGAGGGTTCTGCTCTTTCACCAGTTCTTCTTGCCTACTGGAGGCTCATTTGGGACTGCTCAGGCACACATGCTGTTGCAAAGTGAGCTGGGGACGGGAGGCAGAGAGCTGAGAGACTTTGCAATCAGTGTACCGTGAGTTGCTCCCAAGTGAGCCTCCAAAAGTCCTTCATGCTCCCTAAGTACAGTAGATGGGTTCCGCTTTTCAACCAATTCCCTTTTCTGACAGTGCCCCGGTCCCCAACTTGTCAGATAATGGGAGGAAGCCTGTATTGAGATTTTTTTTTCTATTTATTTGTGTACTACGTTTATATCCCACCTTTCATTCAGGGAGCATAAAGCAGCACATATGGTCTTTATCTTCCCCTGGTTTCACAACAGCCTTCTAAAGTGAGGTAAACTGAGAGGGAAAGGTACAAAGTCATAAAGTTTCCTTCATGGCTGGGTGGGGATTTGAACCCAGATCCCATAGCCCTTCCCCAGTTTTTATCCAGGGCTAGGCAACCTTAGTGGTCCAGAAGTCCAATTTCCTTCTCTTAGAACTCTCTGGGGGCCATTCAGATTGCTTACAACATCCCTCAAAAGGAGAAGAAAAAAACCAAAAAGAAGATGCCTGCCACAGATCCAGGCGAAACGTCAGGAGAAAATACTAATAGAACACGGCCTCAAAATTCAGAAAACCCACAACAACCTATAAAACCAAAAATGTCACATTAACTGTCATGGGTCTCTTCTATGGAATCCTGGTTTAGCTATATAACTGTGTAGTGACAAAAGGCCCCTGTTCACAACTTTCCCACATCACAAAGACACAAAATCTGCATCAGAATCATGTGGCACATTTTAGGTTCACTCAGGTCTCAGTTAGCCTAATAGGTTGTGGTTAAGCTAGGTAGCTAGGTTTTCTTCACACCTGACAGTTGCTCCAAATTCCATGTATGACTCCCTGCACGACAAGTGGACATTCCTTTTCCATATTGCTTCCCTTAACAATGTTAAGTTTGGCCCCAGTTTCATTCTCCCCCCATTATACAGCTGGCCCTCCAGTTTTATGAGGGGTAAGAGTACAGGACCCCCACAACTATCTCCCTCCCACCTGGGTGAGTGAATGAGGGAACGTAAGCATGTTGAGAATAGCAACCCTTGCATACTCTGAATTCACTACTAGTTAGGTTGCATGATCACTGTAAGTATAGGGACATAACTCAAAGTAACTTCCTGTTTGTTCACATCCACTCTCCTCCTCTCACATGTAAGCATCCTTTGTTCTAGGGGAGTCTTCATCTCCTGTTTCCTCCTTTTTCAGCCATTTCTGCACGAGGTTCATACTTCTTACCCTCCCATCTGCACGTTGTAGCATTTTAGCATAGTAGTTTTCCTCTTGGTTCTGCACGTTTTCAGCTCCTAGCACGGTTCACTGTGACGAGAAACTGCTGTATCTGAAGACCAGAAAAACTCCAATGTAAATCTCCCAAACTAGTTCTACTTCATTTTTCGCCTACATGCAAAAATGCAACATCGATTCACAGCACAAATGGCTGGCTATGGGCGTTCTCAGGCTGTCCCTTTCATCATTTCCATCTCTAGCTCTCTCTGCCCATCAAAGGACAGGTCATTATTGTCTTCATGCGTTAAACTGACAGCAGGAAAAGAGTGGCTCTGGTAAGGGACTGTTAAGATGTGTTCTTTCCATGTATCAACAAACATACATACCTATGCACAAAGGTAGCAAGGCAGAAATGTGTTTAAAATGTGTGGGTTTTTTTTGAAAAACAAAAAACACACCAATCAGTGATGGTGAGGCGGGGTGAGGGAGGAGAATGGGAATTGCCAGGGACTTACTGTTTTCTGAATCGGAGTATAAAAAAAACGCTCTTGACACGCAATAAAGTACTCCTCCCTCTTGTGTGGAAATGGCCTTCTTTTGCCTTCCTTCCTTCAAGCATGTGGCCAGGAGCACTCCAGGAGAGAAGCGCCAATGAAACTATGGCCCTTTTCGCACTGAGGCTTCTAGCACAAGCGGGGGAGGCCGGTAAGAGCAAGAAGGCTCCTCCGGGAGGCTGCCGCTTCCCCCTCCTTCCTTCCGAAGGCGAAGGAACGAGCGGGGAAGCGGCACCGGAGGAGGCTTGTCGCGCAAGCCGCCCTCCCCCCGTGCGAAGCAGGCATCGCCACGCCCCCCCCGCGAGCGCCCGCGCGCGCCCGTGCAAAGCAGGCGCCGCGTCCGTCGCGCTAGCTCCCCACCCCGCTCCTTCCTTCCGCAGGGGCGGAGGGAAGGAAGTGCGACCCGGCCGCCTCCCCGACGCTCCGCACGGAAGGTAAGTGAGTGTGGGCGCTGGGAGCCCTGCGTGAGCGCGGGTGATTTTCGCCTTGAGGAGAAAATCAAAAAATACGCGCTCGTGCCGTGTCAGCCCCGTGAGAGCGGTGGAAGTGGGAATGCGTCGTGCAGAGCGACGCTCTCACTCCCGCGAGGCTCAGGAGGCTGACGCACGACAGAAGGCCCGTGCGAAAAGGGCCTATGTAACTATTTACCCTTTTCTTACTTCTTCAGGAATCTGAATCTGTGTAGATTATGCACAAGTATCTATAAGTAGACCACTTTTATATACTTTTTAAACAAAACTGAGTTTGTTCTTACTTCTCAGCTAGAGCTAAGTGTGTGTAAAGGGGAACAAGGTGGGCTGGTAAACTGTTCAACCTTCTGTTTGCTTACTAATTGCTCTGCTATGTGGAGAGATCCACCAAATCTTTCACATTTTCCAATAGAGAATGCACATGCACCATCCCTCCTCCGGCACTCTCGCCACATGCTTGTGAGTGAGTACTTGAGGGTAGCAGAGGCAGCAGCAAAAAATCCACAAATAATCAAATTCTGGAAGGCCAAACTTTCAAATGTGGAGCACAACAGTATATCTGTTTTCCCCAAATTGTGACAAAGACATTTTAAAAAAACACAGACTACTGGTGGATCACACCAGAGGGTTACCTGGTCCATCCAGGGAAGTCTACTGGACACATACATAGCGCCATCCAGCTCTACTCTTGGAGAGGAACTTTCAGCAAGCAAGACAGCCAAATTTTTCACAGCTCTGATTTTAACATCTTTTCAAGCACTGCTTTTAATAATTCATGGGAGTTGTACTGCAATCAAAGACACTGTTGTCATGGGAAATCCATTATGGTTTGCCAACGATAATAGAATCATAGAATCGTAGAGTTGGAAGACATCACAAGAACTATCAAGTTCAACTTCATTCTGCCATGAAGGAAGACACTGTTGAAGCACTCCCAATAGGTGGCCATCCAGCCTCTGTTTGAAAACAACCAAAGACGGAGACTCTACCACAGTCCAAGACAGCAGCACATTCTACTGTTGAACAGCTCTTACCGCCAAGAAGTTCTTCCTAACAATTAGATGGAATCTGCATTCCTGAAGTTTGAAGCCATTGCACTGTGTCCTAGTCTCTAGAGCAGCAGAAAACAGGCTTGTTCCAACCTCCATGTGACATCCCTTCAAATATTTAAACATGGCTATCATGTTGCCTCTTAACCTTCCGTTCTCCAGGCTAACCTTCCGTTCTCCAGGCTAACCATACCCAGCTCCTAAGCCGCTTTTCATAGGACATGGTTTCCCAGCCTTCTACCATTTTGGTTGTCCTCCTCTGGACACGTTCCAGCTTGTCAGTATCCTTTCAGAACTGTGGTACCTGTTGTCTTTCATGCTCTGCATTTTAGAAATCAAAGGTCAAAAAGGTACTCATATGTGTAAAAGAACAGAAAACTGTTTTGCTAAGGAAACAAGCCATTGCAGCATTGTGAGCTACCTCTTCTTAGATTCTCTGAACATACACATCATGTGAAATGGGTAGCTTCATTTAAAGATAGCAAAAAACCTTTTTTTTTTGGTTCCTCAAAACTGTCTTGTTGGAGAAGCGAGATTCTCAAGTTGCGGTTTGGTTGAGAAATAGCCAGGTTTCTCTGTAGGGATTACAAAACGGGGGTTGGTAAGGCATAGGAGTCGGCTGCATATAGTCCCTGGACTGCACTTTGATGGCCCGGAAATCCTCCACCAGTCCCCCAAAGCCCAGCAAACTCCCCAGTTTTTTTAAAAGTGCAATTTGGGAGCGAAAATCATCCCAAGAAATCACACCCAGTGTCCCCCAAATGCCAGAAACACAAAAAGCCATCTGCAAAATCTCCTCAAAAAATATCTCCAGTACTTTCTTTTCTCTCCCTCTCCTTTCCAAAATAGTGGCTGGAAGTGACACTGAAGCACTTTCTGTGAACAACAGATATTTGGGTGTGCTTTGCTGTGTGTGGTCCATGGAGGATCAGGCTGCCCCCACACAGTTACCTCTCCCTGCTATAAAAACTGTCAAACTGTGGAAATTAGGGGGCAGTTAGTCCTCTTGGGCAACTGAGCTAGAAGTTTTATTGTTATCTATTTATTTATTCGTTTATGAGTGAACAGGAAAGTGTTTTACTTAATTATAAGCCGTTTTTAAAATTTGTTGTTAGCTTTATAGTTTTATATGTTTTTAATTGTTCAAATGTTTTCAATGTTTTTAAACTTTTTGGAAGCTACCTGGAGTCCCACTTTGGGAGAAAAGGTAGCATATAAATTCAATAAATAAATAAGTAAGTAAGCAAGTTGCCTGTGTTACTGTGGTTCAGGCCTACCCGGTGAGAGCACTTGATATCGTTTTTGATATCAAAACCATTCGGCCTTCCTCTGCCACCCCGCTCCATGTGTTTGCGAGGCCTCCGGACAAGCACGTAAACAGGAGCGGCTGGTAATTGTTGGACATTCCACTCTCCACCTAGGCAGGCAGAACAGAGCCACTCCGTTGCTTCAGGGACCTCTCCTGCAAACACCCTTTTGCTTAAGCGCGACACTAACAAAGGCGCCCAGCTCTGAGCCGATAGTCTTACAAAGCCAAACTAAGCACCTTGCATTTGCATTCTGGCTACACTATTGTTGGTTCAGCACTAAACCAATCATGTTAAACTTGACCTTTTCCAAAGCTTTGTCCCGCTCCAAACTCGCATTATTTTCACCGAGTATGGCATGGCCTGCAGTCACAATTCATCCTATATAAAACCCACAATTCCGAGACCACCTCGGATCGCTCCTGAGTTCCATCCAGCCTTGCTGCCGCTGTGTCTGGCGAGCCGTCCCCTCAGTCCTACATACTGAGACTCCATATCCACGAACTCAATCTACAAACTTCTTCAGGACTACGAGAAAGGTGTCGTATCACCCATTTCCCCCGAAAATCCCTATTTCCAATTCTTCCATTAGCTGCGTGATTGTGGTGTCTTTACTGTTTGTTTGTCTTTCAATAAAACATCGTTTTTGCTATTTTAAAACTGTCTGACTGCTTGACTGACCTGACCCTGTAGATGCTGGGTTGCAAGATCCCTGCTAAGTTACCCTGCCTCTCGCTAGCTTTAGTGAGTGCTCCAGCTAATTTTCCTCAAAGTAGTTTGTGTTTTGGTTATTTGGGTGCCCCTCCCGGGACCCCCAGAGAACAGAGTAACAGCCTGTCTTATATTCTGAACACTGTCCTATAACATGTAAAGTAAGAACACCTAGAATTTACAATACTCTGACTAAAATGCTGTTAAAATTAGAAATATTCTCTGAAACAATGGTTACAGTGGGTCTATTCTATCCACAGACTCACCATGCATTCAAACACAAGATCTCCCCTATAGTCCCTATTAATGCAAGGGCAGAGGGCAGCAGCAGGGGTGATAGCAAGCCCTGGCCACCTAGCGTTCTCCAAAGTGTGCCTTCTTCAGGCTCCCCCGTCTCCAGGGGGAACACTAGCAGTTCAGGACAAGAGACACACAAAATGGCAGAAATCCAAGCATAGTGCTTGATGAAAATCCATGCCTCCCATCATTTTACAGATCCTCACATCTCTCTGTTGGCTAGGGTTAGAGAATGCCATGATGTGTGCAAGTGTAGGTAGGTTTGGGCTCTCACCTGAGCCAGGATATGGTGTTAGTTGTTGGCACGTTGAGGAGGGAAATTACCAGTCCCTCACATTGGCTAATTTAAGAAGCACTGTTTCCCCCTCCTTCACAGGGGAGAAACTTCTTCCTTTGCTATCACAGCTTCACTTCCAGAAGAGCAGAGCTCAGCACCAAAGAAGTCTCACCCACCCATGCCCTCAGGCCAAAACAGAAAGGTCAGGCAGAATCATGATTCAGAAGGCCTGGTGACATCACTACATCTCAGTCAGTACCCGAAGCTCTTGCTCCCTTGGTAGCCCAGGCTCCTGAGGCTTTGTGACCTCACAGACCCATGTCAGTCAATGGCTAAAGAGGGACTGATCACCTGGGGAACAGCAGACTTCAGAGGGAGGCCCCTAGCAGCAGGAGGAGGAAGCCCTCAGCTGACCCTGGAGACTGAATCTCCCTTCAGGGGAGGCATGGGGACAGGGAGCTGGGAGACCGGAAGCATTCAAGAAGGAAAAGGAAACCAGGAAACACAACCTTTAATCAAAGGAGAGCCAATGTTGCAGAGAGGTTTGAGTGGTGGGCTAGGACTCCAGAAGACCTGGTTGACCATGGATAGCCACTGGGTGACCTTGGGAAAGTCATACTCTCTTTGCCTTAGAGGAAGGTCAGGCTAAATATATCTAGCTCCCTAAGCTGCTCCTCATACGGCATGGTTTCCAGACCCTTCACCATTTTGGTTGCCCTCCTCTGCACTCCTTCTAGCTTATTGATATCCTTCTTGAACAGTGGTGCCCAGAATAGGACTTAGTATTCCAGGTGAGGTCTAACTAAAGCAGAATAGAGTGGTATTATTACTTCCTTTGATCCTGACACTGTACTCCTATTGCTGCAACCTGGGGCTTTTCAGCTGCCACATCACACTGCTGACTCATGTTCAGCTTGTGGTCCACTAAGTCCACTGAGGCCATTTCCGCACTAGATTGTTATAGCGCGGTTATTTCTATGAAATCCTGGAGTCTGCAGTTTTGGGATGTTGAAAGTAGAATAATCACACTGTAACAGGCTAGTGTGGAAATGGCCTAAGACTCCTAGATCCTTTTCACACATACTGTTTTAAATCCACATGTTCTCCATCCTATATCTGTGCATTTCATTTTTTCTCCCTGTTAAAATTCATTTTGTTAGTTTTGGCCCAGCTCACTAACCTGTCAAGGTGATTTTGAATTCTGATCCTGTCCTCTGGGGTATTAGCTATCCCTCCTAATTTGGTGTCATCTGTGAATTTCATGAGCATGCCCTCTATTCCCTCATCCAAGTCATTGATAAAAATGTTGAATAGGACTGGGCCCAGGACAGAACCCTGTGGCACCCCACTGGTCACTTCTTTCCAAGATGAAGAGGAGCCATTGGTGAGCACCCTTTGGGTTCAGCCGGTAAGCCAATTACAAACCTACCTAACAGTAGCACTGTCTAACCCACATTTGACTATGTTGTTTGCAAGAATATTGTGGAGACCTTGTCAAAGGCCTTACTGAAATCAAGATATATTACATCCTCAGCATTCTTTTTATCCACCAAGCTTGTAACTCAGATTAGTCTTGCATGACTTGTTTTTGAGAAACTTATGTTGCCTTTTAGTGATCATGGCATTCCTTTCTAAGTGCTTACAGACTGTTTAATGATTTGCTTTAGGGTTTTTCCGGGTATTAATGTCAAGCTCACTGGGCGGTAACTGTTTGGGTACTCCTTTTTTCCCCTTTTTGAAGATGGGGACATTTGCCCTCCTCCAGTCTGCTGGGACCTCTTCTGATCTCCAGGAACTCTCAAGGATTATTGCCAGTGGTTCTGCAATTACTTCTGCCAGTTCTTTTAATGCCCTTGGATGTAGTTTATCTGGCCCTGGTGACTTGAATTCATAATGCTTTGCCCCGAACTCACCTGACGGTTGTGGAACCATAAGAAGGACAAGCAAAGACCCTAAAGTTGTCCGTAAAAGGCTAGAATTCACTGAGATACATATGCACCAATAAGTCATACTATGCATGCAGGGCAAAATTCACCACTGTGCAATCGACACATTCTGCTGATAGCAGTGGAGTTGCATGGACAGCACATTTATCTGCCTTGTCTTTGCAAGTTGCACCCTGTGCATTGTTGCTGTGCATCCTGTACTTTGCACTGTGTTTATGTATTATAACCGTGCATCATGTATTGCACATTGCACAATGGCACCCAATTGTTGGCATGTTGCTGTTCTCCATGAGGGTTGTGTAGTGCTGCCGTCTTGTATTTTTGCATGTGGATATTTACTCTTTCCTTAAGGGGAAGTTGGATTGAGGCCAAAAGTAACAAGACAGAGCAGTCCCAAAGGCCATGCATGGTCTTTCATACTAAAGCAAGATGTATTATGTATTACATTTCTACTGAAATTATGTCCACATTATGTCTAAATTTGCACCTATATGTGTAACCAAGCATATGCATTTTCATGCTGACCACTGTCCTATTTTCTGTGCTTTCCTGTAACTGAACATGTAACTCCACCTTGCTGCCTCCAAGTTCAAGGACCCTTTTATTGCTTTTCTATTTACTCTTCCTCCCCTTTCACATTTGTTGACTGTTTCAAATTTCAGGTTGTGAGATCCTTGGGGCAGAGGCTTGTCCTCAGGTACTCTGTCACGTGCCATCCACATTAATATCACCAGAAAATGAGACTGTGAGGCTTTGGACATATCATGACATGACGCACCAGAAAAGGCAGCGATGCTTGGTCATGTAGATGGTAATAGGAAAAGAGGAAGACTTCATTACAGGCAGATGGACTCAGTCAAGGAAGACATAGCCCTGAGTCCATAAGACCTGAGCGGGGCTGTTGATCGCAGTGTGATTTGGAGATCTCTCATTCAAAGGGTTGACATACATCAAAATCTACTTGAGAGTTATTAAAAGCAACAAGAAGAATAAGAAATAAAGAATGAAGGAAGCTGGTGACTCTCATGTTAGGAGACATAGTGAATCTGTTCTGGGATTTAGTCCGAATTTTAAAGGAGCTGGCCAATGTGCTAAACCCATTTTGGGGATAAGCTTCAGTACCTTAGACAGCACCTTTAATCTTTGGGCTAAAACTCAGAGTAGGTTCATTACTCTACTGACATCAGAGCCATCAGCCCTCCTGTGTAGTGAAGCTGCTGCAAGAATTATCTTCCTTACTTTTGCTTCCATTAATAGTCCATTGAAATATTTGGGACTTTGGTCACTGTGGCTAGCATCTTGTGGGTTAGTACCATTCAATCAACTGTGGAATGGAGAATCAACATATTGGTAAATCCCAATGAGTCAACAGATCTACTTTAGTAAGTCTAATTGTAGGTTTTAGGCCTAAAAGGTTCAAGATCTGATCTGCAGGAGTCTAAGGAGTTGTGATTTTTAGTAGCGATGCCCACGCTTGCTTCTCTTTCTCATGTTTTATCTTTCTAGAGAAATAATCAGATCTTGCTGAGATTCTCCATCAACGTCACTAAGGAAACGGATCTTCTGTAGAGCGCTCTGCAAGTTCTGGTGTTACTTCTGGTATGGCACCCCTGGTGAGGACACCCCCCGATATCACTTTGATATCAAACAATTTGGCCTCAGCTGGACTGGCTCGCAGATTACCTCACTCCACGTGTTTGCGAGTTCTCTGGACAAGCACGGACGGAGTGCGGCCGTTGATGGTTTTACATTCCATTCCTCTTTGTAGCCAGCAACTCAAACCTCGCCCGCAGCTTCAGGGAACTTCCCGCCACAAACCTTACAATAGCTACACAGCTTTCAGTCAAGTTACTCTTTTATGTTGGGCTATCAGCATCCCAGCCACGCTATTGTCTTCAAATGCAAATCCAATCAGGCTAAACTTGACCTTTCCAAATCCCTTGTCCAGCACCGAAACTCCTTTTGTTCTCACCTGGCTTGCTGTTGCTGGCAGGCACAAAACTCCCTATAAAAACCCCTCGCTTTCCACCAGTCTTTGGATCACTTTGGACTGCCATCCTGCCTTGCTGCCGGTTGTCTAAGGGACTCCCCTCAGCGCCTCACGCTGAGCTTTCTTCCCTGGAACCCCTCTTCTCTCCAGGACTACAAGACAGGCCGTATTGCCATTCCTGAACAAACCTCCGTTTCTCTTTCCAAGCTAGTTAGTTTATGTTCTGTCTTTCGTGTCTTTTTTGCCTTTAATAAAGATTTGTCTATTATTTGGAAAACCTTGTCTAGCTGCTCTCTGACCTGCCGCTGTATACATTGGGTAATCTCGCAACGTTACCCTGCCTCTTGCTAACCAAACAGTGTTCAGGCTAATTTCCCCCAATTCAAAATTTTAATTGGCAACCTGAGCGCCCCTCACAGGAGCCCCCCAATTCTCAGGGTAACACTGGTCTAACTGTATTCTACCTGTATTCATGGATAATTTTTAGGCCCACTTTGACTGACAGACAGGTTTGCCTTCGCACCAGTCTTAGGCACAACCTCAATAAGTAGGCTACAGCTTAGACCATTTTTAAAACTAAATTTCAAGTTTTTCCTAATGCTATCAACTGCTTCGATGTGACATAGCTTAAGGCCCCCACATGCCTTAATTTGGCCTTGGTTTGTGGCATTAGGCTATATTTCTGGCAAATTGTTCCTCAGCTAACCAAGGAGAGAATAAGAACGAAAGAACAGAAGCAAGCAAACAGGAAGGAAGTAAGAAATAAAATGGATAACAAAAGAATTCAGTTGAGAAATGTCACTTCATTGGTTTATTTTAAAAAAATTCAGAATGCCATCAAAGTACAGATTAAAAAATACAGATAACAGAAAATCTCCCTTATTTTTTTTAAAAAAACAGCCCTATTAAGTATTATTCCTTTAATTTTCTATGATAGACCTAATGTTCTCACCCAAAAAGGCAGAAATGTAAACTGACCCTCCACTCTCCCTTAGGGAAAATACGACATCTTTCAGAAGGATATTCTAAAGTGCTTGTAAGAATCTAGCAGTCTATATACCTGAGTTGGTCCCTCCCTCCTTTATGGCACATTAATTAAAAAAAATGGGTTGGCCCCTGAAAATCATGTGCCATTTCACATCATCTTGTTATCAACCCTTCAGCAGTCTACGGACACATAATACATTCATAGACAGAGATTCCTACAAAGTTCAGCAGTGCAAATTCAAGTTGTTACAGTGCAGTACTTTTGTTTATATATTAATTTTGCTATAACCCTCAAGAAAGACATTGTCAAATGTAGGAAGGACAACAAAAAGTGGCATTTTCCTAATCATCTACTAACGGAACTCTGTTTCTCCATTGCGAAAAATTCCTAGACTATAAGGCTGGACAGAAGGAAGATCAGCTTGGGGCAGCTGATGCTGGATTAGAAAGATTTTAATACGGATTCCTACAGACAATTGATTCCTACAGACAATTGGGAAACTTTTCATATTGGTAGGTAAAGTTGTGTGACTGTTCCTGTAAGTGCTCTGTTAACAACATTCTCTTCGAGGGGCTTAGCTGTAAACACCCTTCCAAGATGGTAAAGTGCTGAAGCAGGTTTGCCTCTTTCAAAGGGACAAGAAAAAGCTTCCGTGAGATTCCCGTCGCTGTCCACACCCCAAACATTTTTCTATAAATGCTAAAGAAACACCATCTATCAATAACAATCTTAGTTGTGTCTACCCCATACTAACACAGTCTTTGGTCTTTGAAAGGTTTGCTTTTTTTTGAGGTCATATAAAAATAGCAATTGTGAAATGTCAGGGTTTTTTTTACAGTGCAGGTAGGTCACCATACAGAGAGAGATGGAAAAAAAGATATTTGGGATTTGTAAAATTCAGTGTCTGGCATTCTGTTGTTGCTGTTGTTGTTGTGTGCCTTCATGTTGTTTCTGACTTTTGGCAACCCTATGGTCATCCTCTTACGAGGTTTTCTTGGCAAGATTTGTTCAGAGAGAGTTTGTCTTTGTTCTCCTTTGAGTCTGAGAGAGAGGGACTTGCCCAAGGTCACCAAGTGAGCTTCCATGGCTGAGTGGGGATCTGAATTCTGGTCTCCAGAGTCCTAGCCCAGTGCTCAAACCACTACATCATGGTGGCTCTCACTGGTGGCATACATGGGTACAATAAGGGAATAAGCCAGTGGGTGTTCTTTTCAGACTTTAATGTAGGAGGCCTCCAGACTCTTCCCCTCCAAGGCTACCACTGTAGTGGGCAACAAAAGGTCAAGGGAGGGTGCCAGGCATAGCTCTGTCTCCCTAGCCACTGATTGGCTGGATGAGTACATGCAGGCATGTCCTGACTATTTTTGAGCTCTGAAAGAGGAAGGAGCAGACTTACTGCCTTGTGGCTGCTGTTGCATACAAGATGGGATGCAGTTGGGTAAAGAGTGCCAGCCGGCCCCTCCCGAAACTGCAAACCCCAGGATTCCATAGGATGTTGAAAGTGGAATAATAGCGCTATAAACGTCTAGTGCAGAAATGGCCAAAGTCGGCAAGATCTGAGCAGGGCAATGAATGAGCAGGGCTCATGGAGATATCTCACACAACAGGGTCATGATAAGTCAAAGTCAACATGGTGGCAATTAACAACAACAAAAACAAGAAAGTGGAAGTGGCACAAGGTCCTCTGAGGGAACCCTGAACCCCTATCAGTTGCCCACTCCTGGCCTAGAAACCACATACTTCACTGGCTCTGGTACTGAAAAACAGCCCAAAACATCCTTTTCTGCGATAAGATTGCAACCACGACAGGGCAGTCATAGCAGCTCCCCCATAGGCAGATGTCACAGGAGGATACCATGGTTGACTCTACTGTGAGCCACTGAGAAGTGTAGAAGAACCGACCTAATAATACCAGTAAAGTACTCCTCAAAGCAAATACACAAACATTAAAAAGGCCCCATAGTTTCCTGAGCTTGTAAGAAGGCAAATATCTTTAGATATTAAGAGTTGCATAGAAGTGTGGGCGGACAGAGTTCTCTTTTCCATAAGGGAAGGAGAGGGATGCAGGGAGATGGTTTAAGTGCAAGTTCAGTTTTGGCATTCCCCTGTGCTCCCATTTTCAGAAGACGTCAGTTTGCCTCCAGCTGGATCGTGGCATGGAAAAAGGTTGAACGGCCTAAAAATCCAATTGGAGAGACACACAGAAAGGAGTGAAAATCTTTACAGAGAGAAGCTGCTCTTTGCAATTCAAGTATGAAGAATGGCTTTGATCCCAGGATCTGGATTGCTCCTCACAGCTAGACTGATGTTCTCTGGAGAGATCAGAAGGACTCTGCCCCAATCCCTGCAACTCCCAGGGTGTCATCCAGCCCCACCTGCCCCTAGTTTACCTTCTCCGTGCAGAGCGAAGCATGAAATTTCACCTCTCCCTGCGTAAAAAATGTCTCCTTTTGTGCCCCCATCCCATTTGTAGCTGAGGGGCATGAAAAGATACCCCCCCACAATGACCATGGGGATTGCTCACTGGGGAAGTTAATCCAGCAGAAAAGGGATTGACTTCTTATCTCAGAGACCAAAGATAACAGCAGGATTTCCTCCAACCATGCTTGCCTTCCCCATAGAGAAGGTGAATAGGAGAAACAGAAAATCCCTAGACGGTGGGTTTTTGGGC
This sequence comes from Ctenosaura bakeri, assembly GCA_948474755.1. Classification (NCBI taxonomy): domain Eukaryota; kingdom Metazoa; phylum Chordata; class Lepidosauria; order Squamata; family Iguanidae; genus Ctenosaura; species Ctenosaura bakeri. The sequence continues at coordinate 99,829 of CAOLHI010002617.1, read as the reverse complement.
AATGATTTGGAGGTGGGAAGGACGGGACTTAGGAGGTCTGGTTAATTGGATTAGGTCCAGGGGACAGAAGTTTCTCTCTTGTGTTGTAACTGATAATGTTTATTTCTGTATTTGCCTTGTTGGGCATCTAACAAATCAGAAGTTGTACTTTCAGTGCAACCAAGGCATTAACAGGAGAGTCAACCAAGATAACGGGATGCTCCACAAGGGTTCCCATCAGGGAGAAGATCACTCTAAGTAGACCTCACAAGCCCCATCTCTTACCCAAGAATGATATTCAACATTTCCATTCTCAGCTCTGAAAGGACTTACCAATAAGCATGCGGAGGCTGGCCTGGAAGTAGAAAGGTGTCCTGACAAAGCCCAAAATCTCCCTTGGCCTGAAAAATAAGTAAAAGAAGAGAGAGCATGAGGCACTTGGATCTGACAGACTGCAGGCAGTGGTTAGTGACCCTGATTAAGGAGCAAAGACACCAGTGGCTGAGAGAAGGAAAATAAAGGCTTTCTTATAAGAACTCTATTTGTTGATTTCATGGGTGTGTACTCTCCAAGACCTCCTGTTTTGCAGTATTTGAGAGCTAATACACAGGTCCAGCCCAAAACAAGCCATTTTTCTGCCTATCACAGAGCATCAAATGCTCAATCCCCAATCAATCAGTATTGCACAGCACCCCAGACTGGTGAATCTATTTTGGCCCTTGAGACAGAAAAATCTCACAAGTGCCTCTCCCGACCCCTAGCACTAATAAATAAGGCAAGCCCAAGTCTTGTTGATTTCAGTGGGAACTCAGTGCAACTAATCTGGTCTGGATCAAAGTCTCCATCTCAACTACCCTATAAACCCCCTCTCTTCTAGGAGGATATGATATTACATGACAGTAACCGAGAAGAGACTTGCGGACATATCATATCAAAGCAACATTCTACTTGCACTTTATTTTTACCAGATAAGGAAACAGACATGAACAGATCTCAGATTTTTAGGCCAAGAGCTAAAGCCAATCAACAAGAATAACTATCACTTTTGCAGTTACTTGTTCAATGCTAAATTGATCCAGACAAAACAGGAATACCCCAAATTTAAAGCAGCAGTTGAACTTACCACAAACTATGGAGCATTCTGATTGCATGGTAAAATAAACCCCTGAGGATCTGTCCATTCCTATGACAAAGCAATAAAGAAAGAAGTTGTGATATCCAGACATCCTGAGAGAAAATATCAATTTGATCTGACAATTACTCTTAAAACTTGCCTTTTGGACGCTTGAATGATCTCCAAATGTTATGCTACAATTTTTCTCAATGTTTTTTAATCCTTGAAGATTATAGTACTCATTTCCCCACTTTGAATTTCCTGGAGAAAATGTACAGATCTTGGAAATTTCTTTAGTCAAAATATTTCCCAGCTATGGACAGTCCAGACTGCATGAGAAGATAAGCCAACAATGCGGCTCAGTAGCACCCATATTCATCCTAGCAGGTGAAGCCAAGGGAGGGAACCTCCTTAGCGGCTGTCACCAGGCTCTGGAGTCTCTGTCCTCTTTCTGCCAGGAGGTCAAGACCTTTTGGTATACTCCAGCCTTTGACTGCTAACTGGCCATTGCAGAAGGTCTTTTAATTGAAGGGAATGCTGTGGATGTAGCATATCTCGATTTCAGTAAGGCCTTTGACAAAGTTCCCCATGACATTCTTGCAGCGAAGCTGGTAAAATGTGGGCTGGACAGGGCTACTGTTAGTTGGATTTGTAATTGGTTGACCGACCGAACTCAAAGGGTGATCACGAATGGCTGCTTTTCATCCTGGAGAGAAGTGACTAGCGGGGTGCCACAGAGTTCTGTCCTGGGCCCAGTGCTGTTCAACATTTTTATCAATGACTTGGATGAAGGAATAGAGGGCATGCTCATCAAATTTGCAGATGATACCAAATTGGGAGGGGTTGCTAATACGCCAGAGGACAGGATCAAAATTCAAAATGACCTGGATAGATTGGAGAGCTGGGCCAGGGCGAACAAAATGAAATTCAACAGAGAGAAATGTAAGGTCCTACACTTAGGCAGAAATAATGGAATACAGAAATATAGGATGGGGGACACGTGTCTGGATAGCAGTACATGTGAAAGGGATCTAGGAGTCTTCATAGACCACAAGCTGAACATGAGTCAGCAGTGTGATGCAGCAGCCAAGAAAGCCAATGCAGTTCTCGGCTGCATCAAGAGGAGTATGGTGTCTAGATCGAGGGAGGTACTGGTACCACTCTACTCTGCTTTGGTTAGACCTCATCTTGAATACTGTGTCCAGTTCTGGGCACCCCAATTCAAGAAGGATATTGACAAGCTGGAGCAAGTCCAGAGGAGGGCAACCAAAATGGTGAGAGGCCTGGAAGCCATGCCCTATGAGGATAGACTTAGAGAGCTGGGTATGTTTAGTCTGCAGAAGAGGAGGTTAAGAGGGGACATGATAGCCATGTTTAAATATTTGAAGGGATGCCACGTAGAGGAAGGAGAGGGCTTGTTTTCTGCTGCTCCAGAGACCAGGACAAGGAGCAATGGATTCAAGCTGCAGGAAAGGAGATTCCACTTGAACCTCAGGAAGAACTTCCTCACAGTCAGGGCTGTCCGGCAGTGGAATATGCTGCCTCAGAGTGTAGTGGAGTCTCCTTCCTTGGAGGTTTTTAAGCAGAAGCTGGATGGTCATCTGTCGGGAGTGCTTTGAGGGTGTTTCTGCATGGCAGGGGGTTGGACTGGATGGTCCCTGGGGTCTCTTCCAACTCTACATTTCTATGATTCTATGATTCTCCCATGTTTTAACTACCTTTTAAACTGCTTCAGATATTTTTTGCATGATTGTGTGTTTAATGGTTTTTTTAAAGTATTTTTACTGTATTTTACTGTTGTGTTAACTTCATTTTGTTCTTATATTGTGAGCTACCTTGGGTCGCACATGGAGAGAAGAGTGAGAGATTAAATAAATAAAAGGTTTAAAAATCTTATTTTCAATCCTAAGAGAGCACTTTCTGCCTTAGCAGAAACTCCCCTTTGCCTATGTGATGCAAAACCCTTAGCTATTGCAGGAGATTCTTAGTATCTTGTCCTATGAGAGACACACAGTCACCTGGGCCTGGGCTGGGTCACACCTTTCCCTAGAATCACCTGGGGATGCCCCAAAAATATGTACAACCAACTTTACCCCATGGCTTTGCCAACAACATCCTGACACCATGTTCACTGTGGTAGTTACCTAACCTTTGCTAAAGCAAAGATGAGCTTCTCGTGAAGTGTTCAATATGTGTAAGGTAATATTCTGATAAACACAGGTTCAGTATTGCAAAGAGGAGAATGTCCAACATTCTTAGCACTTACCATTGACTATGAAAAGTGAAGTATGGAGCAGCATGGAATTCATATTGTCCTGTAACAAAACAATAAGGGTATTTGACTAGTTATATCTCATATTCCAGAAGCTTTCCCCACTATTTTTGTTTGAAGTAAAAATTAAAAGTTATAGGAGGGGAAACAACACCAACATCACTGTGTGGGTTTGCTTAGTACCTTAACCTATGGGTTGAAATAACAAGAAAAGTGATTCCATCAGAAAGAAACTTTAATTCTCCAATGTCTGACAAGCATTGGAATAAATATGGCCATCCTCTGCATATGACTATTAAAGACCTGCAAAGAGTGTCAATAAAAATAATGCACAGACAGCATTTGTGCCTGTCTACATTTGATGAAATGTGTAAAGAGGCTCCCTGTCTCATAGAATCATAGAATCATAGAATCATAGAAATGTAGAGTTGGAAGAGACCACAGGGGCCATCCAGTCCAACCCCCTGCCATGCAGGAACACCCTCAAAGCACTCCCGACAGATGGCCATCAAGCCTCTGATGGCCATCAGATGGAGGTGTTATGGAGAAAACTCTTATGGTTGTTAGAGGCTGGATCTTTAAAACATTTATGGTTGCCATAATTATTGCCCAATTGTTGAAAAGTTCTGGAATGAAGTTCTGGATTGGCTTTCAGGTATGAGGAATCCGACCATACATTTTAAAGATACTCTTTTGTTATTCTCTGTTTTGGATTGAGAAAATGAGAAACCATCACATACATCTCTGGTTTCTGTATTATTAAATGTTGCCAGACTACTAGTCACTCAGTCTTGGAAAAATCATCACCATATCTCTGTCTATCAATGGTGAAACAAAAGTCAGTTTATTGCACTTGCTGAAAAAATTCACTCATCATCCTAGACTGGCAAGGGACGGGTGACATAAAAGACAGATTGAAAGCAACTTGGTTTCCTTTCATTGTATTCATTTTGGATCTCAAATTGTCACAAATTATGTGCACACCTGCGTGTATCATTTCAAAACTGTATGCATTTTTGTACACATTTTTCTAAAGTATGGATTTTAACGTGTTGTTTTCTATTGACCAACGCATATCATTGAACATTTTTCAAATGTTTACATTTTAAGTCATACTTATTTCTCAGATATATGCACCATTTTTTGTGCAGTTTATTCCTCCAAGCACTGCAAGCTGCCACATGTATGGATTCTTGAGAGAAGATAAGCCCTGCTCTGTGGCCAGTCTTGGAAGATAATAAACGGACATCTCTTGGCAATGCTTGACAATCCTGCCAGCTGGTATACCACATTTCTTTGGCCGAGATTGGCAAGTTCTAGGCCTTACCAGTGCCAATTGCGGGCTGTCCAGCTTGCACTGCAAGATATGTAGAAACCTGGAATCCATTCTGGCCTGCAGGAAAGGAACAGAGATAGCTTAAGATTCCTGGACATCCCTGGAGTTTGGACCCCCACTTATCCAGGGACTCTATATCAATGGATTCAACCAACCACAGTTTGAAAATATTTTTTTAAAAAATCCCGGGCCTTCTGGGAAGGGCAAGACTTAGCCCTCTTCTCTCCTTTCTTCTGAGTTGGCTGCAAATTACTTCTAACTAATTTGGAGCAATTGAAGGAAGCTGAGACAAAAAAGGCAAAAATGGGAGGAGGAAAGAACAACTGGGATTTTTTAAAAACAGCTGAAAAGTGGGATAGCAGAAGATTACTCGAGGCCATCCTTACCAAAATAGGACAGAGCGTATGCTATGTAAATTTTCTTCAAACATTAGTGGTCTGTATTGGAACCAAACTGACATTTAATTTCAGGTTTTGGTACCAGCCAGCTGGTACTTTGTGAAGTGGCATGGTATAGTTTGAAACCAGGATTCAAATCCCTGCTCAGCCATGGAAACCCACTGGGTGTCCTTGGGAAAGTCACACTCTCTCAGCTTCAGAGGACAAAGACAAACCCCATCCTAACAAAATCTTGCCAAGAAAAACCCTGCTTTAAAGTTTGCTTTGGGTTTGCCGTAAGTTGGAAGTCACTTGAAGGCACACAACAACAAGAAGAAGAAGTTCATAGAAAAACACATTGATACTTTGTTAGTCAAATACTAAATGCTGTAATCTTATTTATTTATTAATGAATTGTTTATGTTAAGACTTGGCAGTGCTGAAAATGGTCCCACACAATAAGCAATGGGCTAGTTTTAAAAGGATTGGTTCAGATCAAATGGAACTATTTCCCCTAAAAAAACTCAACGGTTTATCATTTTGTATTTGAAGCTTCCTCAAATGATTAAAATAAAATAAAATACAGAGATGTAGACAGGTGGAACTTCTTCAGATTTCAACTGAACCATGTCACATTTTTAAAAAACACATTTGGATTTTACTTTAAAATTTCTCTTAAACACTTCATGGAAGAATTTACAGGGCTGAGGATTGCTAAGACAGTTATACTCCCGTGTTCATGGAGGGTCATTGCAAGACTGGGAGCTCTGCAGTTTGCTCCAAAGGCCCAAAACATCCGTTTGTGATCCTTAGAACAGTGGTACAAAAAGAAGTGCAATTCAGTCATATATTTTGCAAGAAACACAAGCAATGACATGCTCGGGATCTTTGCTTCCCCAGACTTACGGTGAGTTGTGGAAAGTCGTAATTGCACACTCAGATCTGGTTCACCTAGACCTGTAAGAAAACAGGAAGAGTCAGGAGGCAGTTGTGGTACCAGAAAGACATTTCACAGTGTGATCGGTGGGCATTGAAGAAGCAAAATATATACCTAGGAGGACCAACTTCAATGTCAGGCTTTTAAAAAAACAAAGAGGGCAGGAGGCTGCAGAAAGGCCTTGGATGGGGCATACAGCCTAAGAGATGCACTTTGCCAAACTTTGACCTCCCCAAGAGATCATACAGGCATATGGCAGTTAAGAAAGCCTTTGGCAAAGAAGCTCCTTTTTACAAAGTCTTTGCCCTTTCCACACGGGGTTAAAAAAATGGTGTAGAGTGACTTCTGACGGAGGTCATCTACACTATAACGTGGATTGGGGCGGACTACTTTTGTGTAGTTCCACACCCCAATTCACGCAGGGGTGACCAGAAATGGCGGCGCCGCGTACTTTTTGAAAACCACTTGTCTTGTGGTTTTTAAAAAGCACGGGCCAGGCAGCCCCGTCCAGCCCCGTTGCAGTGCCTGGTATGGATTTGCAGCTGTGCGCAAGGGCGTGCCTGCAGATCGGGTAGGGGCGGGATTTCCGGCTGGCAAGCTTCTCTGGTTGGCGGAGAGCCTCTGCCAGTCAAAAGCCGCCATTTGGGGAGCTGCTGGACGCTGCGGACGCCGCGGGATGCTGACGAGTGTGAAGCAGCGAACTCACGCTGCTCCATGCGGCGACGGACTAAGGTAAGCCCCGTTTTAGCGTGGCTCCCCCCGTTCCTCCGCCCGCATGTGGAGGTCTGCAAGCCCCTGTTTCTTTCTTTGTCTCCTGTCTATTTGGATTTTTTTATTTTAGTAGCTTCAGCATATGGAGGGCAGCGAGGGAGGGCTGGAGACATAGGCCCTTTTCTCATTGAGGCTTCTCGCGCGAGCGGGGGAGAGCGGCTCGCGCGAGAAGCCTTCTCCGGGAGTTGCCGCTTCCCCTCCTTCCTTCCACAGGCGAAGGAAGGAGGGGGAAGCGGCAGCCTCCTGGAGGAGGTGGTGGCTCACGCGTCCGCTCCCCCCTCGCGAAGCAGGAGGCTGTCGCGTCCGCCCCCCCTTGTGAAGCAGGAGGCTGTCGCGTCCGCCCCCCCGCGAAGCAGGAGGCTGTTGCGTCCGCCCCCCCCGCGAAGCAGGAGGCTGTCGCGTCCGTCGCGCTAGCGCCCCGCCCCGCCCCTTCTTTCCGCAGGGGCGGAGGGAAGGAAGCGCGACCCCGCCGCCTCCCCGATGCTCCGCACAGGAGGTAAGTGCATGTGGGCGCTGGGAGCGTTGCACGAGCGCGGGTGATTTTCGCTTTGAGGTGAAAATGAAAAAACCCGCACTCGCACAGCGTCAGCCCCGTGAGAGTGGCAAAAGTGGGAGTGCGTCGTGCAGAGCGACGCTCCCACTCCCGCAAGGCTCAGGGGGCTCTCGCGCGACAGAAAGCCCATGCGAAAAGGGGCATAGTGTCAGGGTGCACCAGCATGTCTGGAATAAACAATACAATTACAAGAACAACAACAAAATAAGCTGAGAAAGGGCAAGATTCTGCTGTAGTGGATTTTATCATGGCTGTGTGTGCTTCCCCACCGTAGACAAGGTAAACTGCAGCTGCCTCCAGGAGGAGGAGAGCCATTAAACCTGTCTGTCCAGCTGCCCCCAACATATTAAAGAAGTACAGGTCTGTCTATTTGGCCACCCAAATGAAAAAATCGTAAGTGGTAGGTGGGGGGAGAGCAGTCTTCAAGTGGTCTTTAGAAGGCTAAAAATGTTTTTGTTCACTTATGAAGGTTTACCTGACCTAGTTGTCTCATTTCACATATGCATGTTGTTAGTTCTGAATAAAATTTTTTGCTGAAACATGTTGAAGTGTTCTCCTTTTTTGCGGTGTAGAAACCCATTCCTATTCTTTCCATGTCATTTCTGCCATTGGCACCAAATTTTCAATTCAAACAAGTAGTGCCCAGGAAGAGATTGACTTTGTTTTTTTTTAAAATTTATTAAACAAAGACATACAAAAACAGCAAAAGAAAATACAATCTATCAAAGAATAGAAAAAAAAGGAACTAAGAATACAATTTTTTTAAAAAAAACTAAACAAAGCTAAAAAATAACTAAAAAGTACAAATAACTAAAAATTGCCACCAGCAGGGCTATGCCCACAAAGAGGCAAGGACTCACCCCTGAACAGAGACATCCATCCTCCGAAAGTGACCAGCAGAGAAGCCTCAGCCCTCCTTTGTCCTGCAACAAAATATGAAAAGGCAAAGATTGTTCTAACTGTCCACCATCAGCAGAGGGGAACCCCTCCAAATGTTATATTTAGGCAATAGAAGTGGACAAAACCTTTCCCCCTCCAATGCCAAATTATTCCTTGATTCTGCATTGTTTCTAACAGTAGTCAGAAGATGTCAGGAATTGGATATCTACGCAGGAAGTGTTTCACAAACAAGAATATGCGCAAACAGGGAAATGGTGAACTTATGAGGATTTATTGGATAGTAAAACAGATGGCGACACCTTTAAATTCCTGGAAGAATTGGAAAAAGAAGGAATTAAATGTAATTGGTTCTTACATCGACAATTAAAATAAAGATATAGAATTGACATGAACAGAGAAGGCATTGAGGGAAAAAGAAAAGGTTTCGATATTAAACTATTTGATGGAAAGGATCAGATGATATCATTACTATATATAAAAAATATACTGAGAACAAAATTAGAGAAAGAAACTATCAAAGACAACATGATTAAATTGGCCCAAAATGTGGGACATACAATAGCATTAGAAGACTGAGAGAAAGCGTGAACAGTAAATATGAAATTTACAAAATATACTGCTCTTAAAGAGAACTACTGTAATTTAAGGTGGTACCTAACCCCAGTGAAGTTAGTCAATATATATCAAAATGTCTCCAACAAATGTTGGAAACGTGATGAGGAAACAGGTACTTTCTTTCACATCTGGTGAATATGTAAAACGGCTAGAACATTTTGGAGAGAAATGTATAACCAAATCAGAGCAATAACGGGTCTAAAATTCCCTATTTATTTATTTTCTTCGCCTTTTTGAAGATAGTTAAATATTGAACAGTGTTATAGCTTTACACTTATAACATTGATCTATATTACATGACTGGCTTGTATAGACAGATAGATAGATAGATAGATAGATAGATAGATAGATAGATAGATAGATATTGTATTGCATGGTTATACTGAAATAAAAAATAAAAAAGTAAACACAAATAATATGTCAGGATTCTTCCATGTACTGCTTTGACGTTGTTCCACTTACCTTGCCTATTTCCCTTCTTGATTCAAAGATCTGAAGGAGCCACTTTGACTCCTGAAGTCCAGCTGACCTGCATCACTTTCAGACAAGATAATTTCACTGCTTTTATTCCACTTCAGCTGCCATGGCTGCATCCCACAGAAGCCTGGGATTTGTAGTCTGGGCAGGTACTGGAGCTCTCTGGCTGAGAATTCTAAAAATCCTGCCCTAAACTGCAAACCCCAGGATTCCGTAGGACATTGCCAATGCCGTTAAAGTGGGATCATAGAGCTCTAACAGTGTGGTGTGGAAGGGTCCTAAAAAGCAGGTTTCTTGTTGTTTCTTATCTGGCACTTTGATGTTGTTACTTCTAGACATCACCAGCAGGCAGCAGCATCCGTCTCTACTTTGTCACTGAGGCAGCCAGAGCAGAAAGCTGGTAGCTATACTTAGATCTTTTCTACAGATTCACCACGTGGCCACACCTTTTCTATATCACCTATCAGAGGGAGATTTTGCAGATTCTTCAGACTGAATTCGCCTGAATGAATAATCCAAGCTCCACATAACTTAATATTTCCAGCAGTACCCAGACCTTGAGGCCGGTTCCCCCTCAGCCAGGCCCTGCTCTGGTCTGCTACGAACTGTGGCACCATATTAACTTGAGTCTCCTTTCCACCACCATCCCAGCGCATAGCTTTACGTACCTCTTGCCCAAGCTGTAAAAATTTAGGCAATATTAAGCACACAACAGAAGGATAGATCTACATTTTACCCTTCACACATTTGATACCTCAGGGAAGGTGAAACATACCCTCCAACCGTCCACCAATGAAAACCAGGAAGGTGCGACCAAGCAAACTTCAGAGCGTGGCCTAAATGTTAATGCAGAAGGAGACCCAAGCTAGGAGAGGTTGCAATAGTTCGCTTGGGTCTGAGCCGCTTGGGAAGCGCATGAATATTCCCCCTCTCCTTTCCTTTCCCCCAATGAATTAATGGGGTACAAACTGCTTTTTCCCTTTGAACGCAGTTTTCAGCAACTGAAGCAAGCTGAAAACAAAGGGGGAAAGAGAGAGGAGGAGAGAGAAACAGGGACCTTTTAAAAGCAGTTGGAAAAATGGGATGACGGAGGATTAACTGGGACTCCCTGTGCCATATTGGGACAGTTGGAGGGTAACTATGAAAACAACCTTCCACCCCCTTCACGGCAGTCTGGAAGTATTAACTTATATAGAGATGTAAAACAAGACAAAGGAGTGTTTTCAAAATTCCTCCCAGGCTCCCGTGGGAAGACGGGCACGCATCGGGGGCCCCTCTGCCTCAAGAGCTGGAGGTTGGGTGTCTTGCCTCCCCAGCCAGACTGTTTCTAGGCCATACAACCCCTAATAAAGCCTCTTCCCAAACCTTTTCCTATCAGACTTGAGGCCTAGCATCTTGAGAGGGTCACGATTAACCAACCAAACATTTGTTACCACTCATCTCGTTCACAGTCATCCACCAAACTAGGCGCCGTGGAGTTGGAAAGGACACTCCCACCCCCCACCCCCTGTTCAGAGGTCCCTTTGCACAAAACAACAATCAGACATACAACACTAGGGCCATTTTTGCACTAGTCTGTTATAGCGCTATGGTTCCCCTTTCAACCTCCTATGGAATCCTGGGGTTTGCAGTTGAGGGAGGGGCCTTCAGGATTCCCAGCCAGAGAGCTCTTCGGCCGCAAGAAACTGCAAACCCTAGAATTCCACAGGAGGTTGAAAGGGGAATAATAGCATTAGAACAGTGTGGTGCAGAAATGGTCTAAGAAATGCATTCACTTAGCATAGTGTAACTGTGATTTAAGCATAAACTTTGAAAGCACTAGATATCCCTTTGTGATATCAAATAATTTGACCTTTTCATGGCACCCTGGCACATGCATTTGTGAAAGGATCTTCAGAAAACACAAAACAAGGAGCAGCCGTTTTATGACAGGATCTCAGGCGGGCACTTAAAAGCCTTGATTGTTATTCTGAGGATCTACTTCCTTCATCTCACAAGGTGCCTGATTTGCACCCATAAATAACAAGACCATAATAAAGTGCCCATCGATTGACACTTGGGCCACCTGATTGATCTACCACGGATGTTGATCCACTTCTAAGCCTTTTGGTGCATTTCAAAGCTAACTTTGTTCTTAAAGTTTATGACGTGAATCTCAGGCACAATTTCTGTTATAAAAACCCCTAATTCTGATAGTTGAGAGAGCCGCATTTTGAGTTTTACCTGCTTTGCTGACATTCCGTATAGTGAGCTCCCCAAGGAATCTACTAAGTCTCATTGCCTTCTACAGTCCAGGACTACGTGATCAGGTGTCGTCTAATTCATTCCTAAAATTCATTTCCCTCTCCTACTTATTATTTAGTTAGTGGTGTGTTTCTTTGTCTTATATGTTGCTTTTCAATAAAAACATTAACTGGTTTATTCTGTAAATTGCATGGCTCATTGACCTGCCTCTGTAAACATAGGGCTGAAAGACCCCCGCTATAGTTACCCTACCTCTTGCTAGCCAGCAAGTGAGCTCTAGTTAATTTCCCATCTGTGTTAATATTTGGATATTTGGGTGTCCTTCCCAGGACACCCTAAATACAGGGTAACAATAGTATTGGCAAAATGGAAAGCTTTGGGGTCCCAGTTTTGAGAGAAAGAGGGGATATAAATAAAGTTAACACCACCAACAACAGGTGTTGCAGTTTTCTGTCTTGGGGCAAACAGGTTTCAACATTTCTATCCATGACTTAGGTCCAATGTGGGCAAAATACAGCCCAAGGGTCCCCTTTGGTCGCTCAGGGCCATTTTACTGTCCCCAGGTGCTAAAAAGTTCCCCCCAAATGCGCTTTAGGGAACATGGGGACATTTTTGCCATGTTTTGTGTACCCCTTGGCCTATCTGAGTCCCAGGAGACGCCTCTTTAGAAACAGAAATACAACCAGAAGTATCAGGAGATGACACCAAAAATATACAGATGGGCTAGAGAACGCACTGATACGGTAACACTACGATCTAGTGGACAAAGAGAAGAATTACAGGTCTACGGAATAATTTGGTTCAGGCGTTTTCTTTTCAGTCCTCTAAATCCTGGATTTTTTTTACTTTGAATCTACTGAAGGTGGGTCAAAACGCTGGGTCAAATGACCTTTAGCAGGAATGGCTACATTTTTGCCATGTTTTTGCCCCCCTCCCACCCTTTGGGTCATTTTAGGACCAGAAAAAGGCCTGGTTGACCCAGTCTGGAAAGGGAAAATGGCCCAGGAGGTGGTCACAATTGCTCCTGCGTGGTCACTCTCGCATAGTGGAGCCAAACCAGTTCCCAGACGTATGTATTTGGCCCCTGCCGGGAAGAGCTTTCTGGACTACCTTGGCCTTTGGCCAGCTCCACCAGCTCTCCTTTTCTCTTCTCAGGGGTTCTTACGTGGAAACACTTCAGGTTTCTTAAACTTTGTCAGGTTCACCAGAAAGTGAAACTGGTGCACACTTTGAGTCATTCCCGTCACCCTCTCTGGCAACAGCAACACCCATGAGGTGTAGGAGGCGATGTATAATAGGGCATAGACAGTCTGCCTCTGCTGGATTGGATTACACTACCCCCGAAATCTCAGGTTTGCAGCCTTGGTGTCCTCCTGGACTCAACTCTCAGCGTGGATGCCTGGGTCTCAGGAGCGGCCAGGAGTGCATATGCACAGTTAAAACTTCTGCGCCAGCTGCGCCCCTTCCTTGAGACGCCAGATCTGGCTCCAGTGACACATGCCTAGATTACATCTCGGTTGGACTACTGCAACGCACTCTACATGGGGCTGCCTGTGGAAACTGTTCGGAAACTTCAGCGGGTTAAAAACATGGCAGTCAGAATGCTGACCGGGGCCAGTTACAGGGACCACATAATTCCCTTGGTAAAACAGCTCTGCTCGCTATTCGTTCGTTTCTGGGCAGAATTCAAACTGCTGGCTATGACCTATAAAGTCCTAAACGGCACAGATCCAGGCTCTCTAAAAGACTGTATTTCCCTGGACAAACCAGCTCGAGCCCTAAGATCTGCCGGAGAACGCCTTCTCTCGGTCCCACCACCATCTCAGCTTCGCCGGGCGAGGATACGGGACAAAGCCTTCTCAGTGGCTGCTCCCACCCTGTGGAACTCCCCTCCACAAGAGGCCAGGCGGGGCCCCTCGCTGCTCTGCTTTCATCAGCAGGTGAAAACATTTCTCTTTAAAAAGGTATTTACATAAGCTGGGTAGCTATATTTATTAACTTGTCATCAATCAAATATTGTTTTAAGTGTTTTATATTCTTTTAATGTTTTTTAACATTAACATGTTCAGTCTATATGCAAAATGTTCCACTCTTCAAATAGATGACATCCCTTATAGTGAGGAATACCTGCTGGCCCCATAAGAGACAACATTTCTGGCCTTCAGAGGAAGGACATCGCTAATAATGAAGCAACCCTAATTCTGGCAACAGCATTAACATGCAGAACTCTCCATGGGCCGAAAGCTTTTGGCTCCTCCTCCATGACCCAAACTCGGATTACACACAGCATCTGAAACTTTCTCAGCCAGAAAGTACTTTTCAATGAAGGCCTAATCACTTGATGCGGTTCTCTTGTTATTCCCACTGCAGCCTATAAGGGGAGCCCACAGCACATCTCCATATGTACCTGTGTAAGGAGCCCTGGTGGCGCAGTGGTTAAATGCCAGTACTGCAAGCCACAAGGTTGTGAGTTCGATCCTGCCGGGCTCCAGGGTTGACTCAGCCTTCCATCCTTCCGCAGGTCGGTAAAATGAGTACCCAGCTTGTTGGGGGCATGTATAGAAATGTTTCAAAATACATGCTATTTGTAAGTTGTTCGCCGCCTTGATCCATATGGAGAGGTGGGATACATATAAAATAATAATAATAATGATAATAATAATAATAATAAGTCTGGAGAAGCCTGCAGTCTGACATCGGGATGTAACATGCAAGGTCCCCGGGTCAGGAAAGATTCAGTGCCGTCTCTTAGAGCTCCCTCTCCCGGATCTCTGGGTGAGTTGGCAGGATGGAGGAGCAAAGCTGGTTGTAGATGTCCAAATCCTTATTCAGTTTACTGGTCATAGCACCTTTTTTTCCCCCAAAATTTTGTGCAAACAGCAAGCCAGGGACTCAAACCTCCATTCTTTTAGCTTGGTTAAATTCTTTCTGACTGTTTTCAATGGCCCAAAATAGTTTTAAAGTTAAACCCATTTGTACGCTGCCATGAGCCTGTGGCATACTGAAGGTTATAAATATTTGAATTAATTGATTGATAAGATGGTATCTAGATATGTCCAAAAGCAACAGAGAGAGAGAGAGAAAAGGAGAGAGAGAGAAGGAAAAAGAAGGGGGGATCTGGTACTAAAATGATGCCCTCGGGGCCTTTGGTGTTTGCTAGGTTTGATTCCTTGGATACCAAAATTTGTGGATGCTCAGGTCCCGTTATGTGCAATGGTGTAGTAAAATGGCATCTCTTATATATAGTGGCAAAATCATGGATGTGTTTTTGGATGGGAGCATTTTTAAGCCATGGTTGGTTGAATCCATGGATACAGAATTCGTGGATATGGTGGGCTGACTGCACATGACAGACTGGCTGTAGCGTGGACCCCTCCTGGCAAAGGGGCCAGCTGAGCTCGGGTCTGCGGATCCGTTCTTCTTCATTAAACTCCCAACGCCAATACGGCAGATGGCCAGTGGATCCCATTGCGGCCAGGAGATCAGTCTGACACATGGATCAGAGCAAAGCTTCTTCCTCCTCTCCTTTCCTTCACAATAACTTACTGTGTGCAAACTACTTTATGGCTTCAAACTCAGTTTGCAGCTGAGGAAAGTGGGAAGGTATAGCATACTTAACTAAGTGGTTCATGTCTTGTCAATACAGGCTGTGATCAGCATTCTGGCTGGTGCTGCCAGATTTTAAAAACAGCAATAAAGAACGGTTAAAACTCATGATATGCAAGGGAAATAGCTAATAACTACCCTAATTTTTTCTGTAAAATAAACGTATCGTCCATGTTAAAAAGTTACACAATTCATATTTTTGTCTATACAAAAGACCTGTACTCTGAAATATGAGATATTTTGATACCTTGTTCAGTCTGTATGGAAGGATAAGTATTCCAGCCTTCAAATAGAGGACATCCCTTATAGTAGGAAATACCTGCTTGCCGTGTAAAGGACTGGCTGTCAGAGAAAGGACGTCCCTCATAGTAAGGGACACTAGGCAGACGCTAATTCTGGCATCAGTATTCATGTGCATAACCCAACATGGCCTGAAAGCTCTTGGTTCTTCTTCCATGTGTTGCCCCTCATATTACAGAGAGCATCCTAATTTTTCTTTGCCAGACAGTACTTTCCAATGAAGATCGAATGCCTGGATGTGGTTCCCATGTTATTCCCACTGCAGCCGGCAGGGGGAGTCAAAATCGGGTCCCCTATGCACCTATTTCTGCACGTGGATGTGCCAAACCTCAATGCTTTTAGCTTGCTTAAATTCTTTCTGAATGCCTTCAATGGCCTGAAGTGTTTTTAAAGTTAAAACCATTTGTAGCTTCTATAAGCCTTGTTCCACACTCCAAGTTTTAAATATTTCAATTAATTAACAGATAAGATGCTCTATAGATATGTCGAAGGCACCACAGGAAAAGAGAGAAAGAGAGAGAGAGAGAGAGAGAGAGAGAAAAGCTGGTATAAAAAGGACACCCTCTGAAAGATACACGTGATTGAGTGACACAAAGAGATGGAATGAGACCAGCACTGGGGTCCCTTTTATGTGACCTCCATAAAAACCCTCCATGTCCAAGAAAGAGGAATCCAGCATCCCACCCCCTTCCCTTTGGCTCCATTTCTTACCTACACCCAGTGGCAGCTGGTGCCCAAAAGAAGTTCTACCTCTTGGAGAGCTCCTTTGGAGTCCAGATTAAAACCCAGAGTGGATTCACTGCCCCCCATGAGAAAGTTATCCCTACCTATTCTGTCTTTTAAAAAAAAACACAGCTCACCTTCTCTTTCTGCATCTCTTCATCCCCCAATGATCTCCAAACAAAAGTCAGCAACCTGAGATTGAACCAGTTTCTCTCCCACCAGCCCAGCCAATCCCACAGTCCCCCAGGCGTCCTGTCTCCTCTCTTCCATCCTAACTGTCCCCAAAAGTGCTCAGATGAGAAGATAGGATTGATCCTTCCCTCAGTCTTTCCATCCAGCACCTCACTCTCCCTCCTCACAGGGTTGTTGTCAGAAAGAAAAAGTGCAGTGGGGGAGAATTGTGGTGATCTCACTGAAGGAAGGTCCCCAGGACATTTAAAGCTGGGGGAAGCGAAACACAGAAATGTATGCCTAGTAAGGTGATCAAAGATGCAAGAAGAGCCCATTCTGTATACACAGTGACCATCCCCTTCCCAATGGGAAACTGCTGGGGAGATGAGAGCTCAAAAGCCCCTTCCTTTTCCCATTGCCCAGCCCCTGAAATAAACAGGCACTCAGCCTTGGATATAATACACCTTTTGGCAGCTACACACAGACTCGGTCTCCTGCAATTGACCTAACACCTGTAGATGCCAGCCTGCCTTCTGCCCACACCGGAGGAGCAGCAGGGGCTCCTGCAACACTTTTCTCCTTCCACATTTTGCCCTTCCAGAGCATAGGGTCGCACTTACTGTTCGGTGAACCAGGCATGTTCCCTTCCCCTCTGGAGAGATGCTCTGGAGACCGACTCTTTGCAGACACTTCTCTTGAGCACTGAGCAATCTCCTCTCTTCCTCACACTGCTGCTGCTCTGTCGATGTGAGCTTCAGCGGCTGCTTATAAGTACGCTCAGAGCTCCCTCCTCCCTGGCTGCGTTCAGAAATGCTCAGTACTGCCACTCAGGATTTCAGCAAAATTGCACGCCTTGGGTTTAGGGAGAGAAGTTCCCCTGCCAGTCCTGCCTGACAGAAAAGGCTGTTTCCTCCTTATCAAAAGTCCACAATAAATCCTGCGAAAACCTCCCTTTTCAATGAGCATTATTTGTTTAGAAGCACTTGAAAGCAGCCAGTGGAGCTGTTTTAGCCAGGGAGTTATGTGCTCCCCCTAACTGGCTCCAGTCAGCTGGCCCCTCCCTCGACTGCAAACCCAGGATTCCAAAGGAGGTTGAAAGTGGAATAATTGCGTTATAACAGTCTAGTGTGGAAATGGGGTTGGTGGTATACAGACTTGGTCATAGCTGCTTTCTGATTGTCAACCCCACATTTAATGAATTTCAACTGTCCCTTGCTGTTTTGAAAACCTGACAACTTTAGGGATGAGAAACAGAGGTAAAACGGGGGTTTGGGGGTGGTGGGGGTGGTGGAATAATTTATTTCTCTGCTTTTTGTTTTTGTCTATTATACAATTTGTTACAGAAACTGCAAATTTAAAAATTACACTGGCATTTGTAGTTCTTAAAATAATAAATTAAAAGTTCCCACTTTTTTTTTAATCTAAACAGATTTGTTTCTTTTTAGAGTATGAGTCCTTGTTTAAAAAGGAAAAGAAAAGATTAAAATGGAAAATTATTATTATTTCTTTTCCTATAAATAATGGATGAATTTTGGTTCAGGTTTGAAGTGGACTTGAACTTTCAAGCACGTCTTACGTCCAGCTCAGGTTCCCATTACTCTCCTCCAGCGTGATCTACCACTCAGAATTTTTGTGAAGATTAAGTAGCAAATCAAATGGCTCAGAAATGCTCCCTCGGGGTCATTGGAGGAAAGGCAGGATAGGAATGCATAGAAGAAAATCAATAAGCAACTTAACATGAACTGGGGTGAGCTGAAAACTGTAAAGCTGAGGTGAAAATCAGGCCTCCCTTCAGATGGTGTTGGACTACAACTCCCAGCATTCCTCACATGTGCAGTGATTGATTGTATTTACATGTCACCTTTCTCTCAGAGTGGGCCCAAGGAGGCTTCCAAAATGATGAAACGATGAAAATATTAAAAAAAACACAACAACCATATAAAACAGTTTAAAATCCTTATAAAAACATACAGAAGTTAAGAAATGGATGACAACCTTTAAAAACTCTCTTGTTTGCCCACTGCAAGCTCACATGGATGGAAATGGTTTTGCCTGGCAGCAAAAGGAAAGCATGTATGGGTGCCACCCCTGGTATATGTAGAAGAAGCACATGGCACATTATATCACTTTACTCACCACAGTTCTGTCTGACAGGATCCTGTCATTTGTAGTTTCAGAGGGTGAGCAAAACAAAATACAGTTTATAGGATCACCTTAGAGTTGCCATAAGTTGGAAGCAACTTGAAGGCATACAAAAATGCACACCAAAAATAGAAAAAAGAAAAAAAGTAAGTTTAGAATTGTCTGCCAGAGAAATCTAGTGCTTCAGCATACTACAAATCCTAGGATTCCACAGGATGCAACCAAGATAGTTAAAGTGGAACCAAAGTGCTGTATTTGTGTAGTGCAAAAGAGACAAGGAAAGCAGAGCCCTGCCTTGAGCAGAGGAAAGTTTTGCCTTCCTTCCTTCCTTCCTTGCTCCAGTTTGTGATGATGGGAACCAACAGAAAAACCACTCAGTGGCCAGAAACAGAATTGCAGGGGCTGGGAGCCAGGGAAGAAACCAGTCAGACTTTTCATTCCAGCTGAAAACCAAGTGCCCTTTCACACTATGAATCCTAGCCCAGCTGAATCGATTCTGTGGGATGGGAGTGAGTGCTGCCAGGCCCTATGCTTTCTGGACCTGCAGGGCACAGTTATGTGGGAGGCTGTTTTCATTCATAAGATTAATCCAAATGCAAAACCCACAAATGGGCCATTACTTTTCTCAGGATCAGAGATAACTTCTTAAAATTATTTAGCCGTTCAGGTTATTCAGAACTCTTCATAAGAGTAGGCTTTAAAAAATAACGGGAGGGAAAATGGTCAACTAAAAAGAAAAAAAAAGAGTCCTATTTAAAAACTTGGTCTGCCTTTATGCAGCCTTTTAGGATTGCCATTTCTGATTGCAGCCAGCAGGGGCAGCACCCGATCTGTACCAAGATAACTGTCCTCAGAGAGGGTCCTGCTGCAGACATCCTTGTGACCCATAAGAAGGAATGGATGCTGGCCTGGAGGAGCCCTTGCCCACCACACACGGGCACCACTGTGATCCCCCTTTAACTGCCGTGGTTGCATCCTTTGGATCCTTTGCATCCTGGTGCTTGTAGTTTGGAGAGGCGTCAGAGGTTGTCTGACTGAGAATTTTGGATGCCCTTCCCTAAACTGCAGATTCCAGGATTCCATAGGAAAGAAGGGAAATAAGTGAAACCACAGAGTAGTGGCAAAGGGCCCCTCTTCACAACTTTCCCACATCACAGAGGCACAAACCTGTAGTGGAAGTGTGCAGAGTATTTGGCCCTTCTCAACTCTTAGTTAGCCTGAAAGGTTGTGGTTAACCCAGGCAACTAGGCTCTCCATGTGGCAGAATCAACACAGGAGGTGCCCCAGTTTTGCCACATGATTCTCCCTCACCCCCAGTTGAGACTCCCGTTCCCCATTGCTTCACCTGACAATGCTAATTTGGGTCCCCAATTCCACCGTCACCCGAGCCTGAATTGTGACAAAGACTGTTGGAGAATCACATTCAAAGCCCACTTGGGTCAGCCTTCTGTTCCCACAGTGGTCATCTGGTTTCCTGCGGGAAGTCCACCGGCAGGACATGAGCACCAAAGCCTTCTCCCTCCCATGTTCCTCAGCCATTGATACAAAGAGGCACTCAAACCGTGACAATAGATGTGATTTATAGATGTTTTGGCAGCTATTATGGGGCCTACTATCTACAAAGAGACATGTTTTCCTTTTTAAGCTGTGCAAGTTCTGCCAGCCATCATGACATCTTGTGGCAGTGAGTTCCACAGCTCCACTATGTGCCACATGAAGAAGTCTTTCCTTTGATCAATCCTGAATCTCCCACCACTCAGCTTCAACTGATGACCCCTTGCACCTGGAATGCTATCTGCTCCCTTCTAAGCTGTCCGTGGGGTCACTGGTCCATGCTGGGGAAAACCTTCATCAACTGATGAAATACAGCCCTTGGAACCTGTCTGGACAGACCGAGCCTCAGCCATGGGGAAGCAGGCCTTGAGTGGGCCAGATCCCAAATTCTCAATACAAAGGCTGTTCCGAGATCTCTTCCCTGGTTTAAATAGCATGGATCCAGGAGACACTGAACACTCTAGACTCAGGGCCAGGATCAAACTCCTGTTCATAGACACAGACATTTTCCAGGCCAAAGTGCAAAGCCTTCAAACCTTTTTCTCCACATTCCACCTGGTAAAGGCACTGCCCCCTGCTGGCTGTGATCAGAAATGGCATCCCCTAGAAAGCAGCTGGGAAAGGCTCTCTGGATGTCTCTGGAGTCCTAACCTCAAGGAAGAAAAAACTTCCCTCCTTCTTTCTTTCCAGCACTGAAAGGAAGTTAGCTTGTGTGTTGCATGTGATGCTGGTGGCTGTGATCAGCATTGGCAATCTCCCAAAGGGTAAGATCAGTACTGGAGCCCTGACCTGTCTTCCATCCCTTCAACCTTCCTGAGTGGGGGGGACAATTCTGGTTCATCCTCTGTCATCCCACTTACTCAGCTGCTTTCAAAATGTCCCAGTTTCTACCTCCTCCTCTGACTTTCCCCTTTGGTCCTCGGCATACTTCAGTTGCTGCAAACTGAGTTCAAAGTGCCTTGCCTTTTTAAATAGGTTGTGCTCATCCCTGCTCTGCTTAGTACTTTTTTAAAAAAAAGATATTAATATTTCAGAACTGGCCACTTGTGCTCTGGGGTTTTGTGTTGTTCTGTTTTTTCTTGGAGGGGGAGAGGCACTTTTGTCGTTCTTTATGTCCCCTGGAGGGTTCTGAGGTGGATGTTTTGCCCCCCAGACCTGCCACAGCTGCTCATCTTTGGGCTGGAGTGTTACACTGAGATGAGGCAAAACTCAGACTCAGATTCCCAGTACTCTCTCCCAGCATGACCCATCTCACAGAATCTTTCTGAGGCTTAAGTAGCAGGGGAAAAATTCCCAGAAAGGCTGCCTTGAGATCACTGGAGGGAAGGCAGGACACAAACGCGTCTAAGAAAATCAGTAAGCAACTTAAGCTGGACAAAGGTGAGCTGAAAACTGTAAAGCTGGAATGGGAATCATGCATCTCTCCAGACGCTGTTGGACTGCAACTCCCAGCATTCCTGTCTACTAGATATGCTGACTACAGCTTCTGGGAAATGTGGTGCAATATCTGGAGGGATCCATGAGTGCCATCCCTGGTATATGCAGAAGAAGCACATGGCACACTTCTAGTCCTTTTATATCACTTTACTCACCACAGTTGCCTCTGACAGAATGCTGGGATTTATAGTTTCATACGACAGGCAAAACCCCTACTGAGGACTGGACAGGAAAGGCCCTGCAGGCACTGAAAGCTTGGGGTCAGACAGGACTCCCTGCCATCCATTGTAGCTCCCTCTCCCAGCTCTCTGGGTGTGTTGGCAGGGTGGGGCACAGCTGGCAGTAGGGGGTCCTACTCCCCATTCAGCTTACTGATGCAGTTCTTTTGTCTAAGGCCATTTCTTCACTATGTTGTTATAGTGCTATGATTCCACTTTCAACCTCCTGTGGAATTCTGGGGTTTGTAGTTTACTGAGGCCAAAGAGCTCTTTGGCTGAGAATTCTAAAGGTCCCTCCCTAATCTGCAAACCCCTTTTAAATTTAAAACCATGTATACATTGCCATGAGACTTTTTGATGTAGTGCAGATTATAAGGATTTAAATTGATTAGTCATATTTTCTATAGATTTGTCTGAAGGCCCCACAGGAAGAGGGGAAAGGAGAGGAAAGGAGAAGCTGGTGCCAAAAAGACACCTTGCCTTCATACAAATGCAGGACAGAGTAACGCAGAGAGATTTAATGCCCCCAGGCTTGTCACCAGGGGGGTCTCTGTGTGATCTCCATAAAAAGTCTGGCAAGGAGAACTCCTGTGTCCCATCTCCTCCTCCTCCTCATCTCCGTTTCACACCCATGCCCAGTTGGATCAGATCCATCAACGAAGTGCTGCATCTTGGATAGCTCCTTGCAAGTTCAGACTAAAACCCAGAGTGGGTTCACTGCTCCCTGAGACATCCCTTCTCCGCCCCTGCCCTCGCTCTTCCTAAAGGGGTCCGGGTGAGAGGGGGGTTCCACCCTGCCCTCCCCCAGTCTTCCCATCCCAAGCCTTCCTGTCCCTCCCCACACGGTCGTGGGTGAGCAGAATAAGGGGCAGAGAGAGAGAGGAGAGCTGCGATCACAGGGGGGAAGGACGCCGGTACATCTCAGACTGGCGGAGCCAAACACAGACATCTATAGCCAGAAAGGTCACAAAAGACAGACGACGAGCCCGTTCTGGACACCCAGTGGCCGGTCAGAGGGAAGCCCCCCGGGGGAGAGGAGCCCCAAAGCCCCTTCCTTCCCCCCTTGCCCGGCCCCTGAAACGCACAGGCGCTCACAGGCTCCGACGTGGAGACGGTGGACAGCGGCTCTCCTGCAGCTGATCGGACACGGAAAGACCCCAGCCTGCCTTCCGCCCACCCCGGACGAGCGGCGGGGGATCCGGCGACCCTTTCGCCCCCACCCCCCATTCTGCCTCCCAGCAGCTCACCCTCAGGCGGAGGCGGAGGAGGAGAAGGCGGCATGTTTCCCTTCTGGCAGGACGCTGGCGGCTCCCTCCTTCCGACTGGGACAGTACAGGCACCCCCAGCTGCCCCCTGGACCCCCTCGTCCCCTCCAAAGGCGCTGCTGGGCTTTTAAAAGACGCCCCGCTCCGCCCTTCCAGCCTCCCGGCTCCGCTGAAGCGCCGTTTTCGCCTGTCTCCGGCTCCTCCTGCGCGCCTCCTTCTCAGCCTCTCCCGGCCTCCAGCGCTTGCATCTCATTAAGCCTTCCCCCGCCCCCTGCATGTGGTTGAGTTTAGGCTGATTTGTGCGGCATCGTCCACAACACTCTCACAAAGAGGAAACAGGGAGAGGAATTTTTCTCAGATCTTAAAACCACCAGTCAAGGCAGTGCAGGTTTCCCCTGTTTCCGACTCTTTCTTTTCTTTCCTCCAGGAGGTCACCCTGAAGAGGGTTGTTTTTCCCCTCTAGCATCTCTTACCCTGCTTGCCGAGGGTCCCTTCGGGGGATTCCCAACGCTCGTCAAGTTGTCACTTGTGGGGAAGATGAGGTCTGAATTGCTTTGGCAATTTAGTAATTAGGGGTCTTTAACCCAATGTTTAGGGGGTCAGGCTCAGTCAGAAACCACACACAACGGTCCAATGAATGATAATAATAATAATAAGAAGAAGAAGAATATTTATTTTTATCCCGCCTCTCCCAATGGATCAAGGCGGCATTACTGCAGTATATAAAATACATTAAAACATTAAAATGTACCCCGTCCTCCCCACCCACCAACCCTTCTAAAAACCCCTAAAACACATTACGTATTAAAAACAATTAAAAACAAGATTAAAAACAAGAGGACAGTTGATGAGAGGCGGTGGAACGCTAGTCTGGGAAGGCCTGTCGGAAGAGGACGGTCTTGACTGCCTTTTTAAAGCCGTCAAGACTGCTAATATGCTGGGTCTCCTCCGGCAGGCCATTCCATAGTTTGGGAGCGAGAGAAGAGAAGGTCCTCTGGGTAACTGCAGCCAACCTAGTTCTGACTGGCTGCAGTAAATTCCTCCCAGAGGACCTTAGTGTGCGGGGCGGATTATATGGGAGAAGGCGATCCCGTAGGTAGGCTGGCCCCAAGCCATGGAGGGCTTTAAAGGTAAGAACCAACACCTTGTACTGTGCCCAGAAACTAATAGGCAGCCAATGTAAAGACTTCAGAATTGGTGCTATGTGGTCAGTTTTAGGTCTACCAGTGACCAACCTGGCTGCCATATTCTGAATTAATTGAAGTTTCCGGACTAAGCACATGGGTAGCCCTAAGTACAGCGCATTGCAGAAGTCAAGCTGTGAAGTTACCAGCGCATGTACCACTGTTTTTAGGTCTTCCAGGTCCAGGAAGGGGCGCAGCTGGCGTATCAGCCGAAGCTGATAGCAGGCACTCCTGGCTGCCACATCAATCTGAAGCAGCGAGTCCAAGGGCACCCCCAAGCTGCGGACACAGTCTTTCAGGGGAAGTGTGACCCCGTCTAGAACTGGTTGACAAACATCCATACCTGGGCTGGGGCGCTTAACAGTGAGTACCTCCGTCTTATCTGGATTCAGCTTCAGTCTGTTTTTCCTCATCCAGTCCATTACTGCTTCAAGGCATTCATTCAGAGGCGAGATGCCATCCTTAGTTGATGCTATTATCCGAGGCATGGAGAGATATATCTGGGTGTCATCAGCATACTGATAGCACCTTGCTCCATGCCTCCTCATGATCTCTCCCAGCGGTTTCATGTAGATGTTAAATAGCATTGGGGACAGGACGGCGCCCTGAGGGACGGCAGATGACTTCAATGAATGACTTTACTGAATAGTAATAATTCTGATCACTGCAAACACTCACACACACATTCAAGGGCTAAAAAGAAATAAAGAGTGGAAATAATATAGAGGAATTGTTGAAGGATTTGTAGCATAGGTTATACTACATCTTTTCCTGAAGTCCTTGGTGAGAGAGCAGCAATAGAGCACCAGCTCAGCAAAGAGACACTGGGGGGGGGGCAATCAGTTGTTCACCGAGATGCATTGCACTCATTGCATCGCCTTTCCTCTCCCGCCTAACTAGCCCCAAAACAGGGACTATTGGTAGGAAAAATTTACCTGGAGGGCAAATCCTCTCCCCAGGGAGAACAAAGAGGACAGGATAGAAAACAACTTCACACCGGCACCTTCTTTGATATTGGAAGATAACAAGGTGTTACCCAAGTATCAGGATCTTCTGCCGCTTTGGGTTGCAGTGTGAATTTACGTAGATGGATTTTACCTGATCAAGTTTTATTGCTTCCAGTGCCCAACTTTGGGGGGAAAATTCTTAATCCCTTGAAGCTGGCTCCTTAAAGGCTGAGGATCTTTTGTCCACCGTGGGTTGACACAGCTTGAGGTCTCCTGCGGCTACGTGACTGGGGAGTTTACTGGCCTGACCTGGTTCTTTTGATCGTACGACCGTTGTTGCCTATGTGCACATACGGGTGACCTCTCTGGTGGGTTTGATTAATTTTATATCAAAGTTGTAGACCCCGGGACAGGGTTTACCAAGGGGACAACAGGTTTCTAGCCCGCGTGTTTGGGTGGTTGTCTACTTGACTGGCATGCTGCCATTTCTGAGGTTGGTAGCTGACAATTGGCCAAACGGTATTTCTGCGTTAGCAGAGCGCAGTGATGTAGACTAGATTTGATGGACTTGGACTCAAGTTGGACTTAAGTCACTCAACTCCAACTGGACTCTGCAATAAGTGATGCACTCAAGACTTGTATATTTTTAGTGACTAACTGGCTGCCCTTGGTTCAGTAACATAACAGATTCTTCCAGAAGCCTTACGACTTTGAACAAGGCTTCTATCTCTTTTTGCCTACTGGTCACATTACGATCTGTCTCAAGCCCAAAGTGTGGGTGCATTTCCCAGAGGGGAACAGCAAACAAGTTAGGCCTGTTCCCATTGCATATCGAAGAAGCCTTCTAAAACTTTTCCTGTGAGCAGAAGATAAGACTCACCCTCAAAGTGGAGGGTGCATTTCTCAGCGGGGAACAGCAAATGTGTTGGACAACGGGCTTGAGGAGGAAGGATCCTTCCTTCTAAAGCTTTTGAAATTTCAGTAGTGGGGAGTAAGAAAGATCCTGTCCCCACTTCTGAAAAATCTTCCAGCTTCAGAAATGGGAAGTAAGAAGGATCTTAATCCCCATTTCCGATGCTGCAGATGGCAAAATGGCAAGTGGGAGGGCTGACTCTGCTTAAATTATTAAAAACTGGCTTTATTCGACTCTGTCCAGAAATTCTGGAATATAGGTTGGCATATAAAGTTGGCTCCCAGACTTGATGTGAAAATATCTTCAGAGACTTGAGATTTAAGGTAGAGACTTGAGATTTGGCTTGAGATTTCGAGAAAAAGACTTAAATGCAGAGGGACGGGCAGGCGAGCATTCTTTTAAGCCAGCCTCTTCTGCTGCTTTGCTTAAGTTGCAAGGAAGGGTGTTTAAAATTCTCACCCAGACAGACAGTTAATGGTGAGGTCCAAATAGAGTTAATGGTCTTAGTGTTTAGGTGACAAAGAGGTAATGGCTGTTGTAATAGCTCTGTATTGTGGAGAGGTTTGGGGGTTTTGCAGGGAAACATCCAGGTAGGAGGGAACAGGATTGTAACAATCATAGTGTTGGTGGGAACTTCCCTTCAAGCACTGTATGCACAGAGATGTTCCAGCTTCAGCTTAAGCCTATTATCTCTGGAGTTCTTTGGTAATCTGCCTGACGATGACTTCAATCCTATGTTTTAAGGTTGGAACACTTTTCCTTTCATAGACTGAACATGACATCAAAATATCCTATGTATGAGGGGCTTGCAGGCCTTTCATATCAGGCCAAGATATGTAATTTATGAATGTGGATGATATGTTAATTTTACAGAGAAACACAAGGCCATGTTAACTGAAATCAATACTTTTCATTTGGTATTTAGGTAGTACACCAAGATGTTACTTTTAGCCTTACTGTGCATACATTTCTGTGTTTGGTTCTCCCCCGTTTTAAAAGTACCAGTCACATTCCTTCAGTGAGATCATGGCAATCCTTTTCCACTGGATGGAAAGATTAAACGAGGGGGTTAACCCCACCCTCTAATCTGAGCTCATTTGGGGAGAGTGAGGGTGAAGGTAAAGCGAGGAGACAGGATGCCTGGGGCTGTGGGAGAGGCTGGGCCGGTTGGAGAGAAAGTGATTGGATCTTACCTTCCTGGATTTTGTTCCAAACTCATATACGGATGAGAGGTGCAGAAGAAGTTTATAAAAATGCAGGAACAGGTAGTGGTGCCTTCCATCTCTGTGAGAAATGAGTCCATTTTGGGCTTTAGACTGAACTTGAAAGGAACTATCCAAGAGACAGAGCTTCTTTTTGGGACCAATGACCACTGGATGTGGGTGAGGAGGGGAGATGAAGAAAAGGAGGTGGGATGCTGGAGCCTTCTTTCCTGGACTTGGTGGGTTTTTACAGAGCTCACACAAAAGGACGCCAGTGTTAGTCTCATTCAGTCAGAGGTGTATCTAGGGTGGGGGGAGCAAAAAGTCATGCTTGCCAGCAGCAGAAGGCCTATAAGCGCCCTTTCCCCACTCTGGCTGCAGCTCCGCAACCTGCCTCAACTAGGCCTCAGTGATGCCACCACTGCCACTTTCCTCTCCCTCAAGATCAAAAGCCAGAGATGCCGCTGCCACCTCCCCACCTCTTCAAACCCACAACCCTCTTCCAGTGCTGTGCCGGGTTTAGCTGAGGGACATGAGCCTGGCCGTTTCAGCAGGAGAGATAGCTTTGGCCTCCTTGCTACAAAAATTGCCAAGCTTGCGAGGCAGGTCTGTGTCAGTTTTACGAAGGGATCTGAGAGGAAAGGCACAGCGTGGAGGGAGAAGGTGGCCGTGCTGCTGTGTCTCATCCTATTAACCACTTCAGAGCCACTGGATCAGGCACTGTGTTGGCAAGAAAGCCCCCCTTGCCTCCCTCCAATCTTACCAGGAAGACACTAAGGCCATTTCTGCATGAGGCTGTTATAGCGCTATGATTGCACTTTCAACATCCTATGGAATCCTGGGGTTTGCAGTTTCCGGAGGGGCTGGCTCCCAAGAAGTGAGAGTGAGTGTTCTTCTAAGAGAGAAAGAGAGGCAGGGAGTGAGTCACTCTTTGGGATTTAAACCCTTCCCCGAGTGCTCTTGAGCCCTGGTCTGGCATGGCATTGCAGGGAGGAGGGGGATGGCTCGGTGAGGTGAGGCACCTTCCTCTTGCTTGTTGGGGTGCTGAGTGTTCAGGCTGAGTGACCAGGTGGGTCCCAGCAGCTGAGCGTGTATGTGTGACTGAACAGAGGGAAAGAGAGAGAGAGAGAAAGAGAACTCTCTCCAGACCCCCCTCCTGTTCTTGTGCCATTCAGTTTTGGATTTCTCCCCTTTGCAGTGCAGCAGCCCCAGATCTCCTAGAAGGCCCCTTCCTAAGCACCCCCCCCAGGGAATTAGGAATGCTCCGCATCTTGCCAATTCCTCTGGATCTGGTGGCTTGGACGAAAGGTGAGCCTGGACAAGGGTGAGCTGAAAACTGTAAAGCTGGAAAGGGAATCATGCGTCTCTCCACATGGTGTTGGACTGCAACTCCCAGCATTCCTGTGTACCGGATATGCTGACTACAGCTTCTGGGACATGTGGTGCAATATCTGGAGGGATCCATGAGTGCCATCTCTGGTATATGCAGAAGAAGCACATGGCACACTTCTAGTCGTTTTATATCACTTTATTCATCACAGTTGCCTCTGACAGACTGCTGGGATTTGCAGTTTCATACGAGAGGCAAAACCCCTACTGAGGACCGGCCATGCAAGGCCCTGCAGGCACTAAAAGCTTGGGGCAGACAGGACTTCCTGCCATCCATTGTAGCTCCCTCTCCCAGCTCTCTGGGTGTGTTGGCAGGGTGGGGCACAGCTGGCAGTAGGGGGTCCTACTCCCCATTCAGCTTACTGATGCAGCTCTTTTGTCTAAGGCCATTTCTTCACTATGTTGTTATAGTGCTATGATTCCACTTTCAACCTCCTGTGGAATTCTGGGGTTTGTAGTTTACTGAGGCCAAAGAGCTCCTTGGCTGAGAATTCTAAAGGCCCCTCCCTAATCTGCAACCCCCTTTTAAATTTAAAACCATGTATACATTGCCATGAGACTTTTTGATGTAGTGCAGATTATAAGCATTTAAATTAATAAGTCATATGTTCTATAGATTTGTCTGAAGGCACCACAGGAAGAGGGGAAAGGAGAGGAAAGGAGAAGCTGGTGCCAAAAAGACACCTTGCAGAAATACAAATGCACGACGGAGTAATGCAGAGAGATTTAATGCCCCCAGACCTGTCACCAGGGGGGTCTCTGTGTGATCTCCACAAAAAGTCCAGCAAGGAGAACTCCTGTATCCCATCTCCTCCTCCTCATCTCCGTTTCACACCCACGCCCAGTTGGATCAGATCCATCAAAGAAGTGCTGCATCTTGGACAGCTCCTTGCAAGTTCAGACTAAAACTGGGAAGAGTGAGGGCAAGGGCGGAGAAGGGATGTCTCAGGGAGCAGTGAACCCACTCTGGGTCCGGGTGAGAGGGGGGATTCCACCCTGGCCCCCAGTCTTCCCATCCCAGGCTTTCCTGTCCCTCCCCACAGGGTCCTGGGTGAGCAGAATAAGGGGCAGAGGGAGAGAGGAGAGCTGCGATCTCGTGGGGGAAGGACCCCGGTACCTCTCAGACTGGCGGAGCCAAACACAGGAATCTATAGCCAGAAAGGTCACAAAAGAGAGACGACGAGCCCATTCTGGACACACAGTGGCTGGTTAGTGGGAAGCCCCCCGGGGGGAGAGGAGCCCCAAAGCCCCTTCCTTCCCCCCTTGCCCGGCCCCTGAAACGCACAGGCGCTCACAGGCTCCGACATGGAAACAGGCGGACAGCGGCTCTCCTGCAGCTGATCGGACACGGAAAGATACCAACCTGCCTTCTACCCACCCCGGACGAGCAGCGGGGGATCCGGGGACCCTTTCGCCCCCGCCATTCTGCCTCCCAGCAGCAAACCCTCAGGCGGAGGAGAAGGAGGAGGAGGCCTGTTCCCCCTCTGGCAGGACGCTGGAGGCTCCCTCCTTCCGACTGAGACAGTGCGGGCACCCCAGCTGCACCCTGGACCATCTCCTTCCCTCTAAAAGGAACTGTCTCTCTCAGAGCATCCCAGGGTCCAGCGCTAGCCTTACCCCGCTTCCTGCACGCCTCTTGACTCATGCCTTTTTTAGAATATTAAGCAGGCAAAACTGCTTTTAAAAACCTCCGCCGCAGCATCACCACAGGAGGAAACCACAAGGTTGTCTTAGAGGGGTTTCTGCCCAGCTGCCCCCAACATATTAAAGAAGTACAGGTCTATTTGGCCACCCAAATGAAAAAATCATGAGTGGTAGGTGGGAGGAGAGGGGGAGAGAGAATGAGAGAGAGAGAGAGCAGTCTTCAAGCGGTCTTTAGAAGGCTGTAATGTTTTTCTATATACTTCTCTTCTCCTCTATATATCTATTATCTTGTAAACAAATATCTACTAACTGACCATCCTTCCCTTATTTCACCCACATTACTTTCGGGCGATTATACCTGATATGATGTTTCCCAGCTCTTCACATAATGCAACTTAATATTAAACCACTACTTTTTCTTATGCACTTTTTATATTTCAATCATAAAAATAGTTATTCCAAGTTTAAACCATCATACTCATTGTTATTACTATTATCAATGTTTTCTTCCCCAGTGAACTTCCCATAGAGGTTTTATTAAATTCCATTCTTTTGAAACCTGGTTTGTTGGCCTATTGTTTATCC
Source organism: Ctenosaura bakeri (assembly GCA_948474755.1). Lineage (NCBI taxonomy): Eukaryota > Metazoa > Chordata > Lepidosauria > Squamata > Iguanidae > Ctenosaura > Ctenosaura bakeri. The sequence goes on along the minus strand of CAOLHI010002617.1, from coordinate 68,974 downwards.
TTGATGTAAGTTCGTCTAGTTCCCATAACTCGTATAATTTCCACAACCAGTCTTCTATCTCAGGTATTCCCTCTTGATGTGGTTCTCTGGTTATTCTCCCTGCAGCCTGCAGGGGGAGCCCACAGCGCATCTCCATCTGTACCTGTGTAAGGAGCCCTGGTGGCACAGTGGTTAAACGCCAGTACTGCAAGCCACAAGGTTGTGAGTTCGATCCTGCCGGGCTCCAAGGTTGACTCAGCCTTCCATCCTTTCGCAGGTCGGTAAAATGAGTACCCAGATTGTTGGGGGCATGTATAGAAATGTTTCAAAATACATGCTATTTGTAAGTTGTTCGCCGCATCGATCCATGTGGAGAGGTGGGATACATAAAATAATAATAATAATAATAAGAAGAAGAAGAAGAAGAAGAAGAAGCCTGGAGAAGCCTGCAGTCTGACATCAAGATGTAACATGTAAGGTCCCTGGGTCGGGAAAGATTCAGTGCCATCTCTTATTGCTCCGTCTCCTGGATCTCTGGGTGAGTTGGCAGGACGGAGGAGCAAAGCTGGCTGTAGACGTCCAAGTCCTTATTCAATTTAGGGATAATAGCACCTTTTTTTTTTTCAAAATTTTGTGCAAACAGCAAACCAGGGACTCAATCCTCTATTCTTTTAGTTTGGTTAAATTCTTTCTGACTGTTTTCAATGGCCTGAAATAGTTTTAAAGTTAAACCCATTTGTACACTACCATCAGCCTGTAGCATACTGCAGGTTATAAATATTTGAATTAATTGATCGATAAGATGCTATCTTGATTGGTCCAAAAGCAAGAGAAGGGAGAGAGAGAGAGAGAAAGGGACGGGGAAGGAATCTGGTACTAAAATGCTGCCCTCTGGGCCTTTGGTGTTTGCTAGGTTTGATTCCTTGGTTACCAAAATTTGTGGATGTTCAGGTCCCGTTATGTGCAATGGTGTAGTGAAATAGTATCCCTTATACAAAGTGGTAAAATCATGGATGTATTTTTTGGAGGGGCGTATTTTTAAGCCATGGTTGGTTGAATCTATAGATACAGAATTTGTGGATATGGTGGGCTGACTGCACATGACAGACTGGTTGTAGCGTGGACCCCTCCTGGCAAAGGGGCCAGCTGAGCTCGGGTCTGCGGATACCTTCTTCTTCATTAAACTCCCAACGCCAGTAAGGCAGATGGCCAGTGGATCCCATTGCGGCCAGGAGATCAGTCTGACACCTGGATCAGAGCAAAGCTTCTTCCTCCTCTCCTCTCCTCCACAATAACTGCCAGATTTTAAAAATCTACAGGGAAACAACTGAAAGAGAAAACTTGAAACTTATCATACGCAGGATGAAGAATCAGGAAATAGCTAACAACTGCTTACACCAAAAGGAAAAAAAAATTGAGAGAGAGAAGGAGGGAGCAGCTAGTACTAAAAGGGCTGAAAGATGCACTTGGTAGACTGACACAGAGAGATTGAATGAGACCAGCACTGGGGTCTCTGTCTGTGTGACTTCCATAAAACCCCACCAAGTCCAGTTAAGAGATCTCCAGCATCATGTCCCCTTCACTTCATCCCCCTTTCTCACCCACACCTACTAGCTTAAGTTCAGACTAAAACACTGGCCCCCCGGTCTTCCCATCCCAAGCCTTCCTGTCCCTCCTCACAGGGTCGTGGGTGAGCAGAATAAAGGGCAGAGGGAGAGAGGAGAGCTGTGATCTGGGGGCGGGGGGGGAAGGACCCCGGTACATCTCAGACTGGCGAAGCCAAACACAGAAATCTATAGCCAGAAAGGTCACAAAAGACAGGTGACGAGCCCATTCTGGACACCCAGTGGCCGGTCAGTGGGAAGCCCCCCGGGGGAGAGGAGCCCCAAAGCCCCTTCCTTCCCCCCTTGCCCGGCCCCTGAAACGCACAGGCGCGCACAGGCTCCGACGTGGAGACGGGCGGACAGCGGCTCTCCTGCAGCTGATCGGACACGGAAAGATCCCAGCCTGCCTTCCACCGACCCCGGACGAGCAGCGGGGGATCCGGCGACCCTTTCGCCCCCACCCCCCATTCTGCCTCCCAGCAGCTCACCCTCAGGCGGAGGAGGAGGAGGAGGAGGACGCATGTTTCCCCTCTGGCAGGACGCCGGGGGCTCCCTCCTTCCGACTGAGAAAGCGCACCACAACTAGAGGCTAAACCACCTCGTTCCCGCTAACAGCGCATAAGAGCCACCTCCCTCCGCCCTCTCCGTCTCTCGTCTCTCTCAGCCTATCCCGGCCTCCAGAGGTTGCATACTGTTAAGCCTTATCCCGCCTCCTGCATGTGGCTGAGTCAAGCCCGTGTTACCACGTCCAGTTTGCCTGCTCCCATTATGTGGCAGGAGCATTTCAGGAGTAAATGGAAGGATGTTGTCTCAGTCCTTCCTGTGACACTGAAAAGACGTGGTTTTTTTCCTGTAACCTCTGTTACCCTGTTTGCTTATAGAATCATAGAATCATAGAAATGGAGAGTTGGAAGAGACCCCAGGGGCCATCCAGTCCAACCCCCTGCCATGCAGAAACACCCTCAAAGCACTCCTGACAGATGGACATCCAGCCTCTGCTTAAAAACCTCCAAGGAAGGAGACTCCACCACATTCCCAGGCAGCAGATTCCACTGCCGGACAGCCCTGACCGTCAGGAAGTTCTCCCTGAGGTTCAGGTGGAATCTCCTTTCCTGCAGCTTGAATCCATTGCTCCTTGTCCTGTTCTCTGGAGCAGTAGAAAACAAGCCCTCTCCTTCCTCTACGTGGCATCCCTTCAAATATTTAAACATGGCTATCATGTCCCCTCTTAACCTTCTCTTGTGCAGACTGAACATACCCAGCTCTCTAAGTCTATCTTCATAGGGCATGGCTTCCAGGCCTCTCACCATTTTGGTCGCCCTCCTCTGGACTTGCTCCAGCTTGTCAATATCCTTCTTGAATTGGGGTGCCCAGAACTGGACACAGTATTCAAGATGAGGTCTAACCAAAGCAGAGTAGAGTGGTACCAGTACCTCTCTCGATCTAGACACCATACTCCTACTGATGCAGCCGAGAATTGCATTGGCTTTCTTGGCTGCCTTATCACACTGCTGACTCATGTTCAGCTTGTGGTCTATGAAGACTCCTAGATCCCTTTCACACGTACTGCTATCCAGCCACGTGTCCCCCATCCTATATTTCTGTATTCCATTTTTTCTACCTAAGTATAGGACCTTACACTTCTCTCTGTTGAATTTCGTTTTGTTAACCTTGGCCCAGCTCTCCAATCTATCCAGGTCATTTTGAATTTTGATCCTGTCCTCTGAGGTATTAGCAACCCCTCCCAATTTGGTATCATCTGCAAATTTGATGAGCATGCCCTCTATTCCTTCATCCAAGTCATTGATAAAAATGTTGAACAGCACTGGGCCCAGGACAGAACCCTGTGGCAGCCCGCTAATCACTTCTCTCCAGGATGAAAAGCAGCCATTCGTGATCACCCTTTGGGTTCGGTCAGTCAACCAATTACAAATCCAACTAACAGTAGCCCTGTCCAGCCCACATTTTACTAGCTTCATTGCAAGAATGTCATGGGGAACTTTGTCAAAGGCCTTACTGAAATCGAGGTATGCTACATCCACAGCATTCCCTTCATCTATCAAGCTAGTAACTCTATCATAAAAAGAGATAAGATTAGTCTGGCATGACTTATTTTTGAGAAATCCATGTTGACTTCTCGTGATTACCGCGTTGCTTTCTAAATGATTAGAAACTGACTGCTTAATGATCTGCTCCAGGATCTTTCCGGGTACTGATGTCAGGCTGACTGGGGGATAATTATTTGGGTCCTCTTTTTTTCCCTTCTTGAAGATGGGGACAATATTTGCTCTCTTCCAGTCTGCTGGAACTTCTCCTGTCCTCCAAGATTTCTCAAAGATTATAGCAAGCGGTTCCGAAATGACCTCTGCCAGCTCTTTTTATATCCTAGGATGCAATTCATCTGGCCCTGGAGACTTGAACTTTCTCCAGACCCCCCCCCCATTCTTGTGCAATTCAGCTTTGGATTTCTCCCCTATGCAGTGCAGCAGCCCCTGATATCTGCTAGAAGGCCCCTCCCCAAGCCTCCCCTCAGGGAACTAGGAATGTTCCGCATCTTCCCAACTCCCCTGGATTGGAGGCTTGGAGGAAAGGGGGAACTTCTTGGAAACAACCCTCCCCTTGCCACCTTCTGGAAAGGGAGCTAAAGGGGGAAAGTGGGATCCCCTCACACTACCCCCCCCTTGCAGATGCTGACACCCCTGAGTGAAAGATTTGAGTGAAGGTCAGAAGGAGAAGAGAAGATCTGCCTCTAAGGTGCAGAGAGAGCCCCCTGTATGCCCAAAGATCTGTGAATGGGAGCCCCCACCCTTTCCAAGCTGACCCAAATGGAAGTAGCCACAGTGCTGAAGGGAGCTGGTCTCCAATGCCCCATGGGTCCTCCATTTACTCCAGTCTCAGTATCTCTGTAAAGATCATCTCTAGCGTGAATCTAAGACGCAGAAGTTCAGAATTGTCAACTTTGGTGCTACTGTAGTTTTGGACTTCATTTCCCAGAATTCTTAATAGTTAACCCTGCTGGGAGGGTAAGTACAACTGCACGGAGAGGATCAAAGCTTGAGGAGAACGGTATAGTTTTGAACAAATATATTTAATAAAGTGAGGCTTTCATGTAACTCTGCAACTGGGCTCCAGTTATGGAGGCTGTGCAGCTCCCTGCGCTTTCCTCAGCACTCCTGCTGTCACAGGATCACCCCTGGGGGAGGGAGGAGGAGGGGTCCATTGCCTCCCCCCTGCCTCCCTGCCCTAAGGCCCCTGAGAATGGAGTTTGGCGTATGCAGAGGTTCCAGAGAAAATGTCCGGGGAAGGAACTTGCTGAAAGGTGAAGAGGAGGGAGGAGAAAAAAGAAAGGAAAACAAAGAGTGAAGGACGTCAGGCTACTGTCTCCTCCCAATAGTTGCTTCCTCGGAAACTGAAAGCAGGGAGTGGGAGTGGCAACCCATAAATGCAGGGTGAAATGGTCATGCACCAGGCAGATATCCAATTGACAGTGACCCACAGGCAATCCTATCACAGGGTTTTCTTGACAAGATTTGTTCAGGGGGTTTGCTTATGCTTTTCTCCGAGGCTATGAGCTGGACAAGAGAGAACGAGATTCTTCAGCAGTCAGGAAAGGTGCATCAAGTTTCTCAATCAGAAAGACAGAGCCTCCAGCATCTTGTCAAAAAGAGAAAAATGCCTCCTTTGCCTAATGGTGAGCTATGGAAAGACAGAATGGGGAGGGAAAAAAGTGTTGCTGGATCCCTTGCTGCTAATTTGGGAAGCGCAGAAGGCAGACTGGGATCTGCAGGTGTTCCATCAATTGTAAGACAGCTTTACATGTAGGAGAACCGCAGTCAACCTGTTTCCACATCAGAGGCTGAGCGAGGTGGGAAGGAAGGTGCTTTGGGGCTCACATCTCCCCAGTGGGCCTCCTAGAAGCAACAGAATAGCCACTGTGTGTCCAAAACAGGCTCTTCTTCTGTGTTTTGTCATCTCGCTGAGTATAAATGTTTGGCTGTCCCTAGTCTGAAATGTGCTGGTGACTTCTCTCCAATGAAATCACAACTGTCCTCTCCCCCTGCATATTATTCTGCTCACAACGACCCTGTGAGGAGGGACAGGAAGACTTGGAATGGGATGACTGGGGATGGTGGGACCCCAGCCTCTCTTCTGGACCCCTTTAGGAAGAGTGAGGGTAAAGGTGGAGGGAAGAAACACGATGGCTCAGGGAGCAGTGAGTCCACTCTGGGTTTTAGTCTGAATTTGCAAGGAGTTATCCAAGATGCAGCACTTCTTTTAGGGATCTGATGCCACTGGGCATGGGTGAGAAAGAGGAATGATGATGAGAAGGAGAGATAGGATACAGGAGTTCTCTTTGCTGGGTTCTTTAGGGAGATAACACACAGCCCTGATGACAGTCACTAAATCTCTTTGCGTTACTCAACAATGCATCTTTTTTTCTAGAAGGTGTCCATTTGGCACCAGCTTCCTTCTCCCCCCACCCGCCCTCCTGTGGTGCCTTTGGACAAAACTATAGAACAGCTTATTTATTAATTTAAATGCTTATAAACTGCACTGTGTCAAAAAGTCTCATGGCAGTGTACACATGGGTTTCAAATTTAAAAGCATTTCTGCCTACTTAAAACAGGAAGAATTTAAACAAGCTAAAAGCATAAGTGTTCTGGTCCCTGGCTTACTGTCTGCACAAAACTTTGACAACAGAGCAGTTATCAGTCAGCTGAAGGGGGAATTGGGACCCCTATGGCTTAAGGGGGTGGTTTCCCTAAGGGACATTCCAGCACTGTGGCTGTGAAGGGCTGGGAGCTCTGCAATCAGTTTTGGTCCACCTTGAATCAAATCCACACATTCAAGAGGGTGAACTTTTATGGGAGGACAATTAGACCCTTGTGGCCCAAAGTTTTCTGTGCCTGGACACACTATTTTCCCCTTTGCCTTTGCAACTTGCTAAGGAAGAGGATTTATCCTGTAATTCCTGATGAAAATGCACTTTACACACACACACACCAGAACGAGGGGAGGTTTGGAGACCTGCAGAGGCAACAGAGCTGCCACTTTGTTGGTGTTTTGTGAAGTCTTCATTTGATTTTGCTTCTTGGACAATTTCAGAAGCATACTAGCATACACAGGAGTGTAGCCTCCAACTGTTCCACTTTGACAGGGAGCAACCCCATTAATCCTCAGTCGTCCCACTTTTCCAGCTACTTTTAAAATGTCCCAATTTCTTTCTCTTCCTCGTCTGGCTGGCCCAGCAGCTGCTGTGAAGGAGTAGCATTTCCCACTGTCTCCGCTGCCCTCACCAGGGTCCTCCATGGCTTAGGACGGCAGTGAGAGAAGCAGCACCTCCACTTGGGCCTGACCCACCACCACTGCTGCCCTAGTGGTCACCAGCAGATACCCTAAGTGGGCGGCTGGCTTACTAGGGGGCTACTCGAGAGAGTAAGCCCAGTGGAGGTCTCAGACAGCTAGAGTGTTTTGATACCGGGCCTTCCCCTGCCAACAGAGTCGGGAGTCCTGGGATTTGTAGTTTGGTGGGAGCCTTGCGTTGTTGTGACTCTAGAAAGCGGGATGCAGCCCCCGGGCTTGGCCAGGGAAGCTCAACAGGAAAGTAACATTCTTTCAGCTGCCCCCCCCCCAGACAAACCTTGGCTATGAGGGGCAGGGATTAAATGTTGGGCTAGGGCCCCTCCTGGGTGGCCTTAGACAAGGGACTCTCTCCCAGCCTCAGAGGGAGGGAAAGGCAAACCCCTTTTGAACAAATCTTTAGAGGCAGACAAGAAAGCAGTGAAAAAAGTAATGCCAGTGCAGTGTCCTGGTCTGAGCATTGATTGGACTATGGACCCTCGAGACCTAGGTTTGATTCCTTGCTTGACCATGGAACCCACTGGATGACTCTGAGCACATCACACACTCTCAGCCCCAGAAAATTCCATGATAGGTTCACCTTAGGTTTGCCATAAGTTGGCAATGACATGAAGGTACCCAGCAACAACATACATCAAATACAACACAGCAACAAGGAACTTACACTTCTCTACCACAGGGCTATGATCCTGAAGTTCAAGGGAGTGTGCTGGACCACACTAAACACTTCCACAAACTACAAATCCCTTTGCTTTTGGGGAGCTGAAGGCAGCTGACATGGCTCTTATCCTCTTCCTGCTTTAGGCTCACAACAACCCTGCGAGGGAGGTTAGGATGGCTTAGAGAACGCGAGACTCACCTCAGGTCACCCTGTAAGTGTCATGGACTTGAATCTGGATGTCTCAGTCCAGGACGCTGATACCACTTACACTCCTCTGGTACTGGTGGGACTGGGAACCCATTTCTGCCCCCCCCCGTTTCCCTTCAGACCCCTCAGGGCCTGCCAAAAAGGCAAGCCTATCAGAGGGTTTGCTTGGTGGCCTGCCTTTGCCTTTCTCTGAGAGAGTGTGACTCGCCCAAAGCCCCCGAAGGGGTTTCTATTCAAACCCTGGTCTCCAGAGTCTCACCCCAAAGCTCAAACCCATGCTGGCCCAACCTAGGCCACGCCATGAATTTCATAGGGTTTTTTAAGCCAAGGAAGATTATTTGGGAAGTGTTTCCTTTCTAGTTATTTCAAGGGTGTTCTAAAGCCATTTCCGCACTACAGTGTTAAAGTGCTGCTATTCCACTTTCAACGCCCTGTGGAATCCTGGGGTTTCTAGTTTACTGAGACCAAAGAGCTCTTTGGCTGAGAATTGGAAGTGCCCTTCCCTAAACTACAAACCCCAGAATTCCATAGGAGGTTGATAGTGGAATAGCAGCACTTTAACACTGTAGTGCGGAAATGGCCTAAGAAAGAATTTCAGGAAAAGTTTCCAAATTTTTTTAACTTCATTCACTACCCTTCAGGTGTTTCGCCCCAAACCACAACAACCCACGAACCAGTACTGTGATTGCTTCTTGACTTCGCTGTTTCAACAACTAGGCCATTTCCGCACTAGCCTGTTACAGTGCTGTGATTCCACTTTCAACATCCTATGGAATCCTAAGGTTTGCAGTTTAGAGAAAGGCCACTTGGCCCCTCCTGAAACTGCAAACCTCAGGATTCCATAGGATATTGAAAGTGGAATAATAGCGCTATAAGAGTCTAGTGCAGAAATGGCTCTGGGGTTTGCAGTTTCGGGAGGGGCCGGCCAGGATTCCGTAGGATGTTGAAAGTGGAATCATAGCGCTATAACAGGCAAGTGCGGAAATGGCGCTAGAGTCCGGCTTCACCCGGCGGCCCAGGGCGCGGCAGGAGCGGAGGGAGCTTCTCGGCCGCTTTGGGGGCTCCTCCGCTCCAGCACAGGCGGCGGCGGCAGTCCCGAGGCAGAGCGCGAGGGGCCCCGGCGGGAACCGGGCTGCGGCTGAGAGGGCCCCAGGCAGGCAGGGCGGCGGCGGGTTCCCAAAGTTGGGGCAGAGCCGGTTGGGAGGGCGAGGCCACGCAGGAGAGAGGACCGGACGGAACCCGGAGCCCCGTCCCTCCCCTCCCTCGGGCTTGGTGAGGGGAGGTTCCACCTGTTGCCCTCCGAAGGAAGAACCCGCTCCACCAGACGAGGCCCGGGAGGCGGGGAAGAGGGCCTGCGGGTCTAGCGGTCCCCGGAAGGGCAGCCGGCGCCCCGCAAGCCTTCCTAAGGCGGCCGGGGTGCTTGCCCGAGGCCCCCTTTAAGCCACTGTCTCCCAGCCCGCGGGAAGGCCGAGGGAGAGGCTGCGAAAGGGAGGAAAAAAGGCGTGAAGGGCGCCAAGTCCGGAGCGGCGGCGGGGAATTCAAAAGGGGGGCCGAAGCAGCAGCAGCAGGAGGTGGGGGAGAAGAGGACGGAGGGCACGGAAATGGAGGAGAGGGAAAGAAGGCAGGAAGGCGGGAGGGAAGGGGAAGAGAAGCAGGAAGGGGAGAACTGGGGAGACTGAGGCCATTTCCGCACTAGACCGTTATAGCGCTATGATTCCACTTTCAATCTCCTATGGAATCCTGAGGCCCCTCCCGAAACTGCAAACCCGGGATTCCATAGGAGGGTGAAAGGGGAATAATAGCGCCACACCAATCTAGTGCAGAAATGGACTGAGTATCGAAGGACGCTACCGGCGGAGGCGGGAATGAGAGGCAGCCCTGCGTGAAAGCGGGGAGGCTGGGCGAAGAGGCCCGGCCCCGGCGAGGAGGGCGGAGCTGGGAGGAAGAGGAGGCGGGGAGGGAGGCAGGGGGACTCGGGGATCATCGGAAGAAGCCCGGGGCTCCCGGGGAAGAAGGTGGAAGGGAAGCCTCAGCGGTTGGGGGAGCTCATCGGGTGGGAGCCCCGGAGGAGGGGAGGTGGGAAGACCCCGGTGGGAAGAAGGGGCCCCCGAAGTAGTGCCAAGTTGGAGGGGGGCGGGAGGGAAGAGGAATCGCCCCCCTGGCTGAGGCTGGGAGAGGAAGAGGCGGGAAAGTGGGTGGCCCGAAGGTTGCCTCCCCTTTCCCTTTAACTTCTATGCCTGATGTGTTTGCTAATAGTAATTGATGGATTGTTAACTGCTGTGTATTTTAAGGGGTTGGTTTAGGTGGGTTCGTGGGTGGGGAGGATTGGGTATGTTTTTAATGTCTTTTAATGTATAATGTATTTCATGTTGTGTGCCACCTCGATCCATGTGGAGAGGCGGGATATAAATTAATTTTATTATTATTATTATTTTATGTTTAGTTAAGTAGTTCTTTTTTATTTATTTATTTATTTGTATCCCACCTCTCCATCTGGATTGAGGCGGTGAACAACTTACAAATAGCAGGTATTTCGATACATTTTTCTATACATGCCCCCAACAAGCTGGGTATTCATTTTACCGACCTGCGGAAGGATGGAAGGCTGAGTCAACCTTGGAGCCCGGCACGATTGAACTCATAACCTTGTGGCTTGCAGTACTGGCATTTAACCACTGCGCCACCAGGTTGCACCACCCAATGCCTCTGGTATGTATGCAAAGGACTGATCGCCTGGTGGCCGTGAGACCCGCCTCCCCCCTGCCTTATTGGTGTCTGGAGTTTAACGCAGAGGAGCGGATCTGGAGCCCAGAGCTCCCCCCGCCCCAGGACCCTTGACCAAGAGGGTCCCAGCTACAGTCAGGCTGTCACGTACAATCGGCCCACCACATCCACAGATTCAACCAACCACGCCTAAAAAAATTCAAAAAGCAAACTCTGATTTTGCCATTTTAAGTTAGAGACGCCGTTTTACTACCCCATTGCACATAATGGGACTTGAGCACCCACACATTGTGGTACCCACAGGGGTCCTGGAACCAAACCTAGCAGATAACCAAGATACTGGGTATCTTTCAGGGGGTGTCCTTTTAGTAACAGCTTCTCTCTCTCAGGCCATTTCCACACTACACTGTTATAGTGCTATTATTCCACTTTCAACCCCCTATGGAATCATGGGGTTTGCAGTTTCGGGAGGGGCATTTAGAATTCTCAGCCAGAGAGCTCTTGGGCCTCAGTAAACTACAAACCCCACAGGAGGTTGGAAGTGGAATAATAGCGCTATAACAGAATAGTGTAGAAATGGTATCAGTCTCTCAATCTCTCTCTTCTGTAGTGCCTTTGGACAAATCTAGAGAGCATCTTCTCAATTAATTAATTTAACTATTTATAAGCTGCAGTATGCCACAAGGCGCATGGCAATGGGCAAATGGTTTTAACTTTAAAACCATTTCAGGCCATTGAAAACACAAAGAGTTTAAACAAGCTAAAAGCTTAGGGGTTTCAAGTTCCCGGTTTGTAGTTTGGCCAAAATTTTGAAAAAAAGAGCTCTTATTAGTAAACTATTTGAAACCCCTCCATAAACTGCAAACCCCAGAATTCCATAGGATGTTGAAAGTGGAATAATAGCACTATAACAGTCTAGTGCAGAAATGACCCCAGAGTAAAAATCCAGCACTTACAGGGTTAGAAAGAGAAAGCCAGAATCCAGATTATTCCGTTGATATATATATATGATTCTTCTCTTTATCCACTAGATAGTAGCATTTCAACATAAATACAGTGTCTAGCCCTGAGATACCAATTTGTCTCTTTATACTTCTTGTTTGCATTTGGTTTTTAGAAAGGCCTTTCCTGGGCTTCAAATAGACTGAGGGCCCTGCAAAACATGGCAAAAATGCCCTCATGTACCTTAAAAGGCATTTAGAGGATCTTTTTGGCCCTGGGGGGCCAGAAAAATGACCCTGGGGGACACTCATGGGCTGCACTTTGTCCACCCATGACCTAAATCATTGATAAAAATGTTGACGAGTGTCCACCCCAGGACAGAAACTTACAACACTTGTTAACTTTAGTTATATCCTCCCATTCTCTCAAAACTGGGATTCAAAGATTTCGATTTTGCTGATACTATACTAAGTAAATGCATTTCTTAGACAATTTCTACACTGCACTGTTACAGTGCTATTATTCCCCTTTCAACATCCTGTGGAATTCTGAGGTGTGTAGTTTCCTGAGGTCCAAAAGCTCTCTGGCTGAGAATGCTGAAGGCCCCTCCCTAAACTGCAAACCCCAGGATTCCATAGGAGATTGAAAGTGAAATAATTGCACTGTAACAGTGTAGTGTGGAAATGGTCTTAGTGTTCTATGTCTGATTGACCAGGACCCTGGAGAGAAGGGAAGGTGGGGTGGGCAAGGGGTGGGGTGGGGGTGGGAATGTCCCTTTCAACTCCAGGCTATATAGTTTGGTGGATGACTGTGAATGAGGTAAATGGTAACAAATATTTGGTGGTTGGTTATTTGGCGGTTGGCAGTATCACCCAAGCTGCGAATCCCTTAACAAACCCTCTATCTTATTTCCACTCTTTATTTCAATTAGCCCTTGGATGCATGTGTGCGTGTTTGTGTTAGTGCGAACTATTACTATTCAATAAAGTCATTCATTGGACCTTTTTGTGTGATTTCTGACTGAGCCTGACCCCGTAAACATTGGGTAAATAAATAAAGAGAAGACAATGATGTTAACCATTAATATGTTGAAAAAAAGAACAAATCGAACTAGAGAAAATATCAGGTTTTCAATCTTCTAACAAGATAAAATATTTAGGAATTTATGTAACAAAGAGGAAACAAGAATTGCTCCAAAATAACTATGAAATGGTTTGGAAAGAAATGAAAAAAGAAATGGAGAAATGGAGTAAATTGAATTTATCTCTTTTGAGAAAGATAAATGCTTTCAAAATGACATTATTACCGAAAAGGATGTTCTTATTTCAAAATTTGCCAATAATAGAGAATGGAAAAATATTTAACGATTGGGAAAAGGAAATCTCAAAATTTATGTGGATAGGTAAAAGACCAAGTATAAGATTTAGAATATTATAGGACACCAAAGAAAGAGGGGGACTGGACTTGCCATCACTGAGACTATATTATTAAGCATGTTGTTTAGAATGGATCCAAAACTGGAAATCATTACAAAAATCTTCAATAAAAGATCTGGAGGAACATGAGAATAGATTTGGATGGCACGGTTATTTGTGTTATAATAAAATAGTGGTCAACAAAGAATTCAATAATCACTGCATCTGAAAAACTTTATTAAAAGTATGGCAACAATTATATCCAAGATTTTATTCGAACCTCCCAGTTTGGACATCACCACAAGAAGCCTTTAAAATCTCTCCAACAAAAGAGAGGAAAATGCTTACATACCAGGATATACTTATTTGGGAAGGAAATAAATCAAGAATGAAAACGTTGGAAGAAACAAAGGAGGCTGGACATGAAATGAATTGGTTCCCCTGGAGGCAATTGACAGAAAGGTATAAAATGGACTCTAAATTATTTGGATTTGAGAAGAAGGAAAACAAACTAGATGTGTTGATGAAAGAGAATCAAAAGAAAATATCTAAGCTTTAAAAACTGTTATTACAGAGAGAAATGGAGCAGGAAGAAATCAAAGAAACGATGGTGAGATGGTCGCAAAATATAAGACACTCAATAGATATTGAGAGTTGGAGAATGGTATGGAAAACAGATTTAAGATTTACACTAAACCTAAATTTAAGAGAAAATTATTATACAATGCTGCATAGATGGTATATGACACCAGAGATATTACAAAAAATTACTAAAAATAGTAAATTGAAATGTTGGAAGTGCAGAGAAAAAGATGGAGCGTCATGTCTTCTCATGATATGTCCAAAGCATTACAGCCTTGTTATTTGGTGTTATTAATGTGGAAGGCACAAGACAGAGTTGTTACTCTGATGGAAAAACCCTATCCTGGGGTCCACAATTTTGATATTAAATATGATTCTGTGTGCCTGAGAGGTTGCCCAGATGAGCACATAGGCAGGCACAGTTGAACGACCGAAAACCAGGTCAGGCCAGTAAAATCCCCAGTCACGTAGCCCCAGGAGACCTCAAGATGTGTCAACCCACAATACAAAAAGGGTCCTCAGTCCCGAGACACCAACTTGAGGGGATTAGTGTGTCTGCCCCAAGTTAAGCAAATATTCCATCAGGCGAGGACCATTTACATGAAGTCACACCACGAACACAACCAAAGATCCTGAGATTTTGGCAACACCTTGCAATCCCATCACACAAAGGAAATTACCATGGTGGAGCTTCGTTATCGTTCCAACACCCATTGTTCTCCCTGGGAAAAGATTAGTCTTCCAGGTACTTTTTCCCCTACAAATAGTCCTGGCTTTTGAGCGTTTCTTCAGATCACTCCCGGTCTTCCCAGCAGACCGTTGTTCTGTCCGTTGAGAATCCCCTCAGCCCTCTTCGTGCTGAGTCTCATCTCTCCGCTGTCTTCCTGGACCACAGCCTTCAGGACAAGGTGCAGTATTACCCCAGGTACACTCCTTCAATACTCCCCTATCCAATTTCCTCTCTTTTGCTTCTTAATAGGTCTTGAGTGAGTGTGTGCGTGATTGCGTTGGTGCGTGAGACTTGCATTCAATAAAATCATTTATTGGACATTTTATCTGGTTTTTGGCTTTGCCTGACCCCATAAAAACTGGGTAAAAAGACCCCGCTAAGTTACCCTGCCTCTCGCATTGCTATTGCTTGTGCTCTGTCTAGTTTCCATTCCCCATCATGTGGAGCACATTGAGGTGTCCCCCAAGGGACCCCAGAATTCAGGGTAACAGAGTAACTGAAGACAAGTCCCTGACCCAAGGATCTCACAGTCCCCTTAAGCAAAGAGTAAATACCTACATGCAGAAAGATGGCATGGCAGAACTATACAACCATGGGAAATAGGAATATGCCAATGACTGGGTGCCACTGTGCAATGCATAATACACAATGCACAACCACAATGCAAATTATAGGATACACAACCACAATGGACAGTACAAGATGCATAATCACAATGTCTAAACAGAATGCAAAGTATAGGATGCACAACCACAATGCACATGGTGCAACTTGCAAAGACAAGGTAGATAAACATTTGCTGTCTACGCAACTCTGCTTCTGCTGCTATCAGCAGAATACATCTATTGCACAGTGGTGAATTTTTGGGCCTGTGTGCATAGTGTGGCTTATGTGTTTGTGTCCCTCAATGAATTCCAACCTTTGATGGACAACTTTAGGGTCTTTGCTTGTCTTTCTCAAGGTTCTACAATCTTCAGGTGAGTTTGGGGCAAACCATTAGAAACTGCCATCATTTTGTAAGAGGATTCTGTGAAGCTGAGCTCACTTTCTGACTCTGCTGTCATCCTCCATGCACCTGGGTGCAAACATCAATCCCAGCGCTCACTTTGACCACATTTTCTGCCTCATACACACATGCACCCAAAGGGGACATTTCCATAGGAAGACCTGAATGTGAATTCTGTCATCTTCTGTCCACCAGATAAACATCTGCTGTTCTCCAGTAGATCCACAATCCTTCAGCTTCATGCTGCATACCTACTCGCCCCACTCAGCAAATCCATCTGCTTTGCAAATAAGTTTGCTTTCACCTGATGCCCTTCATGACCTATTTTTACCCTGCTGGATCCCTTCTCTCCATCACTTGCTCAAGCTTCTGAATCTTAATTTTGAAGGATTGGTGACATAACTGCATCTCCGCCAATACCTGAGGCTCTTCTTCTGTTGGTAGCTCAGGCTCCTGAGACTTTGTGACATCACAGACCCATGTCAGCCAATGGCTAAAGAGGAACCGATCACCTGGGCAATAGTGGACTTCAGAGGGAGGCCCATAACAGCAGCAGGAGGTGATTCTGGAGGGTGAATCTCCCTTCAGGGGAGCTATGAGGATGGGGAGCTGGGAGGGTGGAAGTGTGCAGGATGAAAGAGGAAATCAGGAAACACATTTAATCTAGGGAAAGCAAGGGTGGTGGAGAAGCTTGAATATTGGGCTAGCATTCTAGAAGATCCAGATTCAAATCCCTGCTTGACCATATATACCTACTTGGTGACTGGGAAAGTCACACTCTCTCAGCCTTAGAGGAGATCAAGGCAAGCCCCCTCTGAAAAAAATCTTGCCAAAAACCCCCTGTGATAGGGTCGGCTTAGCGTTGCCTTAAGTTTGAAATAACTTGAAGGCCCTCAACAACAAAAGGGTAAGGGGAGGGGGCGAGTTGTGCCCAGTAAGGGATGCCTGAGAAGGAGATGTTGACGTTCAAGAACTCTCCATGGAATAAGTGTGAATATGTAGCTATAGATGGTTAAAGAAAAAAAGGACTTCTGACTGGATCCTAGAATGATGCAGTTAATGAATCTGGGATTTAGTCTGAACTTTAAAAAACCTGGCCAATGTGCTTGAACCCATTTTGAGGATAAGCTTCAGTGCCTTAGACAGCTCCTTTAATCTTCGGGTTAAAACTCAGACTAGATTCCCACTCTCCTGAAATCAGAGCCCTCAGCCCCCCTTGCAGTGAAGTTGCCTCAAGGCTGAATTTTCCTTCCTCTTACTTCCATTAATAGTCAACTGAACTAACTGGGACTTTGGTCAGTGGCCAGCATCCTGTGTGTTAGTCCCATTCAATCAACTGTGAATCAACTTATAAGTCAATCCCACTGATTCAGTAGGTCTACTCTAGTGGGAGCCTACTATAAGTTTTAGGGCTATGTTCCCTAAAATGTTCAGGATCTGTTTTGCAGGAGTCCAAGGAATTGTGATTTTTTTCAGTTGTGATGTTTATGCTTGTTTCTCTCTTGTGTCTTATCTTTCTAGAAATAACCAGATCTTGTTGAGATCTTCCATAAATGTTGCTAAGGAAATGGACATTCAGTAGAGCACTCTGCAAGTTCTGGTCATGCTAAGTGCATTCATGGATAATCTTTAGGTCGTCTTTGACTGATATGCAGGTTTGCTTTGGCATCAGCCTTAGGTACAACCTCAATAAGTAGGCTACAGCTTAAGGGGCTCATGATACAGAATAGCTTCTAAATATATGTACCGGTATATAATTCAACACAATTTTTAAAACTAAATTTCAAATTTTACCTAATGCTATGGGACTGCTTCAATATGGCATAGCTTAAGGCTTCTACATGCCTTAATTTAGCTCTTGGTTTATGGGATTAGGCTATATTTCTGGCAAATTGTTCCTCAGCTAGCCAAGGAGAGAATAAGAACAAAAGAACAGAAGCAGGCAGGCAGGCAGGCAAAAATAAAGTGGAAACAACAGTACTCAGTTGAGAAATGTCAGTTCATTGGTTTATTTTAAAACAATTCAGAATGCCCTCACAATATAGATTGAAAAAATACAGATAATAGAAAACCTGCCACATTTTTTTAAAAAAAACACAGCCCTATTAAATATTATTCCTTTAGTTTTCTATGATAGACCTAATGTTCTCACCCAAAAAGGCAGCGATGTGAAGTGATCCTCCACTCTCCCTGAGGGAAAATACCACATCTTTCAGAAAGATATTCTGAAGTGCTTGTAAGAGTCTAGCAGTCTATATACCTGAGTTGGTCCCTCTCTCCTTTATGGCACATTAATTACAAAAATGAGTTGGCCCCTGAAAATCATGTGCCACTCCACACCATCTTGTTATCAACCCTTCAACAGTGCATGGACAGATAATACATTCATAGACAGAGATTCCTATAAAGTTCAGCAGTGCAAATTTAAGTTTTTACAGTACAGTACAGTACTTTATATATTAATTTTGCTATAACACTCAAGGAAGACATTGTCAAATATAGGAAGGACAACAAAAAGTAGCATTTTTCTAATCATCAGCCAATGAAACTCTGTTTCCCCATTGTGAAAAAATCCTGGTGTACAGGGCTGGACAGAAAGAAGAGCAGCTGCAGCTGATGCTGGATTAGAAAGATTTAAATAGGGATTCCTACAGACAATTCATTTAAATAAAGATAAATTGGGAAACCTTTTATGCTGGTAGATAAGTGCTCTGTTAACAGCGTTCTCCATCTTTGAAGGGCTTAGATGTGAGCACTCCACCAAGATGGTTAAGTGCTGAAGCAGGTTTGTCTTTTTCAAGGATACCATGAGATTCCAGTCGTTGTCCATACATGAGACATTTCCCACCGGATATTAAAGAAACTCACTCTATCAATAACAAACTTTGGTCGGTCTACCCCACCCACCCCTACTACTATAGTCTTTGTTTTTTTAGATCATATAAAAATAGAAATTGTGAAACTTCATTTTTTTTACAGTGCAAGTGGTTCACCAGATGAGAGAAATAAAGAAAGAGACTGCGAAAAGAGATCTGGGATTTGTAAAACTCATTTGTCTGGCAGTCTGTTGGTGATACTGTTATTGTGTGCCTTCATGTTGTTTCTGACTTATGGCCACCCTAAGGTGACCCTGTTATGAGATTTTCTTGGCAAGATTTGTTCAGAGGGGGTTTGCTTTTGCTTTCCTTTGAGGCTGAGAGAGTGGAACTTGCCCAAGGTAAGCTGGCTTTCACTGGTGACATACATGGGTGCAATTGGGGGATAAGCCGGTGGGTGTTCTTTTCAGACTTTAAGGGAGAAGGCGTTCAGACTTGGGAGTGAAGGGAAGGTAGCCCCTTCCATCCCAAGGCTACCACTGTGGTGGGCAACAAGAGGCCAAAGAGGGAGTGCCAGGCACAGCTCCATCCACCTAGCCGCTGGCTGACTGGCTGGATGAATACATGCAGGCATGTACCAGTTTTTTTTTTTTAGCTTTGAGGGAAGAAGGAGCAGACCTGCTGGCTTCTGTTGCATGCAGGATGGGAGGCAGCTGGCTAAACAGAGAGTTGTTGCCTGGCACTTAGGCTGCCTCCTTTGGTACCCTGGTGGAAACTTATGCTCTACTAACAACATGCAGGATCTTGGCCAGTGATTTCTCAAAAGCAGGAAGGTGTCCTCAAACAGCAAGCCTGTCCCTTCAGCGGGAGTACATGCCGAACCAGCACATCCTACACACTTAATCCCAGACTAGCTTTCCTACTGACCAATTGTTCCTCAGTCTTCTCAAGACTAAACTTCAGTTTGTTAGCTGAACACAGTTCCATAACTGATGTTCACTGAGAGTTTTTACAGCCGCCTTGGCATTGTACGGAAACAAAGAGGCAGAATCCAAATCTGAATTTCTAGGCTATTTCTCCCAATGGTTTCCTGTAAGTGTTCAATACTAGAGGTGCCAAAGATGGACTGATTAACTGATTGAGAGATTGATCTAATTTAGATCCTGGCTTTCTCCCCAATACAGGACCCAACGTGGCTTAACAGTATGAATGAAACTGTAATGGAGGACTGGGGAAAAGTATGGCCCACAGAGTGCCCGTGGCTTACCCAGGCCACTTTTAAGGCTTCAGGGACCTACTAGCACCCCATTTTTTAAAAAGTGAACTTATTTAGCCCTAATGCTCTCAAGGGTTTGTGGAAGGCTATTTAAAAAAAATAGGAAGGGAACCAGAAATAGAAATTAATGCTCACAGCCCACAAGAATTATTAATAATTTTTGACCAAAAGGTAAAATAAAAGCAGAAGTTTTTAAAAACCAGGTTTGGGAAGGCCAAGAAGCTAGTATGACTAAACTGAGACTGTTGTACTTTGGACACAGGCAGAGAGAAGTCAACATGAGTCACTGGAAAAGCTGATAATGCTTGGTGAAGTGGAAGGCAGTTGATAAAGAGAAAGACCACACTACAGGTGGAAGGATTCAATTAAAGAAGTCATGGCACCAAATCTGCAAGTTCTCAGCAGGGCAGCTGATGGAGGTCTCTCACGAATAGGGTTGCCATAAGTCGAAGTCAACATGATGGCAAATAACAACAACATGGGAGTGGCCCAAGGTCCCTTGAGGAAACCCTGAACCCCTGTAAGTTGCCCACCCTTGCCCTAGAAAGCACATACTTCACAGACTCCGGTACTGAAAAACAGTCCCCAACATCCCTTTCCCTTTCTGGGATAATATCACAACCACAACAGGGCAGTGACAGCAGCTCTCATCATAGAGAGATTGCACAGGAGAATACCATGGTTGGCTCTACTGCAAGCCACTAAGAAGTGCAGAAGAACCAACAGGACTGCTAACTTACCATAACCTTCCTAATAATACTGGTACGGTAGTCTTCAAAGCAAATATACAAACATCATTAAAAAGGCCCCATAATTTCCTGAGTTTGGAAGAAGGCAAATATCTTTAGATTTAAAGAGTTGCATAGAAGTGGGGGTCAGTAGAGGTATGCCTTCTATATAAGAAAGGGAGAAGGATGTACAGAGCTGATTTAAGTGCAGGTTTGATTTTGGCATTGCTGTGTGCTCCCATTTTCAGAAGATGTCAGTTTGCCTCCAGCTGGATCCTGGCCTGGACAAAGGCTGAATGGCCTAAAAATCCAGTTGGAGAGAGACACAGTAAGGAGTGAGAACTCTGACGCAGAAAGAGATGGAAGCTGCTTTTTGTAATTCAAGAGGGAAGAATGACTTTGATCCCAGGATCTGGATCACTTGTCAGGACCTCTGGATGAGGTGAAGGACTCTATCCCAATCCCAATCCCTCCTCGTGCATTTTTTGCTGTCAGTTGGGTTTTTCCAGTTTATCACTGGAATTTTTACCTTCCCAGATAAATTTTGAGAGCTTTTTTCACCATGTCTGGAAGGGTTTGTCATTTTTTAAATTATGGGTAAGTTTTGAAATAAGAAATCCATTTTGGCAAGCATTTTCATTTTCATTGTGGCAATTTTTCCCAACAGAGACAGGTGTAATTTAGACCACCTCTCCAAGACTTTTAAAAATTTCTTTCCATGTTTTTAAATAATTGTTGTCAAATAGATCTGTATTTTGTTTAGTTATCCAAATACCTAAGTATTTTAGTTTCTTTTGTAATGGAAATCCAGATTTATTAATAAGTTCTTTTCCTTCAGTGATTGCATATTCTTAGTCAAAATCTCAGTCTTCTCTTTATTTATCCTAAATCCAACAATTTCTCCAAACTCAGTTATTGTTGTAAGTAACTCATTAATGCTTCTAAGTGGGTCTTCAAAAAAGATAGTTCAGCCATCTGCATAAGCTTTTAGCTTGTATATTTGATCTTTTATTTGAATGTCTTTTATTTCTGAGTCTGTTTGGATTTTTCTGTTTAATGTTTCTAATACCAATATAAATAGAGGAGGTGACAGTGGACAACGCTGACATTTTCCTTTTTCAATGTTTTTGACATGGACCTATTTCTTGAGTCCATTTTATGAAGTTTTCACCTATGTCCATTCTTTTTAGGATCTCGAGAAGAAACATCCATCTAACATTATCAAAAGCCTTCTCAGTGTCGAGGCAAATCATAGCAATCTCTTTATCATTGTGTCTTTCAAAATATTCTATAATATTCTATAAAAAGCCATTCTAATCATCATATATCACTACTTGTAATATTTTCCTAAGTCTTTCAACTAGGATGCTTGTAAAGATCTTATAATCAGAATTTAGTAGTGAAGTTGGTCTGTAGTTATTTGGTGAAGTACGATCTTTCTCTTCTTTAGGAATGAGTGCGATATTTTTGTCAGTCCAAGATTTTGGAACTCCTTCTGTTAAGATTTGATTCAATGTATTATGTAAGGGCTGAGACAGTTCTTCCTCAAAGGCCTTATAATATGTGGCTGTAAAGCTTTCAGTCTTTGTAATTGGAGCATTTAGCATTTCTTTCTGTTCTGATGATATTTTTGGTATAATCTGATTATCAAGGAAGTGTTGCAACCCCCCAGATCTTTTGTGGACTGGGCTTAGGAGGTCTGGTTAGTCAGATTCGGTCTAGGGGCCAGAAGTTCTTCTCTTGTGTTATAATGGATAATGTGTATTTCTGTATTTGCCTTGTTTGGCATCTAACAAACCAAAGTTGTATTTTTAGTGCAACCAAGGCATCAACCGGAGAGTCAACTAACATAACAGGATGCTCCACAAGGGCACCCATCAAGAAACAGATCACTCTGAGTGGATCCCACAAGTCCCTGGTACTCTGGTTTCTCTTCAGATTGTATAAACCTTTCGCATTTTACATGTCCCATCTCTTACCCAAGAATGATATTCAGCATTTCTGAAAGGACTTACCAATAAACATGCGGAGGGTGGTCTGGAAGGAGAATGGTGTCCTGACAAGGTCCAGCCTCTCCCTTGGCCTGAAGGATCACAAAGAGGAGACAGCATGAGGCACTTGGATCTGACAGAAAGTGTGGGCAGTGGTTGGAGATCCTGATTAAGGAGCAAAGGCACCAATGGCTTACAGAAGGAAACTTAAGGTTTTCTTATAGGAACTACATTCTAAGCTAGGAAAGAGAGTGAGGGTACTGATCTAATCTAAGAGATGAGAAAAGACTGGCAGGAAGAAAAGAGAAGAGGTGAAGAACACTCTAAGGGTAATCAATGTAAAAACACAGCCCATTTCCACCCTACACTGTTAGACTGAGAGACTGAGAGAGATTTCTAATTTCTAGGGCCTTCCCGCACTACACTGCTACAGTGCTATTCTTCTACTTTCAACATCATGTGAAATTCTGGGGTTTGTAGTTTATTGAGGCCCAAGAGCAATCTGGCTGAGAATTCTAATTGCCCCACCCCTAAACTGCAAACCCCAGGATTCCATAGAATACTGAAAGTAGAATAATAGCACTATAACAGTGTAGGGCAGAAATGACCACAGTGTGGTCAGCATAGTTAGACAAAAAGGGAGGACGCTTTGGGTCCTATTATCTCACCCTACTACTACTGCCCTTGTTGAGTGTGGCAACCTTAGCATGCTTTAATTAAATTATTTAATTTGCATGTGTATAGGCGTAGAGGGGACTGCCTAGAGTAAACTTCCTGTTGTTTGGTCAACACCCACTTCCCCTTGCATGTTCTCTTCTTCTCCCCTTTTTGTTCTTCGGTTTCCCTGCAAGCGTGTGGTCTTGATCCTCCAGCAAGCATGCTTTCTTGTAAGCATGTGAATTCTTATTTTCGTCTTACCTTTCTTCAAGAATTTGAACCTGTGTAAACTATGCACAAGATTATGTGAGTAAATCCTTTTTATATATTTTTAACCAAACTGCTTGTGTTTATTGTGATCTAGATTATGTGTGTCTGGAATGGAGATGATAAAGTGAGACTGGTAATTTGTTCAACTTCTGCCTATGCATTTACTAAATACTCTGCTGATTGGGAGACTTATGATTAAAAATCTCTCAATTCCCCAACAGTCCTCACTTCTTCTCAAGTGGCAGGTGCACACATCCACAGAATTCATCTTCTCTCATAGAGCTTTGTTATGGTCTCTGGGCAATGGGTAGGTAAGGACATGGCATCTTTGGGGCAGTGTTCCAGTTCAATAAGCCCCTATTCATGTACATCTTTTATGAAATCATGCTTTGTTTCAACATGTTGAAGTTGAGGACTGATCTCTGTTCAGACAAGAAAAAAGTTTCAGGTTTTGTTCCTGTGCAAACCAATTTTATTTTGGATATCCGCACCACACTTTCTTCATCCCGAAGAATTTTCTGGAAGCTCCTGGCATTACCAGACACATTTGATTCCTACTTCCCAGCTCACTTCAAATTCACTCAGTGTTTTCCAGAATGAAAGTATCTCTACTTGGCTGTCTGTTCATATTATCTGGAACTAGCTAAGATGGCCACCACCCCTAAACACAGTTATAATTTCCAGAACAGAGATTCAAGAGATCAAGTGAGTAGAAAGAGGAATGTTTGCACCAAAACAAAATGAACTTCATGTTTAACTAGTGTAGTGTTGTTAAAGCACTTTAGCATTTTGACTGTAACTCCTAAAGAACACTCAATGGAAAGTGGTGAAAATAAATTTCTGAAATGTTGCATCAATCTTGAAGTGACACAGTAGAAACGGATTAAAAAAGAACACAAGAGAAAGAAATCTGAAATATATCAAGAAAGAATTTGGAGACATACCTGGGAATAGGCAGGCAAAATCCAAAAAAACCCAAACAAACAAACAAACAAACAAACGAAGACCAGAAACTCTCAGTACTTCCAGAGACTTTTCCCTCTTCAGAGAAGAAGGATGAAGTCTGAGAGCTCTTTATAGATTCTTGATTGTCTCCATAGATCTATGTTGGGATTTGGTTGCTTTCACCATATCTGTTTGATACCAATGATCTTTGACATCCTATTTTGCAGTATTTGAGAGCTAATACACAGGTCCCTTTTGCTGCCTATCACAGAGCATCAAATGTTCAGTTCCCAACAAATCAGCGTTATGTAGGACCCCAGACCGGTGAATCTGTTCCAGTACTTGAGACCGAAAAATCCCACAACCCCCAGCAATGACAAATAAGGCAAGCCTAAGTCTTGTTAATTTCAATTTCAATGCAACTCATCTAGTCTGGATCTAAGCCTCTGTGTCAACTACTCTCTTCTATGAGGATGTGATATTACATGACAGTGAGAAGGGGCTTGTGGACACATCACATTAAGGCAACATTTGACTTGCAGTTTACTTTTACCAGGTAAAGAAACAGACTGGAACAGAACTCAGATTTTTGAGGCCAAGGGTTCACGTCAGTCAACAAGAACAACAAGAACAACAAGAACAACTATCACTTTGCAGTTACTGGTCCAGTGCTAAACTGATGGAAAAACAAAGCAAGAATATCACAAATTTTGGACTTACCACAAACTATCGAGAATTCTAATTGCATGGTAAAATAAACCTCGACTCATCAGTCCATTCCTGTGACAAAGCAATAACAAAAGAAGTTGAGATATCCAGCCATCCTGAGAGAAAGAATCAATTTGCTTTGACAATTACTCTTAAAACTTGCCTTCTGAATACTTGAATGATCTCCAAATGAGGGATACCTTTATCTGACTGCCAGTGATATTTCATTTCAGTATATTGGACAGTGCATATGTGTGTGTGTGTGTGTGTGTGAGAAAAAGTATCTCATGTAGTATTTGATAGTTGGTGTTCAATGGAATTTAAAGCTCAACAAATTCAGTGGAATTTAATGCTCAATAGTGCTAAGAAATGGTATGCTACAATTTTTCACAATGGTTTTCAATCCTTGAACTTTATGATGCTGCTCCCGTCACCCTTCAATTTCTGAGAGAAGGATGTACAGACCTTTGCAATTTCTTTAGTCAAAGTGTTTTCCAAATTACCAGACCCTTAACATCAGCTATGGAGAAGAGCCCAGACTGTATAACCTGACAAGATAGCTCAGTAGCAGCTCTATTCATCCTAGCAGGTGAAGTGAAGGGAGGGAGCTTCCTTAGTGGCAGCCACCAGACTCTGGAATCTCTGTCCTCTTTCTGCCATGAAGTCAAGACATTTTGGTTCACTCTGGCCTTTGACGGTTAACTGGCCATTGCAGAAGGTCTTTTAATTGAGGTAGGCTGTATTCTGATCATTTCTCCCATGTTTTAGCTACCTTTTAAACTGCTTCAGACATTTTTGGCATGATTATTTATTTAATGTCTTTTAAAATATTTTTGCTGTATCTATTATTTTAATTTTATTTTGTTCTAGCTTATATTGTGAGTTGCCTTGGGTCCCACATTGGGGGAAGGGTGAGATATTAAATAAACAAGTTCCTAAAACCTTATTTTCAACCTTGAGAGAGAGGAGTTTCTGCCTCAGTAGAAGATTCAAGGTATTTTGTCCTATGGGAGATATACAGTTACATGGGGCTGAGTTGGGCCTCACTTTTGCCTAGAATCACCTGAGGAAATCCTCAAAAATATGCATAACCAACTTTACTCCATCACTTTACCGACAACATCCTGACAGCATGTTCACTGTGATAGTTACCTAACCACTGAGCACTCAGTCAGTTGCTAAAGCAAAGATATCTTCTAGTGGAGTGTTCACTATGTGTAAGGTATCATTCTGACAATCACAGGTTCAATATTGCAAAGAGGAGAATGTCCAGCTTTCGTAGGACTTACCATTGAGTATGAAAAAGGAAATATGGAGCAGTGAAGAATCCATATTGTCCTGTAATAAAACAACAGGGAGTTTTTGACCAGTTATATCTCATACTGCAAGAAATTTGCTGTGGAAACTTTGCTCACTATTTTTCTTTGCAGTAAAAATTAAAAGTTATAAGATGAGGAACAACACTGACATCACTGTGTGGGTCAATCTATGGACTGAAATTACAGGAAAAGTGATTCATTCAGAAACAAACTTAAATTCTCCAGTGTCTGACAAGCATTGGAATAAAATATGACCATCCTCTGCATATAAATGACTATCAAAGACCTCCAAAGAGTGTGTAATAAAAATAATGCAAAGATGCAAAGAGGATGTTGAAAGTGGAATCATCGCGCTATAACAGGCTAGTGCAGAAATGGCCAGAGTCTTATTCTGCATCCTGGAGTATACACACTACCCATAGCACCGTCTTTACCATAGTTCCAATGGTACCACAGTCTTTGAAAAGATAAAGCACTGCTGGTCCTTATATCTGGAGAGGGGCAGATTTAAGGAAAGCAGTAAAGGGAGATAACCCTGGAAGGAGGAAGCCAAAGAGGTACAAGAGTGAGGAAGGGACTGCGTTCTCAGGAAGGGAGAACTGAGGCAGACTTGTTTGTCCCAGCCCTGGCTTGATTCAGAGATCTCCCTGGCTGTTCAGACCTGAACACAAAGAGGTGTCAGGCTGGGCAGGCCTTGAGTGCGAGGCTTGGGTGCCTTTCACATTTGCAATTTCCACAGATGGCAACCCCTCAGGAATGTTTTAGTGGCAGATTCCTGTACTGGCAGGAGTGAAATGGGATGAGCCTTGAGTTCTGTTCCAGTGCAAAAGATGTGATTTTTCCAATGTATGATTCTACTACAAATATCTAGATGTACTGTAAGGAAAGAGGTCCAATTATGTTGGGATTATGTTGTTGAGTATAACCACCAAAAAGAAAGCTGGATGCCTCCTTTCATTTTTTCCCCCTTGCTTTCCTGCATATTCTTTTTTTCCTGTATTTCTGTGTATTTTATCCTTCTCTTTCCATTCTTCTTTCTCTTTTTCATTCTTTTTGTTTTTGTAGTTTTTAGTGTATTTGGAAACATTGCTCGTAAAACTAAAAAATACCTGGACGTAACATTTTGCTGTTTCAGAATGTGTGCATCTTTGTACACATTTTTCTAATATATGCATTTCCTTGCATTGTTTTCTAATGACTAAAGCATACTGGTGCAGATTTTTCAAATGCTTATATTTTTCGTCATACATGTTTCTCAGATGTATGCACCATTTTGTATGCAGTTTATTCTTCCAAAAAGGGCTGCAAGTTACTGTATGTATGGATTTCTGAGACAGTTATGCTTTGTTCTGTGGCCTGTCTTTGAATATAACAAATTGGCAGTACTTGACAGTATTTGACAATGCTGCCAGCTGATATATTACCATGGTTATGAGCATTTAACACTTATTTCCAAGATTGAGAAGTTCTAGGCCTTACCAGTACCAACTGAGGGGTGTCTAGCTTGCATTGTAAGATATGCAAAAGTCTGGGATCCATTCTGGGCTGCAAAAAAAGGAATGAGATAGATTAAGATTTCTGAACATCCCTGGAGTTTGAACAAATTTGCTCTTTCCACATTTTGCTATCAAATGCTCCTCACCTACTTCATACTCTCCAACATTCCCAGAAGGAAATGGGGACACATTGTGGTGAAGCAACATCAGAATGTGATCAAGAAGGCAAAAGGACAATGGAGTCTGGAATGAGCGAGTGGTTTTAGCAGTAGGTGACAAAGCACTGATGGGAATCCTGATCGCTCCTTAATGGCTAGGCAGGTGAGGAAACAAAGGAGAATTTTGGCAGGAAGAGAAAGCAGGTTGAGGATAATCAGTTACTCTGTTGAGGCAGTTTCAGGTGCTATTGTTTCTGAAGGTTAAGTTGTTGTGTGACATTTGCAAGCTCATTATCACTGAAGCTTCCTTGACTATGACCTGGCCATGACCAGAGGTCCCATCTGACCTACTTTTGCACATGTTCAGCATAGCTTTTCAGCTATAACATTGTATGGTTTATATTTCATGCCAATTAAATAAGATTTCCCAATTATATCATATCATGGAGTGGGAATGTACAGCCTGGTAACAAAGGGATATGTTATATAACATTTATTTAAAAAATATTGGTGGCTTCTATTAGAACTAGACTGGCATTTTATTTCAGATTTTGATATCAGCCAGATGATACTTTAAGAACCAGTCTGGTGCAGTAGTGTGAGCGTCAAATTACAGCTTTAGAGACCAGGGTTCAAATCCTTGTTCAGTCATGGAAACCCACTGGGTGACCTTGGGCAGCTTCAGAGAAAAGCAAAGGAACATCCCCTTGGAATGAATCTTGCCAGGAAAACCCTGTGATAGGTTTGCTTTGGGGTTGCCATAACTTGGAAAAAACTTGAAGGCACACAGGAGCAACCAGGAAACAACAACAAGCTGATACAAAAACAAGCTGATACTTCATTAGTAAAATACTAAATGTGGTAATCGTATTTATTTATTTATGAATAAATTGCTTATTTAATTAAAGCCCTGCAGTGCTGAAAATGGTCTCACATAATAAACAATGGTCTGGACTCAAAGGGGATTGGTTCAGGTCAAACTGAATTACTTGCCCTAAAACTCAACAGTTTTAACATTTCGTGTTTGAAGCTTCCTCCAATCATGGAAAAAAATCAGAGATGTAGACAAATGTAACTTCGTCACAAAATACATGCTTGGATTTTACTTTGAAACTTTTCTTTAATACTTGAAGGAAGGATTTAGAGAAGTAAATGTAGGGCTGAGGATTGCTAGGACTGTTATTCCCCCTCTCCATTTTCACAGGGGTCATTGTAAGACTGGGAGCTTTGTAGTTTGCTCCAAATGCAAAAAAAATAATCAGCTTGTGATCATTAATACAGTGCTATAAAAAGATGTGCCATTCTCTCACATATTTTGCAAGTAACACAAGCAATATGACTTACTGTAAGTTGTAGAAAATCCTAATCGCACACTCACATCTCTTTCACCTACACCTGTAAGAAAACAAGGAGAAAAGTCAAGAGGCAGTGGTGGTACTTGAAAGAAATTTCACAGATGATGGGTGGGCTTTGAAGAAACAGAGGATATACCTAGGTGAGCCAGCTGCAACGTCGAGTTTTTAAAAAACGAAGGGGAAGAGGCTGTAAAAGGGCCTTGGATAAGGCATGCAGCCTATGAGATGCACTTTGCAAACCCTTCACCCATCCAAACGATAATACAAGCAAACACCAGTTAACAAAGCCTCTGTCAGAGAAGCTCTTTTTTTAGAAAGTCTTTTTCTGCCAGCCTCCACCTCTCATTTCCTTCTTTGTCTCCTATCTGGATTTTCTTTTCTTTTCTTTTTTTTAGCAGCATCAGCATATGACAGATGAGGAGGGAGGGTGAAAAAACAAGTATCAGGTTGCAGAAGCATGTCTGGAGTAAACAATACAACAAGAACAAGAACAAAATAAGCTGAAAAAGGGCAGGATTCTGCACCAGTGGACTCTACTGTAGTCATGTGTGCCTGCCTACAATAGACAAGATAAACTGCAACTGCCTCCAGGATCACTTACTGAGCGTGTGGAGAGAGCAAAACAGGAGAGTAGATAAACTAATCTAGCCAGCTACCTCCAAAATATTAAAGAATTTTATATATCTATGTATTTGGCCACCAAAATGAAATTTGTTAGAAAAGTGGAGACCAGGGAAAGAGAAAAAATAGATCCCTGGATCCATTTTGGAAGAAGACTACAAGTGGTTTTTGAGAAGGCTAAAAATGTTTTGGTTCACTTATGCAAGGATTACCTGACCTGGCTGTTTCATTTCATATGTATATATTATTAGTTTTGAATAAAACTTTTGCTTAAATATGTCGACGTGCTCTTATATTTTGTGAGTAGAAACCTACCTCTATTCTTTCCCTACCATTTCTGCCTCTGGCATCATTTTTTTTAAAAAAGAAGTAATACTCAGGAACACATCAGCCTTTTAAACTGAAGTATCCCTATATACAAACACCTGCGTCCACGGGAAAAGTGCCTTTCCTTCAAATGATGAGAGGAGTTCAGAAATGGAGAGGGGCTGACCTCCTTCTTGTGCTTGAGAGAATGACAGAGATCTGAGGAAATGGGTCATAGACTTGTGGTTTCCCTATGGATCCAAAAGGTCCCATAAAGAGAAGTCAAGAATTCTGGCTCCCTTATATTTCTTCCCTCCCCCTCTCCAGTCTCCAAACTGAGGTCATTTCCTCACTACACTCTTATAGGACGATTATTCCACTTTCAACATCCTATGGAATCATGGGGTTTGCAGTTTTGGGAGGGGCCGGCCTCTGAAAGTGGAATAATCACGCTATAAGAGTGTGAAAGGGCCTGAGAATGGGTTTGGGGTTCTCATAGTTCAGGCCCCTAGAAGAAACAGCACGAGCCTGTGATCCTACACTGTAAGCTCCATGCCTTCCCCACACCTTAGAAGAAGGGACCCAGGTCCCCTGTCCCCTCTCTCCTTCTGCTTAACACCACCATGGACTCAGAAAAGGAGATGGCATCTCCACCTCAAGACTCTTCTCCCAGCATCACCATGAAGGGAATGGGGTTTCCCCCTTCCCCCAATTAGCCCACTCCTACCTTCCTTACCCTTTAGAGAGAAGATGCAAATGCCACCAGCAGGGCTATGCCCACAAAGACTTACCCCTGAATAGAGGCATCCATCCTCTGAAAGCGAAAAGAAGAGAAGCCTCAATTCTCCTTTGGCCTGCAACAAAGTATGAAAAAGCAAAGTTTGTTCTCATTATTCATTGTCTGCTGAAGGGAACTTCTCCAAATGTTAAATTCAAGCAAATGCAAGTTCTTCTTGCATTGCAAGTTCCAAAGCAGCCCCCAGGTTCCCACAGTTGCCCATCCTCAACTTAGACGAAGGGGTAGAGGAAATCGTTATCACGTTTGCTGAAGATACAGAACAGGAGGGATGGCTAAGACAGTCTGGGTGACAGGGCAGAAGACAAGGACCTTAACACACTGGAAAATTGAACTGTAATAGAATGAAATTTAGCAAAGACAAAGATTTTTGCTGACTGGTACACAGTCCCCTATGACTCTAGAAATACAATTGAAAGAAGGTATGTTCCTGTGTCTTTGGTCTTACTTTTACAATTATTGCCGTGAGACACCATGCTTTTTATCTTATTTATTTCTGTTTACATTCTGTAGAGACAATTAAGAGGAGAAAGAAAAGTTGGAAAATCATTGTCATCTTAGGAATGAGCTAGGCATATAGCTTTTAAAAAGAAGAAGAAATCTACCCACCTGTCCTTACAGCTTTCCTTCAGAAGACAGCAGCAAAGAATTCAAAGAGAAAGAAGTGGGAATTATTTTCAGTGGAAGGGCTCAGAATGCACAATATTAATGTGGTTCTTGTGAAAATTTGTTAATGCTCATGGCTAGGCAAAGGAGGCATGTTTCAGTAAGAGGCTGGAGGCTCTGCCTTTCCGACTGACAAAGTGGAGACACTTCTGGGTATGAACCCTGCTCTCTCTTCACGCTGCCCCTGCCACTCCTCTCCTGCTCCACATAATCTGTTTTATTCCTCCTCTGCACCACAGCCTCTTTTTCTTGTATCCTATTGGACGAAGGAAGTGTCACTTGTTCCTGTTTTTATTAGCATTATGCCAAGTGCCACCAGGGAATTACAGGCAGCTTGTGCTGATTTTAAAAGTGTGCTTAAAACAAGGGGAAAAGACTTCTGGCAATTTTTTTTTGGAGATTGCTAGGAGAGGGCTTTGGGACACATATTTCTACTCAGGCAAAATGACCTCCTAAAGCCAGCAGCACTAGAGCAGGGCATTTTGAACTGCACATGTGTCCTTTATAAAGGGAAGCGGGAAAGGAGTGTTATAAACATTTAAATCAATAAGATGTTCTATGTGGTTTTGTCTGAAGGCACCGCAGGAAGAGAGAGGGAGGAGAGAAAGGGAGAAGGTGGTGCCAAAAGGACACACCCTGAAAGGGTGGATGTGTTGAGAAGAGTCGAAAGTGGTGCGGTTCAGTTGTCAGAAACTGAACTCGCACACACAGATAGGTGGGAAAGTAGCGCATACGAATCAAACAGTGCAGAAACAGTATTTATTAGGAGCGTGAAACATCAGGCCTCTTCCTCCTCCTCCTTTCTCACCCGTGCCCAGTGGCATCAGATTGAACAAAGAGGTGCTGCATCTTGGACAGCTCCTTCCAAGTTCAAACTAAAACCCAGAGTGGATTCAGTGTTCCCTGAGGCATCCCGTCTGCTCTTTCCACCCTCGCCCTCACTCTTCCCAACGGGGTCCAGATGAAAGGATGCGATTCCACCCTGCTCCCCCCCCAGTCTTCCCATCCCAGGCCTTCCTGACCCTCCTCACAGGGCCGTTTTGTGCTCAGAATAAAGTGCAGAGGGAGAGGAGAGTCATGATCTCTCTGGAGGGATGTCACCACTACACTTCAGACTGGGGACAGCCAAACATGGAAATCTATACCCGTTAAAATGACGAGAGACAGAAGAGCCCGTTCTGGACACGCAGTGGCCGGTCTGTTGTCTCTGGGAAGCCCCCCGGGGAGACGTGAACCCCAAAGCGCCTTCCTTCCCCCCTCGCCCAGCCCCTGAAACGCACAGGGACTGCGCCTCTGAGACAGAGACAGGTGGACAGCTATTCTCCCGCAGTTTATGCAGCACTTGTAGATCCTGACCTCCTGCCCGCCCCAAACGAGTAGCAAGGGATCCTCCAACACTCTTCCCCTTCCCTATTCCCTCTTTCCATAGCTCACCGTTTCGCGAAGGAGGCATGCTTCCTTCTGGCAAGACTTTCCGCCTGGGAAATCGGAGGCGCTCCGCCTAAGCGCTGAAGAATCTCCCCGCTTCGCTCTGCCTCTGCTGCGCGCTCTCCTCCTCGCCTCCTCTTTATGTAGGATGCTCAGAAACGCCCCTCCCTCTGCCCTACCTAGTCACAAACGCACCCTCGCCACTCTTCAGAATCGACACAATTAGCTAATAAGCTAAATGCAGCGCTCACACGACTTGCTCTAAAGCAAGAGGAAGCAGTACAGCAGCATGAATGCAACAACTCGGCGGACTGCCAGAGGTACAGACTGGGGCAACTTGGCGGACTGCCGGAGGTACAGACTGGGACAACTTGGCGGACTGCCGGAGGTACAAACTGGGATCCGGGCGAAGAACGCTTTCCTTCCTTGCTAGATTTCTCACAGATGTGTAGATGTTTTACTCCAAAACGTGGGTATTTGTTCAGAGCCACCACAGAAAGAGGGAAAGTAAAGAGAGAAAGAAAGAAATAGACAAAAGGACACCCTCTGAGGAAAAAAAATCTATGATAAAATGCTCTGTATAGCATTTCCATAAAAAATTACTCACAGGAGAAATTCTCTCCCTTAGCAAGCTTCAAATGCAAAAAGCAAAATAGCGTGCCCAGGTACAGAAAACTGTGGGCCGTGAGGGACTCACTCGCTTCCCATAAGAGATCACCCTTTTGAAGGAGTGGTTTTGAGTCAAGGTGGAAGAAGAGCCCGTTCTGGACACGCAGTGGCCGGTCTGTGGCCTCTGGGAAGCCCCCTGGGGGAGACGTGAACCCCAAAGCGCTTTCCTTCTCCCCTTGCCCAGCCCCTGAGACGCACAGGGACTGCGCCTCTGAGATAGAAACAGGTCGACAGCTATCCTCCCGCAGTTTACGCAACACGAGCAAGGGATCCTCCAACACTCTTCCCCTTCCCTATCCTCTCTTTCCATAGCTCACCGTTACGCGAAGGAGGCATGCTTCCTTCTGGCAAGACTTTCCGCCTGGGAAATCGGAGGCGCTCCGCCTAAACGCTGAAGAATCTCCCCTTCTCCCCGCTTGGCTCTGCCTTTGCTGCGCGCTCCGACTCGCCTCCTCTTTCAGAAGGATGCTCAGAAAGCCTCTGCCTTGCGCTGCGCTACCTAATCGGAAGCACGCCTCCTTCAGAATCGGCACAGTTTAGCGAACCGAAAAGATATAATGGTCGTATGACTTGCTCTAAAGAAAAAAGGAAGCAGTACGATGGGGAATGCAACCTTCAGGTCGCGCAAACACAAAATCTGGGCAAAGAGGCAATGCTTTCCTTCCTTGCCAACTTTCCCACAGATGTGTAGATGGTTTACTCCACAACGTGGGTGTTTGTTCAGAGCCACCACAGAAAGAGGGGACGTAAAGAGAGAAAGAAATAGACAAAAGGACCCCTTCTGAGGAAAAAAAAAATCTCTGATAAAGTGCTCTGTGGAGCATTTCCATCAAAAATTACTCACAGGAGGGGTGGGGACAAGATGTCGGCGCAGGTGGTTGCCCGAACCACTGGCTCAGGACTACCCGCTGTGAATCCGCAGGATAACATCTTCTGGGGACCCTCGGAGTCCTCTAAATAACTCCCCCTTAGAAGGCAGGGGGAGCAGAACAGCTCACACGTCTCGGAGTGGAGGAACCGGTGCGGAGAGGACAGAGCCCAATGCAGCCTATGGACGTCCAGCGATTTAGCTGAGAAGCGCCGGCAAGAACCTCTTTTAAAGAAGAAGGATAGGACCCAACAACCCAGTTGAAACAAGGAGCTGATGTCAGACCCATGGGATTAGATTTACCCATGAAAGGAAATCAAAAGAAAAGAATATCTAAACTATTGTTGAAAAGAGAAATGGAATCAGAAGTAGTTAAAGATACAATGGTTAGATGAGCACAGAACTTAGGACATTCAGTCGAATTAGAAACCTGGGAAAGTGTGGAGAACAGATATAAAATTTACATTAACTTTAAAAGTGAGCGAACATTTTTATGAAATGTATTATAGATGGTATATGACCCCAGAAAGATTACAAAAAATAATGAAAAATGGGAATTCAAAGGGTTGGAAATGTGATTAAAAGATGAAATCTTTTTTTCATATGCAGTGGACACGTAAGATAGCAAAAATTTTTTGGAAGGGGGTACATGATGAAATTCAGAGAATTTGTAAGTTGAATTTTGAAATGAAACCGGAACTTTACCTGTTAAATATGCCAGGGCAAGAAAAGGAAATAAGAAGTCATCAGAAGATATTATTGTATTTAATAACTGCAGCAAGGTTAACATGTGCAACACTGGAAAGAAAAGAAATATATTGATATTGAGGAGTGGAAGTTAAAAGTTCTGGATATGATGGAGATGGGAAAATTAGCATTTTCTTTGAAGAATAAATCTATCCAGCATTTTGAAAAAGAATGGAAAGAAGTATGGGACTGGGCAAAGACATAAATGTATACGGAATCAAGAAGAAACAATGTAATCGTTCTCTTCTCTGTAAAATGGAAATTATGTTTGTATGTAATGGAAATAAGCAATTGCAACTGGAAGATTTAAGCCTGGAAGTGTATGTGTGGGGGTTATTTTCGAGATTAAATCTTAATAAAAATTATTACAAAAAAAAAATTACTCACAGGAGAAATTCTCTCCCTTAGCACTTAGACTATTTGCTGCTCCCTGGACACCCAACCACTATAACCAGGTTTCACTCGGAAGCAATTTCCCGAAAGGTTTGGCGGAGTTTAACTGCGACAAGGTGTAACAATTTTAGCTCCGGAATAACGTGGTTTTCGGAGTAGCATTTGATGCCTCTCTGAGCTGCTCCTGGAAAACCCACAGTACAAACAGGTTTCGAGTCTGTCGGAGTTTACCCAAAGGTTTAGCAGGGTTTTAAATATGACAAGACGTGGCCATCTTTTTTCCACAGAATTTCCTTTTTGGGGTACCGTGTGACCCCTCTCTGAGCTTCT
Source organism: Ctenosaura bakeri (assembly GCA_948474755.1). Classification (NCBI taxonomy): domain Eukaryota; kingdom Metazoa; phylum Chordata; class Lepidosauria; order Squamata; family Iguanidae; genus Ctenosaura; species Ctenosaura bakeri. Next base: position 33,220 of record CAOLHI010002617.1, on the reverse strand, counting down.
CCAGGGACACTGATTCACTACGCACAGATCTGAATTCTGTTAGAGCTTCCAGGAGGGTTTTGTGATTCTTTGAGTTTGAGAAGGGGTAGAAATATTTGTTCCACAAAACTTGTTTTTTGGGATAGAGTGTGACCCCTTTCTGAGCTGCTCTCGGGACACCCAGTCACTACAAACAGGTTTCAAGTCTGTCGGAGTTTACCCAAAGGTTTGGCAGGGCTTTAAGTGTAACAGGAGATGGCCGTCTTTGTTCCACAAAACTTTGTTTAAGCATGATATTTCTGGCTCAGCTCCGAGGCTCTGGCTGCTTCGCTTAGAGGAAGGGCGAGCTTTTTCTCCGGAGCCTCCAGCACCCAGCCAGAGGGGAAACATGCCTCCTTCGCCTAACGGGAGGCTACGAATAGGCTGAATGGGGAGGGAGAAGAGCGTTGTGGGACCCCCTGGTGCTCCTTTGGGATGGGCGGAAGGCAGGCTGGGATCTGCCGCTGTCGGATCAATTGCGGGAGATCCGCTGTCCAACTCCCTCTGCATGTATGAGGCAGAGCCCCTGTGCATTTCAAGGGCTGGGCAAGGGGAGAAGGAAGGGGCTTTGGGGCTCACGTCAGTCTCCCCAGTGGGTTTCCCAGAGGCAACAGCCTGGCCACTGTGTGTCCAGAATAGGCTCCTCTTCTGTCTTTTGTTATCACCCTGGTTATAGATTTCCGTGTTTGGTTCTCCCCAGTCTGAAATGTACCACTGACATCCACTGGAGTCTGAAATGTACTGCTGACATCCCTCTGATGGATGTCAGTGGTAAATTTCCTCTCCTCTCCTTCTGCCCTTTATTCTGCTCACCACAACCCTGTGAGGAGGGACAGGAAGGCTTGGAATGGGAAGACTGGGGGGGGCAGGTTGGAACCCCCTCCATTCACCTGGACCCCTTTGGGAAGAGTGGGGGCAAGGGGGGAGATGGGATGGCTCAGGGAGCAGTGAATCCACACTGGATTTTAGTCCGAACTTGCAAGGAGCTATCCAAGATGCAGCACTTCTTTGATGGATCTGATCCAACTGGGCATGGGTGTGAAATGAAGATGAGGAGGAGGAGATGGGATACAGAAGTTCTCTTTGCTGGACTTTTTATGGAGATAACACAGACACAGACACACACACACACGGAGGAGACAGGCCTGGGGGTATTAAATCTCTCTGCGTTACTCTATCATGCATTTGTATTTCTGCAAGGTGTCTTTTTGGCACCAGCTTCTGCCTTCTTCTCCCCTCCCCTCTTCCTGTGGTGCCTTCAGACAAATCTATAGAACATATGACTTATTAATTCAAATGCCTATAATCTGCACTACATCAAAAAGTCTCATGGCAATGTATACATGGTTTTAAATTTAAAAGCATTTTAGGCTATTTTAAAAAGTCTGGAAGAATTTAAACAAGCCAAAACCACAGGGTTTCCAGTCCCTGGTATATTGTCCGAACAAAACTTTGGCCATTTGCACCCAAAACTGTTACAGCACTATTATTCTACTTTCATCATCCTATGGAATCCTGGGGTTTACAGTTTAGGGAGGGGGCTTTAGAAGTTTAGAAGCTCTTTGGCCTCAGTAGAACTACAAACCCCAGAATGCCATAGAAGGTTGAAAGTGGAATAATAGCACTAGATGAAGAAATAGTGAAGAAATGGCCTTAAAAGAGCTGCATCAGTAAGCTGAATGGGGAGTTGGACCCCCTAACGCCAGCTGTGTCCCACCCTGCCAACACACCCACATTGCTGGGAGAGGGAGCTATTACGGAGGGCAGGGAGTCCTGTCTGACCCTAAGCTTTTAGTTCACACAGGGCCTTGCATGTCCAATCCTCATGCCAGACTACCCTTAGGTCTACTCCACTGAAAAGTACTTTCTGACCAAGAAAGCAGAGGGTGCTGTGTGTAATATGGTGGGGGGAGTGTTATATGGAGGAAGAAGATTTTGGAGGGCTGCGAACTCCTAGACCTGGACCCATATAGATATCTGCACTTTTTCCTGTTTTCCCACTGAAAGGAGATTCTAGCCTTGTTGCTGTGTTTGGAATTGGGATGGCATCTCTTCCAAGGGGAAGCCCACATGGCTTAGTGATCTGAGTACTGGACTGTGTTTATGTCTATGTGCCTTCAAGTTACCTGCAGACTTACAGTGAGCCCTTGAATCTCATAGGGTTTTCTTAGGCAAGGAACACATGGAGGTGGTTTTGCCAGTTCCTTCCTGTGAAATAATAGCCTATAGCACCTGGAATTTGTTGGTGGTCTTCCATTCAAGTACTAATCAAGGCTAATCCTACTTATCTTCCAAGACCTGACAGGATCTGGTGCCTTTAGGCTATTTAAGCCCTCTATCTGATATGAGGAACTGACAATTTTCCTCTGGGCCAGGAACCGGTGCCATATTTGTGTCCATTGGCTACATCTGTTTCTTTATTTTCCAGAAACCTCTCCAGGGTCCTGCAGCTGGCAGCTCATGGGCCAGCAGCAGTCCACGGACTCCAACGTTAAGTAGCACTACTCTAGATCAATGTTAGTCAGGGATGTAGGTGGAAGGGAGTGTCAAATGAGGGTACTGACCCCCAAGTAAGGATTCTGCCCGCTCAGATGCATTTTTTCTTCAATGCCCAAATTTCTAGCATTGCAGAAAGGGAGGCACTGAAAATCTTTCACACTCATGACACATGTTTAAACATATTGCACGATACTAATGTATTTCTGATCTGAATTCAATGTGCTGGTGACAAAATTTAAAACTTGAGACCTTGATCCTTAAGGGGGTGCCTTTCCCAATATATGCCTGTTTGCAAGTGGAGGTCTGTTAGAGGGGCCCTCCTGGGTCCTGCTCACTGGTGGGGGTAATATCTTGTGGAAAGACATGAAGGAAGGCCTTCTCTGAGTTGGCACTTCATTTATGGAATGCTCTGCCCACAGGGGCCTGATTGGTGCCAACATTGGTGCCATTCCTGCACCAAGTCAAAGGATGGCTTTTTAGCCCTAAGGCTTGAAAACTGGAAAAGACTCTCATACCTTTCATCGTTGTATGTGGTGTAATGATTTCAGTGATGGACTAGGACCTGGAGACCAGGGTTGAAATCCCCGCTTAGACACAGAAACCCACTGGTTGACCTCTGGGAAGTCACACTCTCTCGGCTGCAGAGGAGGGCAAAGACGAATCCCCTTTGAACACATCTTGCCAAGAAAACCATATGATAGGGTCATCATAAGATGGAAGCAACCTGAAGGCACACGACAATAAAACTGTAAATTCAAAGTGTTGTTACCATATATTATATAAGGCAGCAGTCATGCAGCTGGGAAGGCAAATTGGTCCCTAATTTGTCGTCTGTCATCTTTTATAGCAGAGACAGGGGAGAGACTATGTGAAAACTGTGGGCCGATCCCCTCCCTCCTCTGTGGATCATTTTCTTGGGAAGCCTAAACTCTCTTTCTACATGCTCAATGGAAGGTTAAGTTACTGCAATGCTATTAAGTTGAAGACTGAAAGAAAATTTCATTTAGGGGAGCAGAAATATTGTCAACATCGTCCTACTTATTTCTCTCCTACCTCTTTCTCAATTCAGGACTCAAGGTGGCTTACCACAAATTGAAAATTGCAGTTGAAAACCCACAAGATGCAAAAGTCAATGATCTAGTGACAGCTTGCTAAATTGAGAACCAAGAAGCAGGGAGAGCTCTTTCTGTTCAAGCCAGTGGACTCTCTGATACATGGAGAGACAGGAGGACTAGCTGGATTGGGACCTGGGCCACTGCCATCCCAAGTCTGTGGAGTTCGTGGCATGCTTCAGTGTCTGTACAAGAAAGGCAAGAAGCCCTTGTTAGCATCAGTTAAGACGGTTTCCCCGTTGTTAAATCACCTTCTCATGAGACAGAGAATTTTAAGAGACAGTGCTTCTTTTTTTTTAGATCACTATTGGAATGATAATGATCTCAACTGTCTTTTTTTTCTGCTTCTCTTTTGGATTTATAAAGGATAAAAGCCATTAGGTCTATAATTAACTAGTATATATACCCAACGTTGCCTGGGATTTTATTTTCTCATAGGTAATACTTGTTAGAAATACCTTAGGAATTACCTTACCTTACCTTAGGAATTAGATGCAGTTGCAATACACAGATTTGAGATCCTGTGTCTCTAATGCCCCAAACTGTCTTGTCCAGTACCTGCAACTTTCCCCCATATTCCCTAATCCAGTCTGTATTCAGAGTTATTAACATGCAGAGGTTTGTTTCCTGAGGAAATACACTGCCTTCCTCCTTGCTGCTAGGCCTTGTCTCCTAGCAACTGGCGTATTCAGAGCTCTCTGGCTGAGAATTCTAAAGGCCCCTCCCTAAACTGCAAATCCCAGGATTCCATAGAATGTTTTTAGCTAGCCAATCATATAAGGCTTTGCCTAACACAGCCAATCATATGAGGTCTTCATCTGCAGCCAATCATATAAAGTCTTCGCCTGACACAGACAAAGATACAAACTTTGACTTTAGATAGAAGTCAGTAGGTTTATAATTAATTTTTGGAAAGAGTTGCTGCTGCTGCTGTCCCTGTGGATTTAAATTTGGATCTTTCAGAAGATTGGTTCCTTATTTTTTTAAACATTGAACTACTTTTGTCTAGCTAAGTGGGATTTAAAAAATAAAAACAAAATCATTACTGTTTGGATTATACCTTGCCCATGTGGATTATATACATTTCAAAAAGACTGTACTGTCATATATTTGTAGGGTTATTATGTTTGGGGTATGTGAAGACTGGATTTTAAATGAACTCTGTTAGCTTGTGTGCTGAGTGGCACTGTGCCAGTCTCCATATTCCTGAGAAAGATTTTGGAAATAGTTCTGTGAGTTAATTCTGCCTGTGTAAGAAACAGGAAATAGTACCATGAGATTTTATAATGCAATTTTTAACTAAGAATATGAGATTTTCAGGAGTATTTAAGGAGAAGTTATAAAGAAATGGAACTACAGGAGTGTGACCGCAAGGACTCTAATGAAAAAGGGATCAATTGAATTAGGTGCCCCCAAAAAAGAAGAAAGTAATGATTTGGTAATGAAAGATCTAGAGACTCAGCTGAATACTGGACGGATAGTTAAACAGACAGATGGGAATTGTTAAAATGGATGAGCTTACCCACAAGACATATCACAAAACATAAAATGAACTTTTGTTTGAATGAAAGTGGTTGATTGACTTTTTAAAAAAAATCTGTTGTCCCAGAGGCAACAGATAAGTGAAGGTGATCTGATGATAATAGGTTTCGATAGTTAAAATTAATATTTCTATATGAGAAGAGTAGAAGTAGATTTAGAGGGTGTATTCTGTTTGTGTTTTAAAATTTTTTATATAGATGATTATGTACTTTCAATGAGTTGAGTGATCATTACAATGAATTATGAATTTATGAATTTGAGAAGTGAAGTAAGTAAATAATTAAGATGGTAAGTGATAAGCAACCTTCAATAATCTATGTAAAAGTCAATGTTTGTCTGTGTGTTCGTCTGTTTGTCTGCCTCAGGCAGGTCCAGACCTCATATGACTTCAACAAGGGAACAAAAAGATGATGCCCTATTTGCAGTGGTCTGCTTTCCCTTTATTAGTTCTCTAAACAGAAAAGCTAGAGCAGAGCTTTCCAAACTTTTCATGTTGGAGACACATTTTTTAAGACATGCATCATTTTGCGACACAGTAAGTCAATTTTACTAGCAAACTGGAGGTTAAATTTACTCCTTCTAGAAGATAAAGACACATACATAAATTGTAATAACAAAATGTACAGGGACACAACGTATCTCATGAAAACTTCTCATATTTTTTTTAAAATATATGATTTATAAATAATAACATACATTTACAAGATTATAGGAGACACACCTACACGCTTCATGCGACACACTAGCATGTCACGGTGCACCATTTGGAAAGCCCTAAGCTAAAGGATAGGACACCTGTTTCACTTGGAAACATCTGGAGACACAAATGGAACTGTTTTCCTAAAAATCATAAACGAATGCCTCAACATTGTAATTGTAAGCAGCTTGCAGTATAGTGTAGTGGTTTGAGTGCTGAAGTAGGACTTTAGCCATTTCTGCACTAGACTGTTATAGCAATATTATTCCACTTTCAATATCCTATGGAATCTTGGGGTTTGCAGTTTTGGGAGGGGCCAGCTGACATATGACAAGACGTGGCCATCTTTGTTCCATAAAATTTCCTTTTTGGGGTAGCGTGTGACCCCTCTCTGAGCTTCTCCAGGGACACTGATTCACTACACACAGGTCTGGATTCTGTCAGAGCTTCCAGGAGGGTTTTGTGATTCTTTGAGTGTCAGAAGTAGTAAAAATATTTGTTCCACAAAACTTGTTTTTTGGGATAGAGTGTGACCCCTCAATGAGCTGCTCTCGGGACACTCAGTCACACACTTAAAGCCCTGCCAAACCTTTGGGTAAACTCCGACAGACTTGAAACCTGCTTGTACTGTGGGTTTCCCAGGAGCAGCTCAGAGAGGCATCAAACGCTACTACAAAAACCACGTTATTCCAGACCTAAAATTGTTGGATCTTGTTGCAAGTAAAGCTCCGCCAGGCCTTTCATGAAATTGCATCAGAGTGAAATCTAATTATAGTGGTTGGGTTTCCAGGGATCAGTAAAAAAGTCAAAAAGTTGAGCAAAAGTGTCTAGCAAAAAGGGTCAAAAAGTTGAGCAAAAGTCAAAAAGTTGAGCAAAAGTGTCTAGCAAAAAGGGTCAACATTTCTCCTGTGAGTAATTTCCTTTTTTGGCATTCCAGAAAGGTCATGCTTGCCTTTTTGTGAAACAAAAAGATGGCCACCTCCTGTTACACTTAAAGCCCTGCCAAACCTTTGGGGAAACCCTGACAGACTTGAAACCTGTTTGTAAACAGGAAGTTGCCGGTTAAGCATGATATTTCTGGCTCAGCTCCGAGGCTCTGGCTGCTTTGCTGAGAGGATGGGCAAACTTTTTCTCCGGAGCCTCCAGCACCCAGCCAGAGGGGAAACATGCCTCCGCCTAACGGGAGGCTACGAATAGGTTGAATGGGGAGGGAGAAGAGCGTTGTGGGACCCCCTGGTGCTCCTTTGGGATGGGCGGAAGGCAGGCTGGGATCTGCCGCTGTCGGATCAATTGCGGGAGATCCGCTGTCCAACTCCCTCTGCATGTATGAGGCAGAGCCCCTGTGCATTTCAAGGGCTGGGCAAGGGGAGAAGGAAGGGGCTTTGGGGCTCACGTCAGTCTCCCCAGTGGGTTTCCCAGAGGCAACAGCCTGGCCACTGTGTGTCCAGAATAGGCTCCTCTTCTGTCTTTTGCTATCACCCTGGTTATAGATTTCCGTTTTTGGTTCTCCCCAGTCTGAAATGTACCGCTGACATCCCTCCAATGGATATCAGCGGAACATTTTCTCTCCTCTCCTTCTGCCCTTTATTCTGCTCACCATGACCCTGTGAGGAGGGACAGGAAGGCTTGGAATGGGAAGATGAGGGGGCAAGGTGGAGCCCCCTCCACTCACCTGGACCCCTTTGGGAAGAGTGAGGGCGAGAGGGGAGATGGGATGGCTCAGAGAGCAGTGAATCCACACTGGGCTTTAGTCCAAACTTGCAAGGAGCTATCCAAGATGCAGCACTTCTTTGATGGATCTGATCCAACTGGGCATGGGTGTGAAATGAAGATGAGGAGGAGGAGATGGGATACAGAAGTTCTCTTTGCTGGACTTTTTATGGAGATAACACAGACACACACACACACACACACGGAGGAGACAGGCCTGGGGGTATTAAATCTCTCTGCGTTACTCTATCATGCATTTGTATTTCTGCAAGGTGTCTTTTTGGCACCAGCTTCTGCCTTCTTCTCCCCTCCCCTCTTCCTGTGGTGCCTTCAGACAAATCTATAGAACATATGACTTATTAATTCAAATGCCTATAATCTGCACTACATCAAAAAGTCTCATGGCAATGTATACATGGTTTTAAATTTAAAAGCATTTTAGGCTATTTTAAAAAGTCTGGAAAATTTAAACAAGCCAAAACCACGGGTTTTTCCCAGTCCCGGGTTTTATTGTCCGAACAAAACTTTGGCCATTTGCACCCAAAACTGTTACAGCACTATTATTCTACTTTCATCATCCATGGAATCCTGGGGTTTACAGTTTAGGGAGGGGGCTTTAGAAGTTTAGAAGCTTTTTGGCCTCAGTAAATAAAACCTCAGAATGCCATAGAAGGTTGAAAGTGGAATAATAGCACTAGATGAAGAAATAGTGAAGAAATGGCCTTAAAAGAGCTGCTCAGTAAGCTGAATGGGAGTTGGCCCCCAACGCCAGCTGTGTCCCACCCTGCCAACACACCCACATTGCGGGGAGAGGGAGCTATTACGGAGGGCAGGGAGTCCTGTCTGACCCTAAGCTTTTAGTTCACACAGGGCCTTGCATGTCCAATCCTCATGCCAGACTACCCTTAGGTCTACTCCACTAAAAAGTATTTTGACCAAGAAAGCAGAGGGCGCTGTGTGTAATATGGTGGGGGAGGTTTTAATGGAGGAAGAAGATTTTGGAGGGCTGCAAACTCCTAGACCTGGACCCATATAGATATCTGCACTTTTTCCTGTTTTCCCACTGAAAGGAGATTCTAGCCTTGTTGCTGTGTTTGGAATTGGGATGGCATCTCTTCCAAGGGGAAGCCCACATGGTTAGTGATCTGAGTACTGGACTGTGTTTATGTTATGTGCCTTCAAGTTACCTGAACTTACAGTGAGCCCTTAATCTCATAGGGTTTTCTTAGGCAAGGAACACATGGAGGTGGTTTTGCCAGTTCCTTCCTGTGAAATAATAGCCTACAGCACCTGGAATTTGTTGGTGGTCTTCCATTCAAGTACTAATAGGCTAATCCTACTTAGCTGCCAAGACCTGACAGGATCTGGTGCCTTTAGGGTATTTAGAGCAACATATATCACCAGAAAGATGCCAAATTATATTTTATATCTGAAATTTTTGTTTTTTTTCTTCCCCCACCCCTTTTTTTTTCTCCAAACAACAGCATTGGTGCCTGTTTATCCACTGGCATATTAATGGTGAGCTTCCATATAGAACTGCTGTATACTTGTTCTTTAATTTCCCTCTTTCTCTCATTGTCCTTAGCATCTGTGTTGCTCTTTGGATACTTAACAATTTTATGGATTTATTTTTTTTTTTTAGAAGTACCATCTGGCACTTGCGGTTCCTAACACTAACTAGATTTTTTTTCTAAAAAAAAAAAAAATTAAACCCAAAATATTAATCCATATATTTAAAATATAATAAAGTGTTCCCACATAATGAGAAGTTGAATTAATTGTTTCTAGTTTTCTTTTCTTTTTCTTCTTTTTTTTTTTACTGAAATTTTGCAAGATTTATGATTCATCTTGGACTAGCTGCCAGATGATAACTTCCTTATATTATGAAGAGTTTCTGATCCAGTGTGCTACAAAAGAAAAGTAGACATTGACCTCTGCTCTTCCATGGAAACCCACTTATAAGTGTGTTAGGTACACTAAAAAATTTCCAGACCAACAGGCTTAAAACTTTAATACTGCATGGTCTCAGCCTGGAGATAATACTTAACACCATCATCCACATGACAACAGAATGCTGACAATGAGGCTTCCAAACTGCTTTCTTGGAACAGCTCATTTTTATTTCGAGCAAGTGAAGAAGACAAAAGCTGAAACATTTTGCTAATTCCTTTATAGATTTCTGTTCATAAATCATGCTAGCAAATGTACGCCAATATCCTCATAGCTAAAGTGGCCCCTCCATTTCTGCAAGGGTTTGGGGCACAGAACCCTTGTGAAAGGGGGGAAAGAAACTAAATTCCCCCCCCAAACTCTCCTTTGAAATCTTTTGGGGCTCCCCCCTTCCCATTCCCTTGCTTTTTTTCTGAGCAAGCTTCCCCTTTTTCCCATTCAGCAAAATGCAAGGGAATGAGAGGAGGAGAATGAGGGGGGGAGGCACATGTAATCACAAATAATCAAATCCACAAAGGTGAAACCCGTGAATGTGGAGGGAAAAATGTCCCCTTTCCTTCCAGCAGGTGAACAGGCCTCTTTTGTCCAGTGCAGCTGCTGAGTGTCAAGGTGCAATGAGAGATGCTGGCTGTGACTACATTGGATTAGTGAAAATGGAACTGGTGCAGATCTGTAACTCTAGGCTTTGAATCTATAACTACAATACAGAATGCCGGACATATATTTTGAATGATTAACTGCATCCTCCTGAGATCCAAAAAGAACTGGCCAGAAGTATTTTTTTAATTGTTTAAAAATTACCTGTACATTCAATACACACTTATTCCATGGAGAGTTCTTGCACTTCTGCATCTCCTCCTCAGGCTTCCCTTACTGGGCATAAAAAAATACAACCTTGCCCCTTTGTTGTTGTGGGTCTTCAAGTCATTTCCAACTTATGGTGACCCAAAAGGCAACCCCATCACAGGGGGCAGGGCAGCAGTTTGGCAAGATTTGTTTGGAGAGAGCTTGCCCTGCCCTCCCCGAAGGTGGTAAGAGTGTGACTTTAAGTCACCCAGTGGGTATCCATGGTCAAGAGAATTTGAACCCCGGTCTTCTAAAGTGCTAGATTGACACTCCAACCTCTATGCCACACGGGGGCCCTTAGATTAAATATTGTGTTTCCTGATTTTTCTTTCTCTCCCCTTCACACTTCCACTCTCCCAGCTCCCTATCTCCAGGGTCCCCCCGAATGGAGATTCACCCTCCAGGATCAGCTGGTGGCCACTTCCTGATTATGGGCCTCCCTCTGAATTGGCATTGTCCAGGTTGTTGGTCTCATTGGCTGACATGGGTCTGTGATGTCACAAAGTCTCAGGACCCTGAGCTACCAAGGGAGGAAAAGTCAGGGGTTGGCTGAGAGGCAGTGATGTCACCAATCCGGCTGAACCACCTTTCCATATTGTCCTAAAGGGGGTGGGTCGGAATGGGAGGCACCTGCTCATTGTTTTGCTGGAAGTGAAGTGAAGAAAGGGTGGAAGACTCTGCTTCTTAACTCATATATGTGTGTATGTGTTCTAAGGCAATGCCTTGAATTTGATAGGGTTTTCTTAGGCAAGGAATACTCAAGGGGTGTTTTGGTCAGTTCCTTCCTCTGAAATACAGCCTACTGCACCTGGTATTCATTGGTGGTCTCTCATCCAAGTACTAACTAGGGCTGACCTGGCCTAGCTTCCAAGGTCAGACAGGATCTGGTGCCTTTAGGCATTTAAGCCCTCTACCTATAAGGGACTGACAATTTTCCTCTGGGCCAGGCCGGGGCCTATTTGTGCCCATTGGCTACATCTGTTTCTTTATTTTCCAGAAAACCCCTCCAGGGCCCTGCAGCTGGCAGCTCATGGGCCAGCAGCAGTCCATGGACCCCAAGGTTAAGTAGCAGTGCTCTAGATCAATGTTAGTCAGGGATGTAGATGGAAGGGAGTGTCAAATGAGGGTATTGACCCCCAAGTAAGGATTCTGCCAGCTCAGATGCATTTTTTCTTCAATGCCCAAATTTCTAGCATTGCAGAAAGGGCGGCGCTGAAAATCATTCACACTCATGACACATGTTTAAACATATTGCACGATACTAATGTGTTTCTGGTCTGAATTCAAACCCGCTGGTGACAAAATTTAAAACTTGAGACCTTGATCCTTAAAAGGGGCGCCTTTTCCCAAATACGCCTGTTTGCAAGTGGAGGGCTGTTAGAGGGGCCCTCCTGTGTCCTGCTCACTGGTGGGGGTAATATCTTGTGGGAGGACATGAAGGAAGGCCCTTGAGTTGGCATTTATTTATGGAATGCTCTGCCCTCAGGGGCCTGATTGGTGCCAACATTGGTGCCATTCCTGCACCAAGTCAAAGGATGGCTTTTTAGCCCCAAGGCTTGAAAACTGGAAAAGACTCTCATACCTTTCATGGTTGTATGTGGTGTAATGATTTCAGTGATGGACTAGGACCTGGAGACCAGGGTTGAAATCCCTGCTTAGAAAAGAAACCCACTGGTTGACCTCTGGGGAAATCACACCCCTCGGCTGCAGAGGAGGGCAAAGGCGAATCCCCTTTGAACACATCTTGCCAAGAAAACCATATGATAGGGTCATCATAAGATGGAAGCAACCTGAAGGCACACGACAATAAAACTGTAAATTCAAAGTGTTGTTGCCATATATTATACAAGGCAGCAGTCATGCAGCTGGGAAGGCAAATTGGTCCCTAATTTGTCGTCTGTCATCTTTTATAGCAGAGACAGGGGGGAGACTATGTGAAAACTGTGGGCCGATCCCCTCCCTCCTCTCTGCATCATTTTCTTTGGAAACCTAAAATTTTTCCATGCTCAACTGAAGGTTAAATTACTGCAATGCTAGAAAGTTGAAGACTGAAGGAAAATTTGTTTAGGGGGGCAGAAATATTGTCAGCATCGTCCTACTTATTTTTTCCTACCTCTTTCTCAATTCAGGACTCAAGGTGGCTTACCACAAATTGAAAATTGCGGTTGAAAACCCACAAGATACAAAAGTTAATGGTGAACGCCATCTAGCGACAGCTTGCTAAATTGAGAACCAAGAAGCAGGGAGAGCTCTTTCTGTTCAAGCCAGTGGACTCTCTGATACATGGAGAGACAGAAGGACTAGCTGGACTGGGACCTGGGCCACTGACATCCCAAGTCTGTGGAGTTCGTGGCATGCTTCAGTGTTTGTATAAGAAAGGCAAGAAGCCCTTGTTAGCATCAGTTAAGACAGTTTCCCCGTTGTTAAATCACCTTCTCATGAGACAGAGAATTTTAAGAGACAGTGCTTCTTTTTTTTAGATCACTATTGAAATGATAATTATCTCAACTGTCTTTTTTTTCTGCTTCTCTTTTGGATTTATAAAGGATAAAAGCCATTAGGTCTATAATTAACTAGTATATATACCCAACGTTGCCTGGGATTTTATTTTCTCATAGGTAATACTTGTTAGAAATACCTTAGGAATTACCTTACCTTAGGAATTAGATGCGGTTGCAATACACAGATTTGAGATCCTGTGTCTCTAATGCCCCAAACTCTCTTGTCTAGTACCTGCAACTTTCCCCCATATTCCCTAATCCAGTCTGTATTCAGAGTTATTAAGATGCAGAGGTTTGTTTCCTGAGGGAATACACTGCCTTCCTCCTTGCTGCTAGGCCTTGTCTCCTAGCAACTGGCCTATTCAGAGCTCTCTGGTTGAGAATTCTAAAGGCCCCTCCCTAAACTGCAAATCCCAGGATTCCATAGACCAGTGGTTCTCAACCTTCCTAATGCCGTGACCCTTTAATACAGTTCCTCATGTTGTGGTGACCCCCAACCATAAAATTATTTATTTATTATTTACAATGCCTCCCCTGCAGCTTGTCCCAAAAAAGAGGGGAAAAAACTTGCAAGCTTATTCTTTTGCTTCCTCTTTGACTTTATGTGGAAGTGTTACCTTCTTCTTCTTTCTTCCTTTTCCCTCTTATTTCTTAATTAACACATTTTCTTAAATATATTTTCTTAAATGTGTTCCCTACTATTTCTGCGCTTACTGCTTCACTTACTGCTTTTCTGCTTTTCCGTTTGCTCTTTTCATCTTAATTCGTCTTGATATCTCTTAATGTTCTCAACCCCTCACTCAACGTTGGATTTTAGCTTACACATTCAGCTTATATTCTTAAGAGGCATGCAGTAAGTATTTATTCAATGTTCATACATACGTGTTTTGTAGCTACTTGTTGCTCCTCCTTTTTTTATTTTTTTTTATTTTTATTGATTATACAGAAGAAAAAGCAAAACAAAAAAATAAAACACCATGTGATACACATAACAGTGAAACAAAGAAATTTCATCTAAAACAAGCTTACATTATTAGTTCTCTCTAACACCATTACAATCATAAACTTATTCAGCTTATTCTATATCATACTACTTGTATACTTTTGTTACCTTTCTCTAGATCTCATTCTCATTATACTCATTATTATTATTATTATTATAATTTCATTCTTAATTCTATATTTTCCCCTTACATTTAATCTATTGCTATTACTAAATATAATCTTATTACTTAACATATCAAACTATCTCTAAAGGCTCCTCCTTTCAGCAATCCAGTTAACTAACATAAAGACCATGAGAGCTCCGTTCACATGTGCTCCTTTTCCAGGGATTTTTCCTTCCCCTTAAAGGGACCTCACCCTCTCAGTTTCTGTTTTGTAGAGCCAAACTCTTGTTGGTTTTACTTCACCAGCTTATACGGGAAAGTAAACAAGCCAAATAATAAAAAAGAAGCCAAATTTGTCCTTCTTCTTTCTTCCTCCAAACTTAAATTAAAAAGTGGTGGCGGGGATTTTTCTCCTCCGGAGCCCTTTCAAGGTAATGGCCGCTCGATAGACCCACCCCGCATTTTCTCAGTCTTGAAGTTTGTTGTTTTTGTTCAAACCTAAACGTGGGGTTTCGAGCCCTTTGCTGGCGCCTCTGAACCTGTTTTTCCAAGGGGGTGTTCCTCCCACTGTTTCTTTCTTAAACAGTGGGTTCCCGACATTTTAGGGGGTTGACTCTCCTCCACTTCTGGAGGGAGACAACCATGCTCGTCACCGCAACCACCAGAAAGTCCCCACGGAAAGCCAAAGGGGGCAGGAGGACACGAATGCATGGCTCATACTTGCGCACCACCACCCAGGAGGGAATGGAGCCTAAGACCATCGGAAATACGTAATGAGAAGCGAACTGAGCAGTGGTTCTCAACCTGTGGGTCGCGACCCCTTTGGGGGTCGAACGACCCTTTCACAGGGGTCGCTTAAGACCATTGGAAATACATATTTTCCGATGGTCTTAGGCAACTCCTGTGAAAGGGTCATTCGACCCCAAAGGGGTCGCGACCCACAGGTTGAGAACCGCTGCCATAGAATGTTCTTAGCTAGCCAATCATATAAGGCCTTTGCCTAACACAGCCAATCATATGAGGTCTTCATCTGCAGCCAGTCATATAAACTCTTCGCCTGACACAGACAAACACACAAACTTTGACTTTTATATATTAGATAAAAGTCAGTAGGTTTATAATTAATTTTTGGAAAGAGTTGCTGCTGCTGCTGTACCTGTGGATTTAAATTTGGATCTTTCAGAAGATTGGTTCTTTATTTTTTTAAAAATTGAACTGCTTTTGTCTAGCTAAGTGGGATTTAAGAAATAAAAACAAAAACATTACTGTTTGGATTATACCTTGCCCACGTGGATTATATACATTTCAAAAAGACTGTGCTGTCATATATTTGTAGGGTTATTACGTTTGGGATGTGTGAAGATTGGATTTTAAATGAACTCTTGTTAGCTTGTGTGCTGAGTGGCACTGTGCCAGTCTCCACATTCCTGAGAAAGATTTTGGAAATAGTTCTGTGAGATAATTCTGCCTGTATAAGAAATAGGAAAGTACCATCAGATGTTATAATTCAATTTTTAACTAAGAATATGAGATTTTTCAAGAGTATTTAAGGAGAAGTTTGATAAAGAAATGGAACAACAGGAGTGTGACCGCAAGGACTCTAATGAAAAGGGATCAATTGAATTAGGTGCTCAAGAAAAAGAAGAAAATAATGATTTAGTAATGAAAGATCTAGAGACTCAGCTGAATACTGGACGAATAGTTAAACAGACAGATGGGAATTGTTGAAATGGATGAGCTTACCCACAAGACATATCGCAAAACATAAAATGAACTTTTGTTTGAATGAAAGTGGTTGATTGGCTTTTTCAAAAACAGTGAAGTTGATCTGATGATAATAGGTTTTGATAGTTAAAATTAATATTTCTATATGAAAAGAGTAGAAGTAGATTTAGAAGATGTATTCTGTTTGTGTTTTAATTTTTTTTATATAGATTATATACTTTGAATGAGTGATCTTTATAATGAATTATGAATTTATGAATTTGAGAAGTTAAGTAAGTAAATAATTAAGATGGTAAGTGATAAGCAACTTTCAATAATCTATGTAAAAGTCAATGTTTGTCTGTGTGTTCGTCTGTTTGTCTGCCTTAGGCAGGTGCAGACCTCATACGACTTCAACAAGGGAACAAAAAGATGATGCCCTATTTGCAGTGGTCTGCTTTCCCTTTATTAGTTCTCTAAATAGAAAAGCTAGAGCAGAGCTTTCCAAACTTTTCATGTTGGTGACACATTTTTTAAGACATGCATCATTTTGCGACACAGTAAGTCAGTTTTACTACTAGCAAACCGGAGGTTAAATTAACTCCTTATAAAAGATACAGACACATACATAAACTGTAATAACAAAATGTACGGGGACACAACATATCTCATGAAAACCTCTCATATATTTTTAAAAATATATGATTTATAAATAATAACATACATTTACAAGATTGTAGGAGACACACCTACACACTTCATGCGACACACTAACATGTCACGGTGCACCATTTGGAAAGCCCTGAGCTAAAAGATAGGACACCTGTTTCACACGGAAACATCTGGAGACACATATGGAACTGTTTTTCTAAAAATCATAAACGAATGCCTCAACATTGTAATTGTAAGCAGCTTGCAGTGTAGTGTAGTGGTTTGAGTGCTGAAGTAGGACTTTAGCCATTTCCGCACTAGACTGTTATAGCGCTATGATTCCACTTTCAACATCCTATGGAATCTTGGGGTTTGCAGTTTTGGGAGGGGCCAAGTAGCCCCTCCTGAAACTGCAAACCCCAGGATTCCATAGGATGTTGAAAGTGGAATAATAGCGCTATAATAGTCTAGTGCGGAAATGGACTTTGTGCGACCAAGGTTCAAATCCCCACTCAGCCATGGGAGCCCACCTTGGGCAAGACTCACTCTGAGCTTTTGGGTAGGGCAATGGCAAATCTAGAGAGCCAGTGTGGTATAGTGTTGGATTGTGACCCTGGAGATTCACTCCTTGCCTGGCCGTGGAAAACCACTGGGTGACCTTGGGCACATCACACACACTCAGCCCCCAGAAAACCCTGTGATAGGTTTGCCTTAGGGCTGCCATAAGTCAGAAACAACTGCAAGGCACACAGTAACAAGGACAAATCTCTTCTGAATACCGTATATCCTGCCAAGAAAACCCTGCGATAGGGTTTCCATCACCATCAGAACTGACTTGAAGGCACGTAACAACAATCTCTTCAGCATTAAAAAATGATACATTTATATTACTGATTTATACCATTCACATGAACTTCAACACAATGACTTCCACTTGTTACTTGTTAAGTGTACACATTTTTATTATGTGTCTCAAAAATCCTGCATCTGTGGGTGTCTGGATTAATTTCAACACTTTCTACTTTTGAGGAAACTCCTAAGGAGAAACCCTTATTCTTTTTTTTTTTTAATATTTTTTTTATTAAAAGGCTAAAAAAATGACATACATAACATAACATTCATAACATAATAAACATTTTAAAACAAAACATATAAATAATACACATACAACTTTCCCATGATCTTACATAGTCTAAACAAAACATAGAGCACTTCCCCTTTTAGTGAGATACAGCCTTATGTTAATTATAATTCTTATTCTTGAAGGACTGTGCCTGCCATCTAGTGGTACCATAGAGTACTTCAGAGACTGTATTGGTTGTGTACCTTCAAGTCATTTTCAAGTTATGGCAAACCCATCATGGGATTTTCTGGGGTTGAGAGTATGTGGCATGCCCTTGGTCACTCAGTGGGCTTCCATGGCCAACCAGGGAATCAAACTCTTGTCTCCAGGGTTGTAGTCCAACACTCAAACCACTAGTCAAATTTAAATTACAGGTATACCTCAGTTAATTAAGTAAATGTGTCCCTGGGCTCTACTTCTTTAACAGAAACTTCGGTACCGGAGGTAGAAATAAAATGAAAAGAATAGGGATTGGTTCTCACATCACAAACAAAAAGCAGTTCAACGTGTTTCAGCAAACATTTTATTCAAAATTAACATTAGGCACATGTGAAGTGAAACAACCAGGCCAGGCAAGTCTTGCCTGGTGGTGCAGTGGTTAAATGCCAGTACTGCAAGCCACAAGGTTGTGAGTTTGATCCTGCCGGGCTCCAAGGTTGACTCAGCCTTCCATCCTTCCGCAGGTTGGTAAAATGAGTACCCAGCTTGTTGGGGGCATGTATAGAAATGTTTCGAAATACATGCTATTTGTAAGTTGTTCGCTGCCTTGATCCATATGGAGAGGCGGGATACAAATAAATAATAAAAAAAAAAGTACACAAAAACCTTTTGTAGCTTCTAGAAACCATTTGAAATTTTTTTTCCAAAACACATCCCAGGACTTTTTTTTCTTTTTTTTCCCCAATAGCCTCCACTTTACGGAGTTCCATTCATGTGGCAAAACTTACAGATCTATGCTTTTTCAACATGCCAGGGGAGCTGGTGAGACACTTCTGCTTTTCTTCCTGTTTTGCTTTTCACACGTGCTCAGTAAATGATTCTGGAGGCAGCTGTTTCCCTTGCCTGTTGTATGCAAGGGGAAAAAAACTACAGAACGATTGCCTAGAGTAGAAGCCCATTCTTTCCCAGGTCAAGCTTTATTGCACTGCTTACTGCAGACATGCTGCTCAAGCCTATCTATCTTTCCATGGCCCTCCCTCCCCATCCTCCCAATGCCAATGCTGCAAAAAACAAACTTCCAGCTAGACAGTAGACAAAAAAGGGGGGGTAGGCTGGGCTGGGCTCCCATAAAAAGACTTTTTCAAAAGGAGCTTCATTGGCCAGAGGCTTTGTTAACTGAGGTATGCCTGTAATTAAAATCAATTAATCCATTTTAAAATACATTCATCCCTCCACATTCGCTAGGGTTAGGGGCACAGGATCTCTGTGAAAGTGGAAAAACGATGAATAACTCTAGGCCCTCCCAAACCATATTTAACACACAAAGAAGTATGATCACCATAATCAACCTACTGTGGATTCCTTTAAGGCACCAGGGTTCCTTCACAGGGCAGAAGTGGGGCTGGTGGGGTTTACTGTCAACCTCCACTGCTGCCCCACACCATTTTTAATAGGGACTTACATGCCTCATTTGCAGTTTCTCAGCCTCATGAGGCTTGCAGTCCCTATTAAAAATGGCACAGGGAGGCAACAGAGATGACAGCAAATAATCCGTGAATAATCAAATCCACAAAAATGAAACCTGCAAATGTGGAGGGCTGACTGTAAACATTAAAAAACCTCAAGCTGCACATGATCTCGGTCAAGCTTCCTGCATCCTAATTCCACGGTAATGAAATTACAGTAGGACCCCCGTATTCACAGAGGATTTGTTCCACGCCTCCCCACGGATACTGAAATCCATGGATAGGAACGAACACCCTGTCCCCTGCCTGCCCCTGGCCAATTGACGTGGCAAGAAGCCACTGCAGGAGCCACTGCGGCAGGATCGCGCACCTTGCTCCTTTCCCACCTCCCACCACTGCAATCAGGCCCGGGGTGAGGGGCAGGAGGTAGCAATGAGTGCAATTCCATGCTCCTCACTTCTCACCTGCCCGCCACCACTGCGATCACAGCGGCGGTAGGGAGCCAACCGCAGATAATGGAATCAGCGGATAACGAATCCGTGGATACAGGGGTCCTACTATATACTGGAGAGAGACAGACTTCTTTGTATACGATATACACCAGTAGTTCTTAACCTGGGATCCACGGACCCCTGGGGGGCCATGAAGCTTTCAGAGGGGGTCTGTGAAGCCCTGCTGCTAGACACCACCAGCAGTAGCCACAGCAGGGACGAAGCAGCAGGGTGTGTTTGTGAGTGCCAATACTGCTCCTCTCAGCCATGGAAATCACTGGGTGACCTCATGCAAGTCACATTTCTCTCAGTCTCAGAGAAAGGCAAAGGCAACAAATCTTGGCAAGAAACCCTCCACATGATAGGTTCACCTTAGGGTTGCCATAAGTCAATTTTCAAAGGGGAGAGACAAGGTGGCTATAAAGAACCTCCACCTGTCAGCAGCACCTTGTTATTGTATACCTTCAAGTCACTTCCAAGTTACAACAACCCTAAGGTGAACCTATCAAGGAGTTTTTCTTGGCAAGATTTGTTGTCTTTGCATTTTTCTGAGGCTGAGAGAATGTGACACCCAGTGTCTGAGCAAGAATTTGTATCCTAGTCTCCAGAATCCTTAAATAAATATATATCTATATTTCAATATTTAAATCTTGAGTTAAGTCTTGGGGCTCTCCAGCAACAAATTATATTTATTCTTCAGTAAAGAAAATGTTAAGAACAACTGATATACACTCTTAATTTTAAGGCACTGTTGCTAAGCATAAGCTACTCCACATTTGGAGGTTCTTTTAACTGATTTCTTCGCATTTTCTTTTATTGTTTATTATTTCACATTGTTTTCTCTCAGCCCAGCCTTCCCTATTATATTGCCCTTATAGATGCATGGGATACAATTCTCATACTCCTCAAGCTGGCTAAACGTGACATGTCCAGCTATGGTCCAACTTACTTGGAAAGTGCACCATTACAGTTAGTCTGTTTTAGATTGTTTATTACCGTTACTCCAAACCACTATCACATTATGACATTAATCATTTATCTTTCCTGCAAAGGGCTTCACGGCAACTTAAACAGTTCTCCCCTAACTCATCCTGTATCCTCAACAATCCTGTGGGGTGGGTTAGAGGGAAGAGGGAGAACTTTTGGTTTGGAATTAAGATGCTGCTGACCAGTGGGCAGGAGAAGCTGGGCTTGGCTGGCAGATTGAGGAAGAAATCCCAAAGGCAGGAAATCTAAAGGATAGGAATTCAGGAAAAACAACAGAAGAGGAACCTGAAATCTAAAGATGACTATATTGTATAGTAGTATTCTCTATATGAGTCAGCGTGGGTGTAGTGGTTTGAGCGTTGGACAACAACTCTGGAAACCAGGGTTCAATTCCCTGCTCAGCCATGGAAACTCACTGGATGACCTTGAGCACATCACACGGGCCCTTTTCACACGGCATTTTCCATGCGAAAGAGGGCCTGAAGCATCGCACAATTGTGAGGAGCAATCCACACGATGCACTCACAATCGCGCGACACTCCAGGGGCTGGCAGGCACCAATCACTCACCTTTTCATTTTCGGCTAGAAGTCGAAAATGGTGCACAATCGCGCATTGCTCCTGGCCCCCGCGCACACTTATCTGGTGTACGGAGCCTCTGAAGCCATGCCGGCCGCGCTTCCTGCCCCAGTGCAGCCTGGGAAACTCCCAGGCTGCGCTGCAGAAGGAAGAGGCGAGGCTCTCGCACGAGCACGCAGCTCATGCAGAGCTGAAGGACCCCGGATGTGAGAGCCTCTCGCCAGAGGCTGCTTGCGTGATCCCCGCACCCCAGCGCCGGAAGACGGCAAGGTAAGGAAAGGGCCATAGCCTCAGTCTCAGAAAACTCCATGATAGGTTTGCCTTAAGGTCACTGTAAGTCAAAAATGACTTGAAGGCACACAACAACTATTCTGTAAATAGTGAAAAGTCCATGTAAGAGATTTTGCTGGAGTGAATGGTACCCCTCTTACTTGTGCATTATAATTCAAAAGGCAGTGTTGCTATGAAGCAGAACTCCCACAATCTGGCAGAAAAATAACAAACGGAATAACTAAACCATTACTGCCCTTTCACGAATGCGTATAATCTGATGCCAAAAGTATCTATTTCACTCTGCCCAATGGTAGGGCCAGCCACGATCTATTGATCCAAAGCAGTGTTGTAATTCATATAGGAAATGACCAGAGCATGGTTAACCAAAGTAAGGCTCATCAGAAATGGCTTACCAACCAACTACCTAAGCTATGGAGTGGCATCATTCCTCTTCAAATGCACATGTGTGTCCAAGAGCCCTGGTGGCGCAGTGGTTAAACGGTACTACTGCAGCCACAATGTTGTGAATTCAGTCCTGCAGGGCTCCAGGTTAATTCAGCCTTCGATCCTTCTGTAGGTTGGTAAAATGAGTACTCAGTTTCTTTGGGGACAATTAGCTAAACACATTGTAAAATAACTTAGAGAGTGCTTAGCACTGATAAGCAGTATAGAAATGTAACTGCTATAACTGCTATTGGTATATGGCTTATGAATTTCTCACCATTTGTATGGTTGTTCTCTTGTGTGGACAATTAAATAGACTGAACTGCAAACAAAAAAATTCTCACATCCCTGGCATTGCAAAGGTTTCACTCATGTATGGACTCTCTGGTGGCTCTTAAGGCCTGAACTTTGAGTAAAACCTCTCCCACACTCCTTGCACTCATATGGTTTCTCCCCAGTATGGACTCTCTGATGCACTACAAGCTGTGAACTAGAAGTAAAGCATCTCTTACAGTCCTGGCATTCATATGGCTTTTCTCCTGTGTGGACTCTCTGGTGCACCACAAGGTGTGACTTGTGTGAAAAGCATTTCCCACACTCTGGGCATCTGTAGGGCTTCTCTCCTGTGTGAACTCTTTCATGTGCCACAAGGACTGACTTGCAAACAAAGCTTTTTCCACACTCCTGACAATCGTATGGTTTCTCACCTGTGTGGATTTTCTGGTGCCTCACAAGGTTTGAATTGTAATTAAAACATTTCCCACACTCCTGGCATTCATATGGTTTCTCCCCGGTGTGGATCTTCTGGTGTCTCAAAAGGTTTGAGCTATAGTGAAAATATTTCCCACACTCCTGGCATTCATATGGTTTCTCTCCTGTATGTACTCTCAGATGAACCATGAGCTGTGAACAGTAAATAACACATTTCCCACATTCTGGACACTTCCACGGTTTCTCTCCTGTCTCTCTCTGATGATTTGTCATTTGTGATTTGGCAGCAAAACACTTTCCAGACTTTTTACTTTGGGATTGTTTCTTGCCAGTCTGGATGCTCTTGTGAAGTGTAACCACTATCTTTTGCGTGAAATGCTTCCTCTCTCCAGTGCATTTGTAAAGTTTCTCTCTGCTGTAACACTCCTCTTCTGCATGGCTTCGCTGGTGTCTTGCAAGATCCAATTTGCACTGAAAACACTTCCCACACTTGACGCAAACCTCTGTTTTTCTCCAGTTATCTGCTGGGAAAAAGGGCAGGTAGTCAGTTAGGTAAAAGAAGGAACCTGTGGGAGTCAAGGGAAGATCCTACAAGAAAGGAAGCATGAAGAAAAAGGAACTATTGACCTAAACCCTGTTGATTGGTCCCAACTAGACTAGACCCATGGAATCAACCGATGAATGGGGAGTCAACACATAGATGTACAACACATCAGTGGGTCTACTCTACTTGGGACCTAGGCTGCAATGTCCTCTTTTCCCTCTTTTCATGCGAAACAAGCATGGGTGCTGAATGGAACCTCTTAAGACAGTGGCTTCCAACCTTTTTTCACTTGTGTACCCCTGGCAGCCCATTTCCATAAACTGTACCCTTCATATTAGCAAAATGTTTGTAATTATTATAGTCTCCGTTATTTCAAATTTATTTGTTATGACTGTAAATGGATAGCCCAATAATGGGATTAAAAAGAAATGGAATAATAAGGTGAATAGGCCATGCACATATATTTACATTCAACATTCAAGATCCCACTAAAAGATGGTCTAAAGATGGAAACCGGAGTTCAGGAAAGATATTAACAAGCTGGAACGTGCCCAGAGGAGAATGACCAAAATGGTGAAAGGACTGGAAACCACGCCTATGTGGAGTGGGTTAGGGAGCTGGGTACATTCAGCCTCGAGAAGAGAAGATTAAGAGGTGACATGATAGCTATGCTTAAATATTTGAAGGGATGTCATATGGAAGATGGAGCAAACTTGTTTTCTGCTGCTCCATAGAGTAAGACACAGAGCAATTGTTCAAACAACAGGAAAAGAGATTCCACCTAAATATTAGGAGGACTTTCCTGACAGTAAGAGCAGTTCAACAGTGGAATACATTGCCTTGGAGTGTGGTGGAGTCTCCTTCTTCAGAGGTTTTTAAGCAGGCTGGATGGCCATTTGTTGGGAATGCTTTGATTGAGTATTCCTGCATGGCAGGCAGTGGGTCTTGACCACCCTTGTGGTCTCTTCCAGCTCTATGATTCTATGACATGTGGGAAGTTCCCACTTTGTTTTAAAAGGGAACTGGGTTTCCTCTCAACAGCACCACACCAGCAGAGTTGGAATCTCTCAAGTGGACACAGGTTCCTAGTGCATTCAGGGGGTGCCAATGCAGCTCCTGGAATTGGTTCACCCCAGTTCTAACTTCCAAGATTGCAAGTTGCAAGGACTGAGTCAGTGAGAAGCTTCTTTTTCTTCTATGCAACTGCCAGTGGAACATGATGGCTATTTCACGTCAAACCAGCTTACCTGATGACTCACCTGTTCCAGTACTGGAGTTTTCTGCTTCATCCAAGTCCTGAGGACTGGGCACCCATGGCTCTTTTCCTAGCAACATCTGAGAAATTATTTCAGGCTTTGGAACTGGAATTTAAGTTGTAGAAAACAAGAAAATAGCAAGGGCCAGGACTGATCAATAGACGTGCATGCTGCTCTTGTGCATTTTTGTAAGAAAATAAAAAATAAATGGATGGAATATGTTGAGCAAGACTGATCATTTACATTTACATTCATTTCAAGCATGCAAAAGTCTTGCAAATATACCCAGAACTCACAAGGTTACTGGACCATGTGATCTTTTGAGCAGATTGCCATCAGACAGAGGACTGCGTTGGTCATTTAGGTACAGAAGAATTGACTTTTCTCATGTCTCTCTGTCTGATCATTCAGGGGAAGACCTAAGCCACAAACAGGTGAGACAGGCTGTTACACCAGACATCAGGGGGCAAAATGTCCTGGAGTGGCCCTTTGATACCACTTGTCTTGAGCACACACTTGCACAAAAGAGATGAAACAGGAGCCTAATCCTGCCTTGGCCATGGTGGAAAGAGTAAGGCATAAAAGGCAGAGGCTGTGACCTTGTGATTCAGCAGTAAGTATTAGTAAGACTGGATTTGGACAGAAGCAAATACCTTACCTAGAGATGATATATTCTCATAGTTTTCCATCATGACCTCCCTGTACAAAGAGCTTTGGTTTGAATCCAGCAGTTCCCACTCCTCCTTGGTGAAATACATGGCCACATCCTCAAAGGTCACCAGGTCCTGCAGCCATAAAAAAGTCCATTAGTCAAAAAACCCAATCAAATGAGGAGGAAAAGCACATAGTTTGGCTCCAATAAGACTACAACTGCTTCTGAACAGAGAGGAAAGAAATATACATTTGAATGTTCTCCAATGTCATGTCATTAACTCTTGGTATGAGGAAAAGAAGTTCATCAGGGAAAAGACAAGACTAGATGCATGGCTCTTCTTGGATTCCAAGAAATCTATGGCATGGCCAGCATATCTGTAATACTTTATATAGTTCCAGCCACCACACCTAATCAAATCTTATGTAGAGCTGGAAAAAGTGCAGAAAAGGGTGACCAAAATAACCAAGGAAGTGCAGCAAACCCCTGTGAGGAAAGGCTACAAATATTGGCACTATTTGTTGTTTTTGTGTGCATTCAAGTTACTTCCAACTTATGGTGACCATAAGGCGAATCTATTGTTAGCAGATGTACACCCCTACCCTTCGATATGGTCTAATATATAAATTATACACAGATATGGCTAAAAATCAGGCTGGATAAGTGCCTGACTGTTTGGACCTTGTATGTACGTGACTGAATTCCCCCCAATAAAAGACAGTTTAGTTCACTTTTGAGTCTCTGGCTGGTTTTTTCGTGCGAGGACCCCGTAAACATTGGTAGAAAGATCTCGCTAGGTTGCCCCACCTTTCACAGCCTTCCTAACTAGATCTAATTAATTCTCCATCTTTTTGCTGAGGCACGGGTACTGCTGGAGGACCTCAAAGGTCTCTCACTTTTTTGGGAAACATTATCATGGGGTTTTGGGGGGCTGAGAGTGTGTGATGCATCCAAGGTTACCCAGTGCATTTTCATGGCTGAGCTGGGAATCGAACCCTAGCCTCCAGGGCCATAGTCCAATCCTCAAATCACTACACCTCATTGGCACTGTTTACCTTAGGAAAAAAGAAAAACAATGCCAAATCTATACAGATACACATGAAGCAGGGAAAGAAGATAGGTAGAAGCTGTTCTTGTTCCTTTTCCCATAAGAGTGGAACCCAAAGGACTAATCCACTGAAGCTGAGTAGTGAAAGGTTCAGGAAATCTAAAAGATAACTTCTTCTGAAGTACGTAGTTCAGTGGTAGAAACTAGGAAATCAAGATATAGTGATAGCTAACTTGTGTGTGCTGTGTGCCTCCAAGTTGTTCTTAACTTATGGCATCCCTAAAATGACTCCATCACAGGGTTCTCTTGGCAAGATTTGTTCAGAGGAGGTTTCCCTTTGCCTTCCTCTGAGGCTGAGAGAGAATGACTTGCCCAAGGCCACCCATTGGGTTTCCAGGCTGAGTTGGGGTTCAAACCATAGTATCCAGAGCGATAGTTCAGCACTCAAACCACTATACTACACTGGCTCATATGGCCAACTCAGCCTGTTCTAAAAGAGGATTTCACAGGTAAGGCTACCAATGGCTAATACCCATGACAGGTTTGCACCACTGGCAGTTAACTCTGCATATCAACAAGCTAGATGTTTTTGGGTTGAATTCAGCATGGCTCTTAATTCTTAACTTTCTTTGAAGAACTAATGTTTTTATATGAAAGAAGAGCATTTTCATGGATGATATTCCCACGTACAGCAGGGATGGGCAAACGTGGGAGCCTAGGGGACTACCTTGGCCCCCGGGAACCCCTAAAAGGATGCACCCGCTGCCACTCTCATAACACACATAAATTCAAAAAGCAAAACAAAACATTTTGCCCTCAAATGCCTTTTAGCAGTTATGGGGCCATTTTTGCTGTTTTTGCCCAGTCCCAGGAAATTTCAGGCCCAGGAGAGGCAGCAGTATGACGATGACGACGATGATGACAATGATGATGATTTTATAATAGGAAGAGACCTAATGTCACTTCCAGATTTAAGAAAAAAGGAATTCTGGGCCTAAAATGGCCAAGGGGCCCCAAATACATGGCAAAATACCTCCTAAACCAGCTAAAGGTCATTGGCAGAGGCAAAACATTTTTGACTCCCAGAGGATCCTGGCAAACCACACTTTTTACTCCTCAACTACCATATGAACTCGCATATAACTAGAGCACTGCTTCCCAGACTTTGAGGCTTCATTTGTCTTGGACTTCAATTCTCTGAATACCTCACCACCAGACACCCTAGCTGGGGCTTCTAGGAGTTGAACTGCCATTGGAGAGACTACTTGTGGTCCCTAAGAGGCCGAAGTTTGAAAATCACTGGTTTAAGATCCTTTCCTAACCTAGTATCCAAGAGATCTTTTGGATTTTTGACACCCATCAGCCTCAGTCAGCCTGGCCGATAGTCAAGAACTGAAGTCCAAAATATCTTTAGGGCATGCAAATAGGAAGAGAGTCAAAAAGACTCTATGAGATGCAGTTTTCTTTAAAAAGTATTTAGGATTAAGTTTAAAATAGGCCTGCAAATTTGGGCCCATTTTTGCACTAGATGTTCTCGTGCTATTATTCCACTTTAACATCCTGTGGAATTTGGGGTTTGCAGTTTAGCCTCAAAGGCCCCCCCCCAAACTGCAAACCCCAGGATTCCATAGGATGTTGAACGTGGAATAACAGCACTAGAACAGTCTAGTGTAGAAATGGCCTTTGTCTGTGGCAAAACACATTGTGGCTGCTGTTTCAGTTTAGGCAAAACAGAACTCCCCTTCACCCTTGGGACCATAAGTTGGGCCTCCCTGGTGCAGAACCAGACCAGTTGTACAAACAAAAAGAGGATGTGAATGTCAACCTGAATGAAACATATTTGTCCTGCCATTTCTCGCTTCTTCTTGCTTCTGTCCACTTTTCCTTTTCTCCATTTTTTTTGGATGCTGATGAAAACCCTATCGTGTAGTCTGAGAAGAGGAAAAGAGAAAGATAAAGGGAGAAGATTGGAGTGAAAATTCTGGAACAAAGAAAGCCCACACCTCTTACCAGTTTTTTTAAAAATCTTTTTGTAAAGCTTTTGGAAAATGGTGCAGAGGAGGCAGACAAGTAGACTTTAGGTGGTGGCTGGAGAAGGTAATCTTGCCATGGCCACAGCTGGCATCATGCCCTGGGTGCCAGCAGACATGAGCAACAGCACAACAGAAGTGTATGATTACAACAGCTAGTACCAGGCGAGTTGCTAGAACCAGGAACTCGAACAGTTCGCAAACAGCTCTGCAGCGCCTTCCTCCTCCACCTCCTCCTCACACACCCTGGCCTGACTCTTAAACATGATCCGAACATAGCAGTAAGAATAATCCTCCATAGTAGTGGGTCCCTCCTCCATCCCAATTACCAATGTCTTGGCCTCAGACGAAGAGAAAAAAAGGCAGGCACAACCCCATCATGCCTAGGCCCAGAAGTAGAGGAAAGGCCCTCCCTCCATCCCAGCTGCCACTGCCCTGGCCTCGGAGAGAGAGAAGAAAAAGAAGCAGACACAGCTCCATCATGCCTAGGCCAAGAAGCAGAGGAAAGGCCCTCCCTCCATCGCAGCTGCCACTGCCCTGGCCTCGGAGGGAGAGAAGAAGCAGCAGCAGGCACAGCTCCATCATGCCCAGGCCCAGAAGCAGAGGAAAGGCCTCCCTCCATCCCAGCTGCCACAGCCCTGGCCTCAGAGGGAGAGAAGAAAAAACAGCAGGCACAGCTCCATCATGCTCAGGCCCAGAAGGAGAGGAAAGGCCCTCCCTCCATCCCCAACTGCCACTGCACCGGCCTCGGAGGGAGAAAGAAACAGCAGCAGGCACAGGTCCATCATGCCCAGGCCCAGAAGCAGAGGAAAAGGGACTCCCTCCATCCCAGCTGCCACTGTCCTGGCCTCGGAGGAAGAGAAGAAGAAGCAGGCAGAGCTCCATTACGCCTAGAGCCAGAAGCAGAGGAAAGGCCCTCCCTCCATCACAACTGCCACTGTCCTGGCCTCGTAGGAAAAGAAGAAGAAGAAAAACAGAGCTCCATCACGCCTAGGCAAAGAAGTAGAGGAAAGGCCCTCCCTCCATCCCAACTGCCACTGTCCTGGCCTCGGAGGGACAGAAGAAGAAGCAGCAGGCACAGCTCCATGACGCCCAGGCCCAGAAGCAGAGGGGAAAGGCCCTCCCTCCAGCCCAACTGCCACTGTCCTGGCCTCGGAGGGAGAGAAGACGAAGGAGCAGGCAGGGCTCGATCACGCCTAGGCCCAGAAGCAGAGGAAAGGCACTCCCTACAGCCCAACTGCCACTGTCCTGTCCTCGGAGGGAGAGAAGAAGAAGAAGCAGGCACAGCTCCATCATGCCCAGGCCCAGAAGCAGAGGAAAAAGGGCCCCCCCCCATCCAACTGCCACTACCCTTGCCTCGGAGGGAGAGAAGAAGCAGCAGCAGGCACAGCTCCATCATGCCCAGGCCGAGAAGCACAGGAAAAGCCCTCCCTCCATCCCAACTGCCACTGCCCAGGCCTGGAGGGAGAGAAGAAGCAGCAGCAGGCACAGCTAAATCACGCCTAGGCCCAGAAGCAGAGGAAAGGCCCTCCCTCCATCCCAACTGCCTCTGTCCTGGCCTCGGAGGAGAGAAGAAGAAGCAGCAGGCACAGCTCCATCACGCGTAGGCCCAGAAGCAGAGGAAAGACCCTCCCTCCACCCCAATTGACACTGTCCTGGCCTGGAGGGGGAGCAGAAGAAGCAGGCAGAGCGCTATCACGCCTAGGCCCAGAAGCAGAGAAAAGGCCCTCCATCCATCCCAACTGCCACTCTCCTGGCCTCGGAGGGAGAGAAGAAGAAGAAGCAGACAGAGCTCCATCACGCCTAGGCCCAGAAGCAGAGGAAAAGGGCCCCCCCTCCATCCCAACTGCCACTGTCCTGGCCTCGGAGGGAGAGAAGAAGCAGCAGGCAGAGTTCCATCACGCCTAGGCCCAGAAGCAGAGGAAAGGCCCTCCCTCCATCCCAGCTGCCACTGCCCTGGCCTCGGAGGGAGAGAAGAAGCAGCAGCAGGCACAGCTCCATCATGCCCAGGCCCAGAAGCAGAGGAAAGGCCCTCCATCCATCCCAGCTGCCACAGCCCTGGCCTCGGAGGGAGAGAAGAAAAGCAGCAGGCACAGCTCCATCATGCTCAGGCCCAGAAGGAGAGGAAAAGGGCCCCCCCTCCATCCCCAACTGCCACTGCACCGGCCTCGGAGGGAGAAAAGAAGCAGCAGCAGGCACAGGTCCATCATGCCCAGGCCCAGAAGCAGAGGAAAAGGGATCCCTCCATCTCAGCTGCCACTGTCCTGGCCTCGGAGGAAGAGAAGAAGAAGCAGGCAGAGCCCATTACGCCCAGAGCCAGAAGCAGAGGAAAGGCCCTCCCTCCATCCCAACTGCCACTGTCCTGGCCTCGGAGGGACAGAAGAAGAAGAAGACAGAGCTCCATCACGCCTAGGCAAAGAAGTAGAGGAAAGGCCCTCCCTCCATCCCAACTGCCACTGTCCTGGCCTCGGAGGGACAGAAGAAGAAGCAGCAGGCACAGCTCCATGACGCCCAGGCCCAGAAGCAGAGGAAAGGCCTCCCCCCATCCCAACTGCCACTGTCCTGGCCTCGGAGGGAGAGAAGAAGAAGGAGGAGGCATAGCTCCATCATGCCCAGGCCCAGAAGCAGAGGAAAGCCCCCTCCATCCCAACTGCCACTGCCCTGGCCTCGGAGGGGAGAAGAAGAACAAGCAGACAGAGCTCCATCACGCCTAGGACCAGAAGCAGAGGAAAGGCACTCCCTACATCCCAACTGCCACTGTACTGGCCTCGGAGGGAGAGAAGAAGAACAAGCAGGCACAGCTCCATCATACCCAGGCCCAGAAGCAGAGGAAAAGCCCTCCCTCCATCCTAACTGCCACTGCCCTGGCCTGGAGGGAGAGAAGAACAGCAGCAGGAAAAGCTCCATCACGCCTAGGCCCAGAAAAAGAGGAAAGGCCCTCTCTACATCCCAACTGCCACTGTCCTGGCCTCGGGAGGGAGAGAAGAAGAAGAAGCAGGCACAGGTCCATCACGCCTAGGACCAGAAGCAGAGGAAAGACCCTCCCTCCATCCCAACTGCCACTGTCCTGGACTCGGAGGAAGAGAAGAAGAATCAGAAGGCAGAGCTCCATGCGCCCCAGGACAAGAAGCAAAGGAAAGGCCCTCCCTCCATTCCAACTGCCACTGTCCTGGCCTGGAGGGAGAGAAGAAGAAGCAGGCAGAGCTCCATCACGCCTAGGCCCAGAAGAAAAGGAAAGGTCCTCCCTCCATCCCAACAGCCACTGTCCTGGCCTCGGAGGGAGAGAAGAAGAAGAAAAAGGCACAGCTCCATCACGCCTAGGCCCAGAAGCTGAGAAGGCCCTCCCTCCAGCTCAACTGCCACTGTCCTGGCCTAGGAGGGAGAGAAAAACGAAGGAGCAGGCAGGGCTCGATCACGCCTAGGCCAAGAAGCAGAGGAAGGCACTCCCCACAGCCCAACTGCCACTGTCCTGTCCTCGGAGGGAGAGAAGAAGAAGAAGCAGGCACAGCTCCATCATGACCAGGCCCAGAAGTAGAGGAAAGGCCCTCCCTCCATCCGAACTGCCACTACCCTTGCCTCGGAGGGAGAGAAGAAGCAGCAGCAGGCACAGCTCCATCATGCCCAGGCCGAGAAGCACAGGAAAAGCCCTCCCTTTATCCCAACTGCCACTGCCCAGGCCTGGGGGGGAGAGAAGAAGCAGCAGCAGGCACAGCTAAATCACACCTAGACCCAGAAGCAGGAAGGCCCCCCCTCCATCCCAACTGCCACTGTCCTGGCCTCGGAGGGAGAGAAGAAGAAGCAGCAGGCACAGCTCCATCACGCGTAGGCCCAGAATCAGAGGAAAGACCCTCCCTCCACCCCAATTGACACTGCCCTGGCCTGGAGGGAGAGCAGAAGAAGCAGGCAGAGCGCTATAACGCCTAGGCCCAGAAGCAGAGAAAAGGCCCTCCATCCATCCCAACTGCCACTCTCCTGGCCTCGGAGGAGAGAAGAAGAAGAAGCAGGCAGAGCTCCATCACGCCTAGGCCCAGAAGCAGAGGAAAGGCCCTCCCTCCATCCCAACTGCCACTGTCCTGGCCTCGGAGGGAGAGAAGAAGAAGCAGGCAGAGTTCCATCACGCCTAGGCCCAGAAGCAGAGGAAAGGTCCCCCCTCCATCGCAGCTGCCACTGCCCTGGCCTCGGAGGGAGAGAAGAAGAAACAGCAGGCACAGCTCCATCATGCCCAGGCCCAGAAGCAGAGGAAAGGCCCTCCCTCCATCGCAGCTGCCACTGTCCTGGCCTCGGAGGGAGAGAAAAAGAAGAAACAGGCACAGCTCCATCACGCCTAGGCCCAGAAGCTGAGGAAAGGCCCTCCCACCATCCCAACTGCCACTGTCCTGGCCTCGGAGGGGGAGAAGAAGAAGAAACAAGCACAGCTCCATCATGCCCAGGCCCAGAAACAGAGGAAAAGCCCTTCCTCCATCCCAGCTGCCACTGTCTTGGCCTCGGAGGGAGAGAAGAAGAAGAAGCAGGCACAGCTCCATCATGCCCAGGCCCAAAAGCAGAGGAAAAGCCCTCCCTCCATCCCAACTGCCACTGCCCTGGCCTGGAGGGAGAGAAGAAAAAGCAGCAGGCACAGCTCCATCACGCCTAGGCCCAGAAGCAGAGAAAAGGCCCTCCCTCCATCCCAACTGCCACTGTCCTGGCCTCGGAGGGGAGAAGAAGGAGCAGCAGGCACAGCTCCATCACGCCTAGGCCCAGAAGCAGAGGAAAGGCCCTTCCTCCATCCCAACTGCCACTGTCCTGGCCTGGAGGGAGAGAAGAAGAACAAGCAGGCAGAGCTCCATCATGCCTAGGCCCAGAAGCAAAAGGAAAGGCCCTATCTCCATCCCAACTGCCACTGTCCTGGCCTCGGAGAGAGAGAAGAAAAAGAAGCAGACAGAGCTCCATCGTGCCTAGTCCCTGAAGAAGAGGAACGGCCCTCCCTCCATCCCAACTGCCACTGCCCTGGCCTCGGAGGGAGAGAACAAGAAGCAGCAGGAACAGCTCCATCAGGCCTAGGCCCAGAAGCAGAGGGCCCTCCCCCCCTCCCCAAATGCCCTGTCCTCCCAGAGGGAGAGAAGAAGAGAGAGAAAGAAGG
>CAOLHI010002616.1:0-240392 GCA_948474755.1 Ctenosaura bakeri | reverse complement strand
AGGCTGATAAATTTTCATTAGGCTGATAAATTACAAATTATCAGATTTGAAAAACTCACATACTTTAGTGGAAAGCACTATTGCTTATGGACGACATGAGTTTCTTGCCTTTCAACAGAAGAAACCAGATACAAGTGCTTCAAAAAGTTACTGTTTGGGATTGCAACTCCCAGATGTGGCAGCTGTGGAGTTCTGGGATCTGCAATCAAAAGAGAAATTCTTCCAAGCTTTGCTAGATATATATGTCAAGGGTAAGTACTAAATACATTGCACTTCACCGTAAGAATATAATGATTTCTGTTTTTGAAACAGCAGACAATTAAGTTTAGTTTAAAATTTAGGAGTGGGAAGGGATTTTTAAAAAAGGATTAGTGTACTCTATGCATGTTACTTTCCTTATGCAATAATTTCCAGCCAGTTTGAGATTACAAGAATTGTGGCTCTGTTCAAAGAGATTATTTGTTGGGGAAGCCTAGACCACAGTAATGGGAATAATGCATGAGAATAAAAGGAATTATACAAGAGTGTATAAATCCCACAGAGCAAAAGAGTTCTTCTTAATGAGAGACTCTTTCATTTAACAGCCTCAAGGGTCAAAGTCATATGACAGCCATGTTAGATCACACATGAGCTGAAAATCAATCTCGTCATCAAAGGGTTACCACTTAACTGAACCAGAAATTGGTTTGGCTTCTTAAAATAGGTTTTAAAATAAGGAGAAACTGAAGGGACACAGAATTTACCTTGTGAAATTCAGTAGAGACTTTCCACACTAGCCTGTTATTGTGCTATTTTTCCACTTTCAACATCCTATGGAATCCTGGGGTTTGCAGCTTAGAAAGAAGCCTTTGAGGCCCCTCCCTAAACTGCAAACCCCAGGATTCCATAGGATGTTGAAAGTGGGATAACAGCACTATAACAGGCTAGTGTGGAAATGGCCGTAGTGCTCTAGTATAAAGGGCTTATGTCTTAGGCCCTTTTCGCACCTTACCTTGTCGCGGCAGCAGGGAGCAGTGCTCGCGCAAGCAGCCACTCGCGCAAGCTGCTCATGACAGCCCTTTTTGCCTCCCGCATGCCTTCCTTCTAGCGCAACCATCGCACGAGCGCCCCGCTCCTTTCTTCCACAGCGCAGTCTGGGAGTTGTAGGCTGCGTGGGGGGAAGGAAGCGCGACCGGGCCGCCTTGCCGACACACCGCACACAGGTAAGTGCGCGAGGGCGCTGCGAGCATTGCGCGAGCGCAGGGCATTTTCGGCTTAAAGCTGAAAATCAAAACATGCGCACGTGCCCCGCTTTAGCCTCGTGAGCATCGCGCGAGGGGGAGTGTGTCATACGGAGCGCCGCTCCCACTCACGCGACGCTCAAGGGGTGCTCACGCAAAAAAAAAGCATGCGAAAAGGGCCTTACGTTAGAAACATTAGAACAAGAGATAGCTGGTGTTCCTAACAGAATTACTAGTGGAAATCTGGCAATGAGGTCCCAACCTATCAAATTCTGACAATGTCTATGCTGTGTCCTAGAATTACATCCAGCTTACCTTGTTTCAAAAGGAAAATAATACATTAAATTGTGTAGTCCATTGGCTAGTTTAATGCCCACATATATATTATATCCAGAGTTTGGAAAAGTTACTTTTCTGAACTAAAGCTCCCAGAATCCTCAGCTGTCTGGGGGATTGTGGTTGTTGTAGCCTTAAAAAGTAGCTTTTCAAAGCTCTGATTGTATTGTACAAAATGTCTATCAATAGTATATGAGTAGAGCTTCCATTAGGCAATGTCCCCTGGGGGAAAGAGACATATTGTGCATTCATTCTGGGGCAGCTGGGCTACTGTATGCCAGAAACTGAGAAAGACAATTTTGCCTTTCTTGGCAACTATGTTATCAGGTGAATTACCCACTTTCTCATGGGAGAAAACAAACAGGCATTCCAAGAGACATCAGTGCAGTGGACTCTCAAATTTCTCCCTCTGCCTGATGAACGTACTGATTGAGAATCAAAGCTCTACCTGCCAGATGTTTATTTCTTACACACATAATCACTCTCTAGAGGTGCCACTTTCTAGAATTCAGTTCCTCATAACCTGTCCCCCAACAACATTTGGCCCATTATGGGCTGCTGGTGACATATAACTCTATTTCTCCTTTCCATCCAATTCCAAGGAAACTGTTTCTGTATTAAAACAGCATCTGCTGTCATTCATAGACTGTATCAGGGTGATCAAACTAAAAATTGATCCAGATAAGACAAAGGTGCTCCTGGTCATTTGGAAGGTAAATCAGGGAACAAGGATTTAGCCTCTGCTGGATGGGTTTACACTTCCCCTGAAATCTAAGGTTCATAGACTCAGATTTGAGCCTGGATGCCCAGGTTTTGGCTGTGGCCAGGAGTGCATTTGTACAATTAAAAGTGTGCCAGTTGTACCTGTTCCTTGAGAAGTCAGATCTGGCTAAGGGAGATGTCTCTTGATTACATCCCATTTGGACTACTGTCAATGCACTCTATGTGGAGCTGCCTTTGGAAACCATATGGAAACTCCAGCAGGTTCAAAATGCTGAGGCCAGGCTGTTGATTGGGGCAGGTTACAGGGGTCATGTGACTCCCCCATTAAAAGAGCTTCACTGGCTACTGCTCCATTTCCAGGTCGAATTCAAAGTGTTGGTTTTGACACTACTTGGCTTGGGTCCAGACTATTTGAAGGCCTGTTCCTCCCTTTATGAGCCCATTAGAGCTTTAAGATAAGCTGGAGAGGCTGTTTTCTCTGTCCCATCACCCACCCCAGGCCTGTTTGGTGGAAACATAGGAAAGGGCCTTTTCAATGGCTGCTGTTCCAAGTCCATGGAACTTCCCGCCTAGGGAGACCAAGATGGCTCCCTCCTTACTCTCCTTCTGTTGACAACTGAAAACATTCTTATGCCACCAGGCTTTTGGAAACTGAATGAGATGGGCTTTTAATGATGTACTCTCCTTTTTTTGTTTTACGGTCTGTTTAGTCTTTCAATGAATTTTAGTGTTTTTAACGTTTAATATTTTAACCTGATAAGCTGTTTAATTGCTTTTTAGATAACTTTATATTTATCTTTAAATCTCAAAGACTGTATCTTCTTATACACGTTGAACAAAGCTTTACAATCTGCCGGGGAGAGGTTTATCTCAGTCCCACCACCTTCACAGGTGTGCTTAGTGAGGACTTTCTTTGTGGTTGCTCCCATGCTGTGGAACTCCATTCAGTGGGAGATCTGATTGACCCTTTTCCTGCTCTCTTTCTGCTATCAGATGAAGAGGTTTTTATTTAGGCAGGCCTTTGAATTTTGATTATGGAGCAGTAGTATGTGTTGGTAAAGTAGTGTGCTGTATTTTTAATCTTTTACTGGAGATTATGTTTTAAATACATTTTAGTGGTTTTAATTGTTTCTAATCATATTTTTAAAATAATATATATATATATAATAACTTTTGTAAGCTTTGACTTATTTTTCAAAAATTTTTAAATTATTGTAAGCCGCCTTGAATTCTACCCTGTGAGAAAAGTAAGATAAAAATCAAATAAATATAAGTAAATAAATAAATGCTAAGGCATGGACAAATTTTCAGAGCCATTTACTTTTCACTACAGTTGGGTTCTGTCTAGCTAAAGCAGCATCAAAATACAAATTGTTTCCAGCAAGAATTCCAAGTTTTATCTGAGATTAAAATCAGTATTTGAATCGCAGTATGGAAATAAGTGACATTTTGGGATAACAACATCCACAATCCTTTAGCCAGCATGACAATCACTCCCCATATTGGCGAGGGGCAGAATTCTGAGAGTTGAAGCCCAGAAAGATAAGCTATTAAAAAAAGGTGGCAGGAGGGAGACAGGAACAAAATCGAGTATCTCCATGCTGAAGTCTAGGGCTTGCTATGCACACAGCTGTCAGAGGGATGGCTGCTGGAGCCAGCAAATCCAGCAACATTCTGGCAGCCTGGCTACTGTCGTTTCAATACCATCCTGTTATTAAAAGCTTCTGGACTATTTTATGCAGAACAAGAGACACATACATCATGTCTATCTCCAATATTGAGCAGCCTCAGGGTCATTTGGAGCAGCAGTTTCAAAGACTACCCACCCCTCTCCATGTGACACACACTCCCTGCTGGTTCTCACTGGCTGGTAGGACCAGATAACAGAATGATTGGAACAAACAGGAGTGCTGCTATTACTGCACTGCCAAATCACCTTGGTCTATCTAGATATATGACAAACTAGCTTGCAGACACTGTTCACTGATAATTTCTTTTTGAATTATAAATGCCTGGTGTGTAATGGGGCCAAATGTTTGCTGCAACGCTAAGCGTCCAGCAGATGAAAGAAGCCACAACTACACTCCTGTTCATGCAGGCAAAAGTCAAAGTGGCCAGATGCTAACCAGTCAAGTAAAAAAGAAAGGCACTCATAAATTTTACACTCCTCCCAGAACAGGAAAAAAAAGCCCTCTCAATTTCTACAATTTCCAGTGTTGCCTGATGAATTTGGGGAGCTATACACAAAAAGGTAACCTTTCTAGACTTTGTCATGGCATACCACAGAACATTCTTGCTATGCACTATAAGCACTTGAAGTCAGATTTAACCAGCCCATCATTTTACAAATAAGTGAACATCTATTTATAACTCAAGTGAAAAGTGAGGTGTTGTTCAGTGAGAAACTTGGATTAGAATCCAGATGTTTTCAGCACCCACCTTCACCAAAGTGAGCATGCTGCATGCTGAGCTAGCTTGAGGCAAAGGACAAGTTGGTGCCCTTCACATTCCAGTTCATCTACAAAAGCTGCCCATGTCAGCAGCTGAATTCTACTTCAACGACACTGTAAGTTGGAACTCTGGCATACATTAAGGTGGCTGAAAAGAAACTGTCATTGTAGAAAGGACAACATATTCTGTACTCTGAAATGGAACCAGTGTTGGTCCCAAAGCCCAGTGCCATTGCAATTCTTGCTTTACATGAAGCTAGACATCACTCGAAAATAATAATTTGAATAACTCCTTTGGGAATTCTTGAAATCAACACTTTAGTCATCCTTAGTGGGGACCCAGTGATGAATTATGTTCCATTGATATCCACTAAGAATGGCAAAATCTGAATACAACTCATTGCCTATATCTACACCTCACTGACTTTCTGGCAGTGGGTTGTAGTCCATAAAAAACTTACATCATACAAAACCTGTTAATCTTTATGGTGGCATAGGACATTTTAGTGTCAGGGTATATGCACTCAGAAGCATTCAGTTTCCATTCTTTCTTTTTTTTAAGTAAGAATTATCAGACTACTACTGATTTAAAAAGCAGACTGGACTTATAACATGTAAACTATAAGACCAGTTCCCAACATTACTTTCTTTATTTCTAAATGTATTTTTCTTCTCTTCTTATTTTCTACATTTGCCTGTGTTTTTTTTTAATTTATTTACTATTTAGGATGAGCAGATGCAAAGAAGGATGAGTGCTCTTACACTTTTAACACTTGTGTGCAAAACAGAATTTTAGCAGAAACAGCTTGCCATGCAGGTGTCAATGTTGCCTGGGGATGTTATTTTGGGATCTGTAGTCCAAAAGATAAGTTTCCATAACTCTAGATGACAAGCAGCACTTCCTAGAACACATCCATTTTCTCTCTCCTGTTTTTTTTTTTTAAATTTTGTTAAGCAGCAGCAACAATAATACCAACAGTGTGACCTGGCTAAACATAGGGCACAAATCACTTTGGTTCTCAACCCATTTGCTGAATGCCAGTGGAGACAATGAATTACAATGGGTAGTTCAAGATTCACTGCCAGGTTGCATATTGTTCTGTGGCAGGTCCCAACAACAGCACTATATATGGTAGAAATAAAGTAACAAAACTGATATCTTGGTTAGATGCGTGTGCCAGGCATGAAAACGATGAAGACCACTGGACTAGAAGTTGGGATCACATGCCCAGCTTCAAAGCTCTTGTTAAGCAAAAAGGGCTGTCAAGCATTTTAGGGGTATATCTATCAGCCAAATCTTGCTCACCAGAGTTGCTGCTCTGAGCTCCTTGGAGATAAAATGAGACAAGAATGGTTAACACAAAACTAGAGGGCTTATTTAGCTCCCAATGCAAAAGGCATAGTCCTTTCTGTGCTGCAGTTGACTAATAAATCACTTGTCTGATCTTAGAAGATCAGAGGAAATAAAGAAGCAGTCAAATGTTGACCGCCAGTATTCTATAACCAGTACCGTCCAACAGGTAAAAATGCATCAATCTCATCGTAGGTCTTATGCCAAGTGAAATGTGGGATATAAAACAAGGAAAGAAAATGAGGAGGTAGGTGGACAGAGATTGGCCAGCCCCTCTGCCTGTCTTCATTGTTACCTGGTGGTGCAACTCGGTCCTGATACTTGGGCTGGAAATCGCTGACAGTGAGCAGCATAACTTGGATGGTCCCAATGAAGATCCCTGCCAGGCAGCCATAGAAGATCACATAGAACAGAAGGATCTTAACTGTGATAAGAGAACAAATACAACAGTCAGGAACAAAGGGCTAATTATGCACTAGACCACTTGAGTATAGAGAAGTTTCTCAAAACTACAGGCAGGGCCAGCTCCCCCATTAGGCACAGTGAGGCCGCTGCTTCAGGTAGCTGATTATGGATAGAAACTGCAACTACTTCCAAAGCAGAAAAGACTGTATACTGTATTTGCTAGCGTGTAGGTTTCACTTCTCCTGAAAAATACTGTTTGAAAATGGGGTGAGTCTTATACACTGGTGTGTGTTATACACTGGCAAATAGTATTTGTCAGTATATAAATAGGGTGCATCTTTTATACAGGTGCGTCTTATATGCCTGCAAATATGGTACTTAATTAGTGACACTCCATCTAAAATAAGCTGAACTAACTTGGAAATGTGTTTATTTCAACAAAGACATGAATAAGAAAAAAGCCCTTAGAAATATTACTTTTTTCAATTATAACTTCCAGAAGTATCCTTTCCACTTTTGCAGTAGGAAAAAAAAACTTTTTCCAAGTACTCGTTAGGAGTGCTTATAGATATTGCAATCCTAGGCACATTTACTTTGGAGAAAATTTTGTTGAAATAAATGGTCTCCCTCTATAAAGGGTCAGACAGATTCACCGCAAATGAGATCTGCATCAGTATCCATTGGCCATGACAGATCCAGAGAACCTCCAAATCTAGAGATATCCTTCCACTGAATAAGAGGGGCTGGGGTCACACAATCAAGAAAGAATGCTCCTTTGTACCCTGCTTGTAAAGATATCTGACTGACAATTATTGGAAATAAATGGCTGGACTACAGAAATCTTTGCACCAAAATCCAACTGCTAATCACAGCAACAGTAGACACACGCAATAAATGAGGTTCTCTTAAGTCTTGATTTACTAACCAGTAACAGAGTCAGTGCAGTATAGTGGTTTGAGTGATAGGATAAGGCCCTTTCCACACTACACCATTATAGTGCTATCGTTCCACTTTCAACCTCCTGTGGAATTCTGGGGTTTGTAGTTTACTGAGGCCAAAGAATGCTCTGGCTGAGAATTCTAAATGCCTCTCCCTAAACTGCAAACTCCAGGATTCCACAGGATGTTGAAAGTGGAATAATAGCACTA
This sequence comes from Ctenosaura bakeri, assembly GCA_948474755.1. Lineage (NCBI taxonomy): Eukaryota > Metazoa > Chordata > Lepidosauria > Squamata > Iguanidae > Ctenosaura > Ctenosaura bakeri. Next base: position 232,759 of record CAOLHI010002616.1, on the reverse strand, counting down.
TAACAGTGTAGTGCGGAAAGACCCAAAGAGTTCAAGAGACTAGGATTAGGATCGCTGCTCAGCCATGGAAATCCATTGTGTGAGCTGGAGGAGGTCACACTCTCTCAGCCCCAGAGGAAGAATGGCAAAGCACTTCTAAACAAGTCTTGACAAGAAAAGCCAGTTTCAGCTGTTGTAAGTTAGAAAAAACCTGTAAACATCTCAACTGAGCCATGGGTAATAATGGGCCATTTGCTCATTCCCTGTCTGACCTTCCTCACAGGACTGCTGCGAGGATGACTGGGGACCAGAGAGCCATTTACCTTGACTTTTTCTAATTGGAAGATAAGCTTGATGAATGTAATGAATTTGAAAAACACACATAACCAAGTACAGGATATAGAGTAACAGCTAGAAAAGCAAAACAGAATATGGTGAGATGTGGGGCAGAATGTCCTGTTTAACAGGCTGATCAGTACCCCAAAGGGGACTCCTTTCAGTAGGGAGAATATATTACAATGGTTTGTTGCAGATCTCACTTGCATGGGTGCTAAGCGTGGTGGGATATGGGGCTGAGTAGGATATAAAATACCTGATCCTTGCCTTTTTTTTTTTTTTTTGGAGATCTCCACATGTCAAACTTCTACAAATTGGCATCCTCTATCTGTGTTGGACTACAACTCATGCAGTTTACCATCCAGTATCCTAGGAGTTACAGACCAACCAATCTGGAGGAAACTTAATGGCATCTTCAGGTGTGCTTTTGAAATTCATATCCGTATATCAAGATACACGATGCATTTCTAGGAAACACCACATCTCCAGAGCAACAATGTTTTTTTTTCCTAGCATAACTCTTGAGTACTATATTGTTACACTACTGGCAGACCCTGATCCTAATGGTAGGGGAAGGAAGTCCCTCATCCTGCCACTGTCAGATAAATCTGCCCCCAACTGGACCACTGAGTTCTCATGTACTGCTACACAACATCAGACTTGGACAGCTTTTCACTTGCTTTTATGTGGTATATTAAGAAAGCCAGGCAGAACAAGTCACACACATTCTGGCTCTGCTGAGCTGTAATCAAGGAGATTAATACACACATTACATAAGTGATTAAAGCATTTTTGTTGTCCCTGTTAAAAGAGAAAGGAGGAAAAGGAAAAATTAAAACTTTTATTTATGACTACAGCTGCTCCAGTGAGCTGTGCAGTCTTTGAAATCTGATTGTATCAGTTACTGGTTTACAGGGATTTTCCTTGCTAATTAGAAGCAAGTAACATGCTGTACTTGGTATCAAGAGGGCAGCCCTACACAAAGATGACCACAGCAACACACCATGTGAAAAGGAAATAGGGGGTGGCTTCTATAATTGGTAACCTTTAAAACAAATATTCACACAGACTACTATAAAGGGAGTAGGCAAGGTAACACCAATAGGAAACAGTTTTCCCATTGATGGGATGTTGTTAAAAGAAAAAACCTATTAAAATATCCCCCTCCCTCCGCTGCCTGAATGGGAAGCAAACCTAACCACAGAGACCAGCAGCACAATGGCATTCTTGGGGTTAACACACTCTTTAGTAACCAGGCAGCAGGCAGCAAATAGCTGTGACGTGGGAGAGATTTGGACATATTTTCCAGAGTACAGTCATAGGTGGTGCTGTTGTAATGAGCTAAAGAGGAAGCCTGCGGGCAACAAGGTATCTTGGGTGGTGCATATGTGTGTGCTTTCCTTAAAGAAAAATAGCAATAATAATAAAAGGAATAAAGAGTTTTGGACATGTAACAGGACATACATTTAAACATAAATCTCCAACCACGGTGTCAATAGCAGACCGCAACCTCATAGTTTTCCCTTATGCTGAAAAAGGCATCTGTACTAGCAGGAAAGAATACAAACCTTTACAAATACATTTTTTTCAAAAAAGCAATGCAACAGCCCTGCTTTCTACAGCATTCTCCTCTAAAGCATTCTAAGTTCTTCAAAGCTGCTCACAAAGCAATGGCAGTGTCATCTTACTGCTCTTTCAACAGATGTTTTGTCTCTAAAATGTGTGTGTATGCATATGTGTGTGTGTACACAATTCACCTTCCCCTAACCTAATGGCCTTCAGATGTGTTGAACTACAACTCCTATCATGCAATGAAGCTGGGGGTGATGGTGAATGTAGTCCAACCAATTTGGAGAGTGGCAGCTTAAGAAAAGCTGTCTTTGCACCTACTTTGAAAGTCCACTGTCATGAGTATGACAACCAGTGTGGTATAGTGGTTTAAACACTGAACTATGACTCTGCAGACCAGGGTTCAAATGCTCATTCAGCCATGGAAACCCACTGGGTGACCTTGGACAAGTCACTTTCTCTAAGTTTCAGGGGAAAAACAAAGGTAAACCCTCTCTGAATAAATTTTGCAAAAAAAAAAATCCCATGATAAGTTTGCCTCAGTGTTGCCATAAGCTGGAGACAACTTACACACAACAACACAGCTATCATGGGTGCTACAAATCTTTCTCAAATTGCAATTTATGACTTCTGTCTGGCAAGCTTTCCCTCTTCATCTACCCTCTATCAAATTCTAGTCAAGGATCTAAACCCGGAAGCTCCAATGTGGCACCTCCAAAAGGACACTGGTTGGATTCAGCCCAGAAACGGTCCCAGGCCAGCAGCTGCAGCTGGCAGCAGCCTCTCCATGGAAGCAGCCTTTACAAACAGAAGGTCTTATACCACAATGTGAATCATTTCCAAGCACACCTCAGTCCTTTTTTTCTCCCCCAGCTGCTAAAAGGCTATTTATAAAGCCAGCTTTTCCTACATAAAGCCATTCTCATTCATTATGAATAATATTTCTTGCTTTCCCCCTTCCCCCACTCCTGGAGCCGTTTGCAGCTCTGACCTTAGAATATCACCCAATGTTTCTAAATTTGCACAAAGAGTTTAGAAGGGAATGGAAAGTTCTAGATAAAAAGCCAATGTCTCCAATGCAAGGATCTACAGAGACACTCAAGACTGCCTGCTCAGACCCCAGCAGAGGCAGCAGGAAATTCAAGGGCAGTCTACCCTTTCTTTCAAGGGCAGCCATATCTAACACACTTGTGCAGCAGGCCCTGGGACACGCTCTGCACCATCCTCATGGGGTTTGTCAGACTATTCTTTCCTGTGCCTGCATTAACAAGAGAAGGGATGGAAAATAAATGGCACAAAGCACTCATTGGCTGTCACAGAAGGAGTCTGTTCAATACAAAGCTACGCCTCAGGCAGGCTAGGGAAATGGGAGCCAATATGGCACCTGCTTTTTAGGCCCACACAGAGCATTACAAGGAGTCATATCTGCTGTTGTTCTCAATAATCATAACAATGGTAGATAATAATGATAATAATGAGGAATGGCGGCCTATTCAGACACTAAGGCTAAGGACCAGAAACATGGAGGAAGAAGCCATCAGACTGTAGATGTTGTGGGAAAACCCTTCTGCGTCCTTTCAGATTTGACCTAACTTGTGCAATGCAGGGTACACATGCTGGACCCAGGGAAAAGGCGTCTGGTCTTGGGATGGGGTTGGATGTCTAGACTGGGGAGCAAAATGGGATGAAGTGCATGACAATGAGAAAATTGAGGCTGTGTGTGTGTGTGTGTGTGTTTGCTCAGAACCTCAGACTCATTCAAGTTAGGTTTAGTTGCTAGGATACAGCCTTCAAGGACCTTGTTATTCCTAAAACTCACCCTTCTTTCCCACCTGACCCCCCCCCCTGTGCTGCTCTCTTAGGCCTCCCCAAATAAAGGTGTGGATGTGTGGAAAAGAACAAGCGGGGGAGACAAGCATTTTGGGAGTCTTTTCAAAAGATATCCCTTCAATTTAGCTCGTGACTTGTCCTCCATGGCAAACCCTCACCATTTCATTCAAGGATCCCAACCTAGGCTTCCATTATTACCTCTATGCTAGGAAGGTGTCACCTTGACTAACCTTGGGCTGTGATGCATTATTAACCCTTTAGAGTTCGAAAAGGATCGGAAGCCAATCCCCTCATTCCTTCCGTCCCTACACAAATTAGCCATTTTTTAAAGAACAGACAGAAAGCAGACACACTGGCACCCCGACAATGGCGTGCCCTTCCCGGCCGCCCCTTTGTGCTGCCCTTCCTGAAACGGCAGGGAGGCAGCCGCAGTGGCTGCTGTACGCCGTCCTGATGACACGGGGGCGGGCTGGAGGAGTAAAAAGGGGGAGTCGCCCCCCATCCCTTTTCTCTTTCTCTCACTCTCTCTCCACCCACCCGCCCACTCCACGCCCTGCCCGCAGTCACGACTCGGGTTTGACTACTCCATCAATGCCCTTCAGCGCGACCTTTACGGGCGGAGAGAGCCAGCGAGCGAAGGAGAAGAAAAGCCGACCAACTCTTTCTAGCGCAGAGGCAACAGGCGGCCGCGGGAGCGACGAAAGTCCACGCAGAGCCCCCACGGGTCGTCTAGACAGTCCGAGCCGTCGCTGTCGCCCAGACACAAATCAGCCCCGGCCACGCCAAGACACCCTTCAAACCTCCCCCCCCACCAAGCAACGAACTCAGTTCCGAAATCAACGCCACACGTTTCTGGAAACCCCCTTCGCCCAGTCACCGTCAGTCAATGACACGCCGGGCGACCCGCTCGCTCGACGTTTCCTCGCTACTCTCCTCCCACGCGCCCAACACCGCAAAGGGACCTTATTTTTTTCCAGAAGCGCTGGGGGGGAAGCGTGTTTGGGGGGCGTATTTCGCTTTGTTTTTTAATCCTGGCAGGAGGGAGACACACGCGCGCGCAGAAAAGCCCGTGAAACGGAGGGCTGCCTGGCGCCGGGGAAACGGTCCCCTCGCCAAGTCCACTGGCCCGCCTCGCCCGGCCAGCGAAAGGCGCCAGCGCCAGAGCTCTCCGGGGACCCTTCGGGAAAGCGTTTCCAGGCACACCAGGGATGGGCGACCGCCACCTTCCAGTCGCCACACACGCCCCCCCCCACGGGCACAGGTCTTCATTTCACCCGCGCCCGGGGCTTCATTGTTTCAGGAATTCACCACAGAAAGCCCGGTAGGCTCCTTTTGTGAGGGAAGCCGAGGGGGTAAAGGAAGAAAAGCCGAGAGCGAGCGAGGGCGGCGCGGGAAATACTCACACCAACTGCCTCCGGTCCTTCCCAGAAATTCCTTCTTCTCCGAGTTCCAGATAAATTTCTTCCAATTGCCATCCCCTTCTTTTGCCTTCCCGCGAGCCATGGGCGAGGAGCGGAGCCTGCTGGGGTTGCCTTAGCAGGAGGCGGCAGAAAGAGCCCAGAGGGGGAAAAAAAAAGAGAGAGAGCCCAGTCCTCCGAGCGCCTCCCCGGCCGCGGTCGGACACGCGCGGTTTCCAAACTGCCGGCAGACAAGAAGGCAGGTCTTTGTGCGCCCGGCTGCGGGTCCCACCCTCCGAGGGTGTGCGAGGGTCGAGTAATCCTTGCCAAGAGAGAGAGAGAGAGACTGAGAGAGAGACTATATATATATACACATATACACGCGCGCGCACAGAGGCACTGGCTGGACCTGCCTACGGCAGCCGGGGAAAAAAGGAAAGGGGTGGAGTGGGGGGAGTGTAAAGCCGGGGGGCGGGTGGGAGGAAAGAAAGCCGGCTCGGCGGAGGAGAAAAATTAGCCGTGTCCCCTCCCACTCTGGCTGGATATATCGCCCGAGTCCCGGGACGGGCTCCGCCCCTCAAAATGCCGGTAGCCAATGAGCGTGGTGAAGGGGAGCTTGCCTTTCGGAGGAGGACAAGTGCGCGCCAGCCGCCGGGGAACCGCGAAGCCGGGCGGGTTTAGCTGTGCTTCTCCCTGCCCTCTTCCTTCCCTGCGCTCCGGTTCCTTTCTCTCGTTCCTTCTTCCCCGATCTCCCCCCCGCTTTCCCTCGGCCCTCTTCTTCCTACCCCGCCCTGAAGCACCTGCTTGGTGCCCCTCAGCCCTGCGCAGCCGGAGGACCCACCTGTCATTTCCTGCCGTCAAGCTGGGAGGCAGAGCTGAGCCCTGCAGATGAAAGGGAGGGAAGGAGCGGGGAGAGAGGCAGCGGTCCGAAGCGGACTTTCCCTCTCTCCCGCCTTTCCTCCCTGCGGATCTCTACCTCCCTCCTCCAGCCCTGCACCCGGAGAGCGGCTGTCTTTGCTGCCACCGACAGGAGGGTGGGTGCGTGGGAGCCGCAGCTACCAAGGCAGGCAGCGGGGCGGAGACCTTCCTGGAAGGGGCCCTCGGCCGGATAGGCGGCTGCGCTCCGCAGAACAGCGCGAGAAGGACAAAGGACAGAAATCGGGGCGCTGCGTGGGCGCCTGCATGCGGTGTTTAAAACGCGCCCTGTGAGGGTGGCAACCAACGCAGGCAGGGGAAACGGCCCAGCTGAGGAGCCAGCCAGTCTCCTTGCCCGATTGAGTCCCAGTTCCAGGTTTTGTGGGCGGAAGAGTGGCGGAAGCCTTAGGATGGTGAATGCAATGAAGGGCTTTGGGATTCGGATATAGATGCAAGAGGGAGGTAGGATTCACTTTCAGGAGCTCGTCAAAGTCGGGCGTTTAGTCCTACCAGAGGAACACGAGAAAGGTTTAAAGACTCTTTGAAGGAGACTATGGTCGGGGAAGGCTAAACATGAGCATGAGAAGAAGGAGATCAGGCAAGGAGACCTCCTCTGAATGGGATCCCGAAGCCACCTGTCCTGTCTTTCTGCTTGTCCTCTCCTCTCCTCCCCTCCCCCCATTCCCCACTGCTCAGGGACGCTACTCAGTGAAGGTGGAGCTTCTCTGGCTGCTGCAACGTCATCCCTGCAGCTTTCAGGCCTGGGAATGCCCTTCCTTGGGTCAACATTCCGCTAGTGCTCTCCGTTTTTTAAAAAACTGCAGCCACCTTTCCCACTGCAGAAAGGCCTCCCCGCTTCAGCTATATCATATGAAGTTAGGGAAAATAGTCAGATCCAGGATCCCCAGTTATTGAGCAGGTGATTCATTAGTCTCCATCCTGAATGTCTTATTTTACAATATACTCCTCACTATAGAATCTGACCACTGTTTGAGCGGGGGGGGGGAACATACATATGTAGGGAGGTTGTTCCATACTGGGCTACTACTACCATATATCAGAAATGGTAACAGACAGACCTGGGAAGCCACAGAAAGGTGTTTTCTCAGCAGAGCTAGGGACAGTTAATTTTGAGAACTACAACTCCTAGAATGGTTCAGCTACCTCTCTACCCTAGCCCTGAATAGAGTTTCCAAGAGATGAATATAGTTTCTTAAGAAAAAAAATCCTCTTCATACTCATGTGGCTGTGATGTCCTTGAGACTGAACTGGCAAAGTAATGCAGGGGGAAATCTTGGGTACATTTTTCTATTGTCTCTGTGTTCTCTTGTGGTTTTTCTAGCTTCCTCCCATTCTTATCACTGCTACGTTCTAGCTTAGCCATGTGCAGAGACAACAGTGAAATACTTTTGTGTCAATAGTATATCCCAGCCCATGACAATGTGACCTCCTCTTGGGTTTGTACTGGAACACTTGGAAGCATTTGACAGCAAATGGTCTTTGGAACATGGAAAAATATTAAATCCATGAGGTCAATAACAAGGACTTGTGGCAACAGAGGCATAGCTGCTTCCAGAGCAGTAGCTGTGTTAGTCTGTTGCAGCAGTGATATGGCTTGTACCGGCTGAAAGATTTAACAAATATAAAATTTCATGGATACAACCTACTTCATCAGGTGTAGGAAGCATGGTCCTCAGTTGGGAGATTTGCATATAAATGGTGGGTTTGGGAATGATGAGGACACAAGCAACTGCAATACAGAAACAGGGATAATTGCTTGAACAGTGGCCATTCACAACAATGGCTATTCAATGGGAAACATCAACATCCTTGCTTTGGGGAACCGATTAACACATTCTGTGTGGTAAAGAGCCTTTCCTGTACTGAAGCCACAGAAGATGATTATGAATCTCTCTCTAAGTTGTTGTTTAGCAGCTCTACACTGTAATCTGTTTTTGAAGATCCTTTATGCAGAAGTGTGCATGTTAAATTAGTTGGATAGCCATAGAATAAGGAGAGCCTTTGAGGAGGTCAGGAATTTAGGGAGAAGGCTGAATTTCCTCCTGTTTGACCTTAAAGAATATACTGTACTGCTTTACTACTCAACGGACCCTTGCAGCAGTGTGACAGAGCACACTGGTCCAGTGGAGAGTGGTGACTCAGATGCCAGTCAGATGGTAGATCTGCTCTGCATTTTAGTCTGAACTTTAAGGGAGATATTCAAGCTACTGGATTTTGTCTGCAGAATAGCTTCAACACCTTGGAACAGTTCCTTTCAAAATCTGGACAGAGTGTATATACCACCTCACTGGCTTCAGAGCTACCAGCATCCACTACTGAGGTCACATTAGGGTCAGTGAGAGAATGCTGCCTGCAGCTACTGGTCCTAATTAGGGTTCCTCCTTTATACCTACCCCTTCTTAGTTGTTGCTAAATCACACATTGGTTGGGGGTCATAAGCACTTGCCACATGAGAATTCCTAGACGCAGGCAGCATGCCACCATTGTATGGCCTCTTGCACAAGAAAATATACACATAGCTTTCTGCTCCCATCAATGCTCGCTCCCCCCCCTCGCATATACGCATATCACATGTCAGCTCAGTATTGGGGCTCACAAAAAGAGCCCCCAAACTGTCCATCGTGGCCTTTACTCAGTCCAAGTTTAGTCAGATGTTCATTCTGCTAAGCTGAACTGTTGGCATATGTTTTATGAATAACAGGAGATAATATTCATTTTGTAACAGAAACTGGATTGGCACATGCCTCTATTGGCTGGCCACTGTGTTAATTGTGAAAGAATTTCCCTACCTTCTCAGAGCTATTTTTCCCCCACATTTAAAGCATGGATGGTTTCCCAATCAATTTTTAGTGCAACAGATTTGCAAGAAGTGATGTGATCATATCTATTGATATGTACAATCAGCTTACTTTATGTACAACTTTCTTTCTTGAATGACAGAAGTAGAGATGATTTTCTGTGCTTTTTTAGAAGCAAACAAAAAACACAATACTTTGCTCATGGTTATTTTAAAAATAAATACAGATTCAGCTTTCCATTTATCATTCTCCCTTTACATCGTGCAGCACACAGAAATAGGAATCAGAAATGTGTAGAAAAACCAAACACTTACTCACACACACACAGATACTACAAATAGAGACACAGACCATTTCCTCACTAGACTATTGTAGAGCTATTATTCCACTTTCAACATCCTATGGAATTCTGGGATTTGCAGTTTAGGGAGAAGTATTTAGAATTCTCAGCCAGAGAACTCTTTGGCCTCAGTAAACTACAAATCCCAGAATTCCACAGGATATTGAAAGTGGAATAATAGCACTATACCACTGTAGTGCAGAAATGGCCACAGACTAAACGTCCAGATGACAGCCAATGAAAGACAGGAAGAGAGAGAAACAGAGACAGAGAGAGAGACAGAGACAGAGAGCTGCTGCTCAAGTGCTTCTTAGCCTTGTCTGCCTCCCAGGGTTCTTATGATAAAAAAAAAGGGAGGACCCTTTTAGCACCTGAAGGAAAAACAGAATATAAGTGTAATTTTGAAAAATTGCAATTGTTAAAAAGCTGCAATTGTTTTATGTTATACACAGAGCCAGCATGGCACAGTGGTTTGAGTACTAGATGACCCTGGAGATCAATGTTTGATTCCCTGCTTGGCCATGGAACCCAAAGCGGGACCTTGAGTGCATCAAACACTCTCAGTCCCAGAAAACCATATGATAGGTTGAGCTTGTTGTTGTATGCCTTCAAGTTGTTTCTGACTTATGGTGACCCCAAGGTGAACCTATCACAGGGTTTTCTAGGGCTGAGACAGTGTGTTGTGGGCAAGGTCACCCAGTGGGTTTCCATGGCCAAGCAAGGAATTGAACTCAGGTCTCCAGGGTTGTAGTCCAATGCTCAAACCACTATACCGCACTGGCTCTCAGGTATCACCAGAAGTTGTAATTGACTTGAAAACACATGACAACAAATACTGTCAGCAGTTCAGACTAGGTGCTGCTGGCATGTAAAGTGACCAACTGTTTTTTGCATATCCTGTGATTGACCTAATTTGGCAGGGACAATCCTGGTTCATCCTCTACTTTTCCAGTTTTGCAGCTGCTTTTAAAATGTCTCAGTTTCTCTCTCCTCCTTTCACTCTCCCCCTTTGTCCTCAGTTTACTTCAGTTGCTGAAAAATGAGTTCAAAGTGTCAAAGTAATTGGCGCTCAATCCAGTGGGAGGGAGAGGAGATGAAGAGGTGGAATCTCACCCTTCCCTGGCAACTCAGGCAAAAGCAAACTGCAGCAGCCTCTTCTTGTTTGTGCAGTCTTCCTCATTAATGACTTTTGTCATCCTGACTACTCTCTGATATTGCTTGGCCAAAACATGTCCTGGTTTTCATTGGTGAAATGTTGAGGGGGATATGTTGTTGCTTGGATCCTTACTATATGCATCCATTTATATGTAGGTCCAGACGAGATGCATCTTAGCTCATTTGTAGACTGATCTTATAGACCTGGGTAGGGAGCTAAGTTCTGTAAACTGACACCAGTTCTTGTCCCTTCTGAAAATTTGTTGAAGTAACTTTTCCAAACTCTTTCATGAATAGAAACTCTGTCTTGAACACCCTAAAGAAGTACCTAGTCTTGTCCTCATGTTAACAGCTTTACCTTAGTTTTTTCTAAACTCCTTGCTTTTATCTGACAGAGCAGAAACAGACATTTTGTGTTGCTATGGTGAACATCTCCATTCTTTGTTCTCCTGGAAGACAAGAGATGATGTGTTTAAGTGGTTCCACTTTGAAAGCTTCTGCACTCTAACAGGTTGTAGAGAGGCTGAGTAAACAGCAGGGTTCCATGAAATATGGCAAAATTGTACAAATCACATATCATCATTTACACACGCCTTATGCACCTGCCCCTCCCAGAGATGTCTGGCAGGCCATAGTGGGAGAAAATATATTGCCCCCAATCTCCCCTCAGAACATCTCAAAGTCCTTTAGGGTGTGTGTGTATCTGTTTTTGGGGGAAAATCACTGCCAAACAGCCCAGGTAAGTGCAAACTCACTTGTAAAATGAGATTTACCCGAAAAATGTGTGACTGGAAGCCAAAACTGAAGTCAGAATTGACATGATACCCCTTCAGGATTGCTAGTGACACACTGATGTGGTCTATGGGGTAGGACTGGGTATAGACACAGATATGAAAATTTGCCCCTGCTCCTAGTTGTGATTGCACTGTCACAAGGTCAGTTGGGTTGGCAGAAATCTGTCCATAAAGGCTGTACAAAGGAGATACCCAGACTTTTTCACTGTACAACTGGTTGTTTAGTATGGAATGCATGGGGATGCTGTCTCTTGTTATACCACTTAAATACAGTACAGCTCTGCTAGTGGAGTTTCTCATTAGCCTCATGGTGGATCTATGCCAGGTGTAGACATAGTGTGGCCTTCCAAATGTTTCTGGACTGCAGTTCTCAGGGTTCCTCACCAATTGCTAAGCTGCCTAGAGCTGAGGCAGCCCAACAGCATCTGGAGGGTCACACTGTTTCCACTCCTGATCTTGGCTTTTGCTGTGTACACTTTTAATGTCTGCTTGTAAATTTCCATAGCAGCATCCATATTGTAGAATTCTCTTCCTAGAGCAGTTGATGCTGTCACGTTTAGGCTTCAGATGAACTCAGGGGTGGAAAGAATATTCACATTTATATTATTCCTAAGTTGGGAAAGGGAAGACATCTTTAGGAAAAATAACAGAAAAGTGAGAATTTTGCACAATTTTCTCCTGATATTCCATGTTCTGAAGAATTGTTCAGAAATTACTCTGTAGAGAAAGCCACACGATTTTTGTGACAAAAAACTGTACAGAAATTGGGTTTCCTGCATAGAAAACACTGGTTCTGGCACAGAGATCTTGTTTTCTGTGCAGAAAATAGGTTTGTTTGCTTTTGTTTTTGGTGCAAGAAAAACCATGTTCTTCTCCATAGAAAAATTCCTGAACACTTTAGAATGTTGGAATACAGGGAGAGTATTGCAGAAGAATATTCATTTTGTCCTGCAGTGCAAAGAAAGCTAATAATTTCTGCTCATATGTGAGGACAAAATAGTAGAGGACTTATATCTCTAGATGTAGTCTAAGATTTTGACATTAAGATGTCCAGTATGGCATAGTGGTTATAGCACCAGAACAGAAGAAGTTCTATTCCCCACTGAGCCAAGAAGCTCATAGGGTGACCTTGAGCTAGTCGTTACCTCCCAGCCTGGCCTGCTTCACAGAGTTATTGTGACAATAAAAATGAGGTGGGGAAAGAATCATGCATGTTACCTTTAGGTCTGTGGAGAAAAAATATGATAAGATTTAAACAAAACCTTGTATTCTATTGAGATTCTAAAGTGAGTTGGTGTTTATTATCTCTTCCTTTAGATTGTTCTTATTTTATTGTTGATATTCTCTCTTTCCTCCAGTGAGCACTTCCCCACCACTTTATTTGCACAACAGCCTTTTTTAAGCAGACCAAGCCAGCCACTTCACTGAACAAGCACAGGATGCATGTTTTGCATTTGGTTGTCATCTCAATCTACAATCATAAAACTGAGAGCAGGTTTGTCTCTCCTGCAGTCCACCAGCTGCCTCAACCCCATCGTATGTCCTTATTCCCTTTCACACCTGCATTCCCATGCTGAGGCTAATACTGCAGGCACCCTATCAGATAGGCGCTATCTGTGAAAGCTTATGCCTTGATTCATTTCTTAAGCTTTAAAGTGCAATGCCACAACATTCCTTGTTAAATTTGCTGCAACAGACAACATGGCTACCCCTTCTGGAAGTCTGGTCCCATGCATATTAATTTGACATTCATTCAATAGGTATGGTTCCAACTATGCATATAAAATAAAAGTATTACAGTGGATTGCCCTAATACCAGAATGTTTAGCTTCCTATGTAGACTTGAGCCTTCATTCCCTTTGAGACTTTTGGAATAACTATAACTGATTTATAGTTAAAGTGTGCTGTTATCTCAATCAAAAATTGGGGGACCTTGAGGTCAACCAGCAGTGCCAGTGTCTCCTCAGAAATTGGGGGAATTGCAGTTTAAAGGAGGTCTGTGAGAAGGGGATAATAGCAGGATCTTTTCACCTATGTATAACCAATACTAACTGTAGGACTCAAGGTAATGGTTTAAACAGAGTATTTTACTGGAAATTAACAGATACACACACAAGAAATCAAGCAGTGTCACAAACCATACAAGGCTAGTGAAGAGAGGGGTGAGAAAGGTTGGGTAGAGAGAGATTTCAGATGTAGAGGGTGATATTTACCAGACCTAGAGCAAAAGATTAACAATGAGTGACTCAAACATGAGAGTTTGAGGGCAGCAAAGAGGAATGGGAATCTGGGGTGTAGTGTGACACCCAAAATGTTAGCAAAATATCTGGACTGGAGCTGGGGTTTTTATACTCCATTTCCCACCCTGAAGGGTGGAAGTTAATGGTAGACTCTGGTAGAGTAAACAAAAGAGGTAAGACTGATTGTCTTACTTTGGGTGACAAAATGTTGATGGGAGTCCTGACAGCCTCTCAATGTCTTGGTTGGGGAAGGTGAATAGGGAAGGTCTCTGTAGGAAATACATACAGCAAGGGTGCTTGTCTGCTACACCTGGGCAGTTTTGTTTACTATCGTATTCAAATTTTGGCTCATTGATAGGATTATTAGAAGCCCATTAGCTCCAGGCTTTCCTGCCTAATTCTTCTTGACTTTGTGACCTGGCCATGTTAAGGCCATGCTGATCTAGCCCAGGCTTACAGCCAGTGTCCTGCTTATTGCATATTTCCCAGCTGTAAGTGTCCAGTTTTTATATGAAAATGACATTTCTTCCCAATTTTGCTATCTCGCAGGATGGGGTGTGTAAGGGATGGTAACAATGCTTTCACTAAACGATGAAAGAGGAATATCATATGTGTGCTCTGTTGTGGATGATGAATGAATAGGTGAAGCTGACAGAAGAAGAGCAAGCTTTCTTCCACAAACCAGCAGTTTATGAGATTCAGATGTTTCTTTTTTAAACAGTAACTATATTGCTACCCCAGATAAAAGGGAAAGCAACAAATTACTTTTATATTGCAGCCATAGTAACAACTACATTTAACATCTGGATTTATAGTTACAATTATTTATTTTAGAAATGTAGCTTTCCTAGCTTTCGCAGAACTCCAATGTTTTTAAAAAAATGTTCCATCATTACAATTATAATATGAGAATTAGTTCCCTTGTTCCTCTGCTTACTGTCCTCTACTCTCAACTCTTAGTTGATACACCTAAATATATATCGTTGTCAATCACTGTAGATATAGCCCATCTTTGAGTCACAGAGTGGTGGATCATATAATGTTCATATTGTATTGTATCATATTGTTTTGTATTTATATTACTTCTTTCTCCCAGCACAGGATCCAAGGCAGTTTCCATCCAATTAAGACAAAGTACAGATAAAAACTAATAGTATAAAAGTTTTAAAAAATTAAACAAACTATTATCTTAAAAACACAAAATTAAAGAAGTTTAAAAACATATTTTTTAAAAAACCGATTAAAATGGATGTTTTCCCAAAAAGTGCTTGATCAAATGTGGTTCAGATCCAGAGTTTACATGAATAACCTAAACAATAGAATACTTTCAGATTTCTTCAAATGTGTCTTCTTCATTTTCTCTTGTTGCTTATCTAATTTAGCAAATCCAGACTTAGTAGCATCCGTTGCTGTGGTTTACCTTGCATGACCTCATTCACATACCTGAGAAAGGAAAGATATACATCACCGTTAGTTTCACTTCAGGACATGATGGTTTGTTGCCTATCACAGCAATCAGAGTCCTGTTGCTCAGCAGGTTGCCTACGTGATGTTCACCTTTTATACCTCCTGATAGTTTTTATTCAATCAAAGGTGAAAGTACTACTTACAACCCCAGTTGCCCAACAGTCACTGCACTTCTCACATGTAACCAAATACACAAACTGCAAACATTTTTATGATCACCAGTATGGTTGAGCACTGAACTACAACTCTGGAGTTGTTGTATGCCTTCAAGTTGTTTCTGACTTATGGTGACCCTAAGGTGAACCTATTACAGATTTTTCTGGGGTTGAGAGTATGTGATGCACTCAAGGCCACCCAGTGGGTTTCCATGGCTGAGCAGGGAATTGAACCCTGGCCTCCAGGGTCATAGTCCAACACTCAAATCAAATTCTTGCTTGGCCATGGAGCCCACTCTCTCAGTCTCAGAGGGAGGCAAAAGAAAGTCCCTTCTGAACAAATCTGTCCAAGAAAACCCCAGTAATAGGGTTGCCACCAGCTGGAAAAGGCTTGAAAGCACCCAGCAACAAGAAAACCACCAGACAGCATTAGCTTGAATAAGAAGTAATAGCTCACTGGGGGAAAGAGTGTGGAAAGGGTACTTTTTCATGAAACAGCTCCCAGAATCTAGTAGTTGCGCTGAGTAGAGTATTTTGGGAATTGTGTTCTCCAACAGTAACTTTTCTAAGTTTTAGTTGGGATTGTTAACAGCATTCCTATTCTGTAACACCATTTGAGCATGCTGAACCTAGATCACTATGTTAAAAATGGCATTGAAATGCCTAACAGTTTCACCAGTTTATTACAGGTTCACTATTTATTAACATTCTGAGAACAGAGGAAAGCTGTGAATGATTTATCTTTGGATATATCTTTAGAATAAAGCCACAATACTTTGACTAGTTCCTGGTAGACTTGCCAGCTTTTCTGATAAACCTCCTGTGTTTTGAGTGTTTTGCATTATGGGTTAAAAAAGCAGCCTGGGAAGTATTTCAAAATCTCTTAAACTCTGTAATAGGAAAACAGTACACTCCTGTCAGAACAAAAATTGGTAATTTAATATTTACTATTCATTAAGTATATAGATTCAAAGGGTGTGAATAGCTTTACTTATCTATATTCCAGCAGAGGCAGAAGTTTATTCCTTTAATAACTGTGAAGGAAGGTAGCATTCAAAATGTGCCTTTTACTTGTCAGTGCAATACTGCCATGGGAGAGGCTGAACTTGTAGACCTTTTGGCTCCTGGCCACAGAACCTTGTTCTTTTCTGAGGTGAATGCACTTAACCTGGCATACAGCTTCAAGGATTGTACTCTAATCTGCTGCTTGAAGGTGGAATACCTTAAGGGCTGTCTTTACCATCCACATGAATGTATCCACACAGAGCATCTTGCTGCTTTCCCTACTCAAACACTAGGCTAAAGTACACAAGAACAAGAGCCCTTTTGTTGTAGTGGTTCAGTTGTGGAAATTTTAGGAAGACCTTGCCCTGTCCAGCTCCCTCCTTATTAGGGTTAAGCCAGCATGTAAGGACTATCTTAGTGGATCATCATTTGTTCCTACTCTTTCTCTGATTTGGTATGTCATATGTATGTATGTATGTATGTATGTATGTATGTATGTATTTCACTGCCTTTCTCCTGCCCTGGCACCCAAAACAGCTTACAGTAATTCAAAACAAAAATTCAGCTAAAACCTTTCCTTTTTTTTTACAAAAATTAAAAAAAAAAGTTTAAAAAAAGTTTTTAAAAACCTTAAGAACAATTCTATTTAAAAAGCCCATCATTAAAACAGCTTAAAACACATTAAAACAGAGTTGAAAGGATAAAAGATAAAAAGCATACCACACTCTTCTGCCACATGATTTAAGAATCAAGGGCCCGCTTAAATAAAAGGTCTTTGCCTGCCAGTGGAAATTGAGGAGAAAGGGGGCCAACCAGAGTTCCCACGGCAGGGTTTTCCTGGGAGAAGCCACTGAGATGGCTTTAGTCTATCAGAGAACCATCAACTTGGAGACAATCTTACAGCCAGTGGAGGCTTCAGTAGCGCTGATGTCTGTGGGGCAATGAATCAGCTCTAGGGTTTAATCTGAATTTTAAAGAAGCTGTCCAAGGTGCTAAACCTCAAAATAGGTTCAATACCTTGGATAGTTTGTTTAAAGTTCAGAATCATTCCCCTCTGCCACGGGAACTGTCAGTGTCCCTTGCTTGTACAGTGTCTAGTTTAACCCCAGCCTCCCTTCAGGAAACTCAGAGCTAGAACATTCCCAGCAAATGGCTGTCCTGCTTCTGATTTGGGACTTCCACCAGAAGGAAAACTAGGTGATTAATTCCATTGGAAAAGAAATGCTCTCACTAACAGCGTATTTCTCTTGATGTTCATCCTACTAAAGCTCAGTAGAGCTAGTCCTTGCCTTCCTCTCTGTGACAGCCTTTCAGGATTTGGACAACGTTATCATGCCTTCCATCTGTTTGATGCTGGACCTGATCTTTCATATTTTTAACTGTATAATTTTATATTATCGTTAAGTGGCCTTCTGGATCTCTATTGGAAGGAAAGATGGAGTATAAAATATTTCAAATAAATAAATGGTCCAGTGAGGTATTACACATTCAAGATTTGTTGAAATCAGCTGAAGCAGAAGAAGATAATTAGTTGTGTCTGGTATTATTCCATTGCAGGAACTAGCTTTATTGATCTCCAGGGAAGTTGAGATGAAGTGGAAAATAACTATGCTCAAGGATGTGCATGAAATTACCAATATCCTCAGTGTTCTACTTCTCTTATCACTCTGTTCAGATACATTATCAGCTCATAAGCTTTGTTCATAAAATGCTGTGATGTTGAACTTTGTCCAGCACTAGCTTTCATTCAGACTAGTTCAGTGTTGATTGTATAAGACAGTAGGAGGTTTTATGGGTGACATGCAGCAGATTTGCATGGAAAAGTAATAAGAAGTATTTTTTTAATTTAAATACTTGCTTACTTAAGTTATAGAAATGTTACCTAAAGTATCAGAAAGTCTCCCCTGCAGGCTAGAAGATTTGGGGAGTTGTAATCCAAAAGCGTAGCTTTTCTAAGCTCTGATCAAGGTTGAAACTTGTCAGGTCTGTATTCTGGTAGTAGGTGGGGCCAGAACTGAAAAATGGGAAGGGGATGAACCAAAGGAGTTGTGGGTCTGCATGAAACTGAGCAAGGTCAGAACTCAGATTCTCTTTGTTCCCTCTAAGGACATTTCTGCTAGAGACACTTGCATTCATTCAGATTACAGATGCTGGAGGAGACACACACACACATTGCAAATGAAAACCCCAAAGGAACGTAGAATTTCAGCCCCTCAGCCAAAACACCCGCAACCAGCAGCAAACCAGTGGAAGGTGACAGAATAGAACCATGATAATTTTTCTAAAAGTTGTAGGGTATTTTGCCAGATTCTGCTTTCTGCTGTCAAGATATTGGAAAGCTTTGAGCTTTAGCTCAGCTCACTTTATGCTACCTAAGGTCCAGCAGAGGTTACCCATCTTCTCAAGTTGCATAACATATAGTAATATTTTAGACATTGGCACCTAGCACTGGTACTGGAAAGAAACAGAGCCTGGAAAAGTTAGAGCTTCAGGTTTGTTTTCAAACTACAGCTTCCATAATCTCCCAGCATGGCCAGCTATTCTGTTTGTCATCTAAAAAGTAATCTTTCTAAGCTCAGGAGATTCCCATGGGCAAGTGGCCTGTTTGTGCTCATTAAGGGGAGTTTTCCAAGCTCCTGAGCCCTTGATTAGTAGGTCAAATGTTTAGGGAACAATGAAAGAAACCCAGTTAAAAAGTCTTCAAGTACATCTTTGGTCTGGCAAATTCTACAAAGCAAGGGCTCAAAGTTCTTTTGATAAAACCTTATTATAAAAGACTGCCAATCTTTAATTAAAAGCACAAATTTACTTCTCTTGAGTATTTTTTTAAAAAGAAGCCTGCACAAATTAAAATTCTATTTTGCTTACTGCATAAAAATTTAGATATCAGGACTAGAATAGTGAGCTTGACTTTTCATATCTAACACTACTGAGTTGAAATACAAAATCAATGCAATAGTAGTAAATAACTGTCAGTAATCATCATGGTCATTGTAACTAACCATGGTCACAATAACAGTACCAACAAGTAACCAATTAAATCTTGTTTGCAAGCACTAGTGAGGTTGTTTTTAATGCGGACAATCCTCTTTTGTCAGGGAAAATATATTTTCTCCTTCAAGGTCTCCCATTCATCAACTCAAAAAACTTGAAAAATGGAAACATTTCTCTCTTTGTATGTTAATGTTTTATATTATATTTGAGTACTTTCTACTCCTCAAAGAAGAAACATCAAAAAAAATGAGTAGTTATAAAATCATGTCTCACTGGCACATATGTCCACCTGGATTATCTCTGTATTGTAAAGACATTCCACTACCTTGTTGATGAAAGTGTGGACTCTGTGAATCTGTAGCTTCACTGCCCCAGAGTAGCAGAATTTTGAGAAGCTGTTTTATGCATAGCAGAGGATATTGTGGGAGAAAAAAAATAGTGGCACTAGAAGAACATCTTTTATTGTCTTCATTTTCACATGAAAATGAAGGACCCCACAGGTTAAGATACTGCCTCAGAGGTGTGAAATCAATGCTCCATCTCCTGACCCAACTCCAGGTTGTTACCACAACATACCATTACAATCCTGGCATTGCCATTTGCGCGATGCCGTCAGGTTAGGAATGTTGCTTTCTGTATCCTTCTGTCTTGCAAACAAACAGCAGTATTGCTGCTGGTGTCCCTTTTGCACTATAGCATCCTTGGTTACTCCCTGGCCATTTGCGCACTACACTCTTATAGCGTGATTATTCCACTTTCAATATCCTATGGAATCCTGGGGTTTGCAGTTTCAGCTGGCCCCTCCTGAAACTGCAAACCCCAGGATTCCATAGGATATTGAAAGTGGAATAATCGCGCTATAAGAGTGTAGTGCGCAAATGGCCCATGTCTCCACCTTCACCTTGCCCCACTGCCCTTGATTGTTCCCCCCGCCCTTTGGAAGCCATACTAAACATGGCAGTACATTATTGCATTTTCATGTATAATGCCTAAAAATGTATTTTAAAAAAATGGAAATTTTTAACTCAAAGGAGAACTTTCAAATAATCACAGAGAGGTGATAGCTTTCAAAGTTACTACCCATGAGAGTTACTGAGGGAGAGACAAGCCGGGAACACCTACAGTCCACCCAGTGCTGGATTTGTGATGACTGGAAGCACTATCAGACACTATAACAGTACCGCATTGAGCCAGCTGACAATGGCCATTTCTGCACAGGCTTAAAGAAACGGTGCAGAGTGTCCTCCAGGGAGGATGTCTGACCTGGGAATGGACTGGGTTGGACATACTTAGTGTAGTTCCACACCTCAGCCCGCTCCGGAACGACCCGAAGTGGTTGTCCAGCATGCTTTTGAAAGATCACTTGAAACAGGTCTTTCAAAAGCATGGAGCGTGCCACTCCATGCATGCGCTCCGGTGCAGATTTGCAGGCTTGCACCAGTGCGAGCCTGCGATCTGCCATGGGCGGGCTGTAGGCTGGCGAGCTTCAGCAGTTGGGGGAGAGCTTCAACCAACCGGAAGCTGCCATTTTCGTCCCCGGAGCAGTGCGGAGTGGTGGCCACAGACTGCTCCGGACCAGCCTGGACCCAAGCGTGGAGCCAAGAAGTCCGGTAAGTACCGGCATGGGGTGATTACCTCGCCCTGTGTGGAAATGGCCATTGAAGTGCTAATGGAGGCTTTTAACAGATTTTTTCCAGAAATAGAATACTGCAGTTCTGCAACACTTGGGGACAGGATAGCAGCCGGATAGCAACAACGTTGTGCAGTAGCAGGGCTCGACCCAGAAACAACCCACTGCTATGGCAGCATAGCGATGTCATGTGGAAATGGCCCCTGAAACTCACCTTAAAAGTCAGTCAGCCATTTTGAGAGATGGATGGCGTTCTGTAGTACTGGCAAGCGGGATGCTGCAGGATGACATGGCCAGCTCCCTCCCACCAAGGAGGAATAGTGTGATAAAGAGATGCTTCTTCTCCTTACACCACTGCTTGCTGGCAGGAGGGGGCTGATCACATCATCCTTCAGTGCTCTGCTTGTCAGCACCAGAGAACTCCATTACTCAGGATGGCTGACTGGCTTTTAAGGTGGGCTTCAAGGGTACTTGTTGTAGTGGTAATGGTACCATGATCCCCAATATGAATACAAAGCAATTACAAGGCCACAAATCTAGATTACAACATCATAACTGCCTAACAGAATGCCAGCCTATATTTCTCAGTTTATTAATGGAATTGGAAACATGTCAAAAACTTAGGCATTCACTATTGGCAGAAAAGAAAAATCATCACACTATCCTTCAGTGAAAAATCAACAGCAAAAGTGAGATTGTTAAGGGTGAAATAAAACAAAGCCAGATAAATTTGTAAAAACCTGGTCCTGCTTTATTTAATATATAACAGATCCATTGTTCTTCTTGGCATTCCATTCTCACAGTGGAAATTTTGGAGGGACATCTTGTCAAAAGAAACACTGAAGGCTATCATCTTAATTTGAACTAACATGAGTACAATATCTGCTGGTGTATAAGAAGCATGAGCATATAAGACACATCCCATTTTTGATGGTTATTTTTTGGGAAAAACTTTTTTACTACAGCAGTGAGGCTTCCCCCTCCCTCATTCCCTTCCATTTCACCTTGGTAGGAGTTCTCCCCACCAAGGCAAAATGAATAGGAAAGAGAAAGGGAGGGGGTCTAGGGAAACCTTGAGGCAGCGCTCCTTTTGCCCCCCCCAGCCCCTCCCCTGCCTTTCTTAGGCGTAATGAAAATGCCTAGAAAAGACAGGAGAGGGTCTGGGGGCTGAGCCAGCACCAGCACGGAGTTCCCCCAGACCTTTCTTTGCCTTTTCTAGACATTTTCTTAATGCCTAGAAAAGGCAGGAGAGGGTCTGGGGATGGAGCTAGCACCAGTATGGGGCTTCCCCAGGCCCTTCTCTGCCTTTTCTAGGCATAAAGAAAATGCCTAGAAAAGACAGGAGAGGGTCCAGGGGAGGAGACAGTGTGGCGCAGCCTCATGGAGGGCTTCCAGTGAGGGCATGCAGGGCTTCTAATGAGCACCGGGCATATGAGACGCACCCCATTTTTAAGGGCCATTTGGGAGAGAAAAAAGTGTGTCTTATACGCTGGCAAATATGGTACATTTTCAAGCTGTTGACTACATTGCCAAGAACTACTTCTGATCAGCCTGTGTTTGTTCATCATATCAATGCATTATCTTTTGAGAATTATTTTTGTTTTTGTTGCTTCTTTATTATCTAATAACACTTTAAAAATCCATTTTTTTAAAAAAAGTGCCATCTCTATACAATTTTCCTAAGCTTTTATATGCGAGCTGTAATGTAGTGTAAAATTCCTAAGAGAGGTGGACACAATTTATACAAGGAATTCAGTTGTGACAAAACAGAAATATAATGTATTTCAATACATTTAATGGGAATTGAATGGAAACAGCTCCAACTCATTTTACTGTGAGAGACGATAGTGATTTTTGGCTATTACCAGGCTTAAAAGCAATTTGAGAGGCTCCAGCAGCCAAACTTTCATTCAGTGTCATGCTGGCTGCCCATCTTTATTCTGGCTGGCTGCCTTGAATAAAAGAAAACCAAGAATGCCGCTGCTGATCACAAATAGTGTGTTTATTCCACAGGGAGGAGGTGTGGTTCTTACATGAGTCAACACCACTGTGTATAAAACGAAACAGTACATTTTGTCAAACTTTCAGTTTTAAGAAGTTTCCTTCTGCAAAGTTTCACAGACATAGTCATTCCAAGCATGACCTTTTTCTGTGAGAAGGCAAAGGCCTTTTCCGCACTTTGATTTAGCGACGGGGCAGAGCGTCCTCCAGCGAGGACATTTGCACTTAGGGGCAGACTGGGTCCAGACTACTTTATGTATGTCTGGACTTTAGCCCGCTCCAGAATGACCAGAACTGGTGGTTCAGCGTGCTATTGAAAGACCACTTAAAAGAGGTCTTTCAATAGCGCAGCGCGCCCCAGTCCGTCGCTGCGCTAATGTGTAGATTTGCAGGCTCGCACCAGCACAAGGCTGCAAATCTTCTGGGGGCGGGCTTTAGGCTGGCGAGCTTCTCTGGTTGGTGGAGAGCCTCCACCAACCGGAAAGCGCCATTTTCGTCCCTGGAGAAGTGTGTAGCACGGGCACGCACTGCTCCGGATCAGCGTGGATCAATGGAGGGAGCGCGCCAGCCCAGTAAGTATCAGAACGCCCCGTTTTCCCCCCAAAGTGTGAAAAAGCCCTTTCTCAAGCTCTTTGTAAAGGAGATACAGTGTGACATCCATACATATATCGATTTCATTTGCCATGTAAAACAAAAAACACAAGTATCATGTCCCATTATAGTTAATGGATGTGATGTGTGCACGCCCATGGCAGTGGTAGCAAGCGCTCACTGTAATGGGATGCAACACTTCATGTGACCTTTCATTCATGCATTTGGAGGTCGCCGTGAGGGAGAGGCCATTGTATTGGCCGAGACTCTGCTATGTCCAGAGTAGTGTGTTCCATAGGTGAAACCCCTCTATGGCTCCCCACTTCCCATGCCCAGGACCCATGGTTTTGCTGCAACAGCCTCCCTGAATGGCCGTTTGATGACTGATGGAGAGGGGGCTGGAGAAGCAACTGACTACGTCTGATAGCCAGTTGCAGACTTTTGACGTATTCTTCCAAGATTTTGTCAGGCTGCCAATCATTCTACTTCTGGCTAGGGAGATATAACTAGATGTTTTTCCAATCCCATGAAGTCTCCATCAGTCATGGAATGGCCATTTATTTATTTATGCATTTGTATGCCACCTCTCCCCTAGAAGTGGCTTCCAGAACTATGAATTAAAATATATTTGCAATAAAATTTAAAAACAACTAAAATCAACCACATGGGAACTGTATAATACCATTTTTTAAACATACAAAAGTTTTTTTTAAAAAAATCAAACATCCCAGCAAAAATGTTAAGTCTCTGCTGCTTGCATATTCAAAGTCTGCTAAAACTGAAATGTCCTTGCCTGCTGGTGAAAGGAAAACAGGGAAGGGCCAGCCTAGCTTCCTATGGAAGAGAGTTTCAAAGGGTGGAAGCAGCCTGTGATGGTAGTGGGACTGACAGAAAGTCTCTTCCTGCAGATCTTCAAAATCTAGCAGGCTCATATAGGAGGATATGGTCTTCCAGAGTGAGATATTGCATCCAAATTATGGATCTTGTAGGGACTTTGTTCGTTATGAAAGATGGAAGAAAACATCAACCTCCACAATGAAGAAGAAGAAGAAGAAGAAGAAGAAGAAGAAGAAGAAGAAGAAGAAGGAGGAGGAGGAGGAGGAGGAGGAGGCGGCGGCGGCATATGCAGGTGTAAGGTAGACTTATGTTTATCTATGTCAGTAGCAGGATGCTGGCCAGTGACTAAAATCCATTAAGTCTGCCAGCAAAGCATAAGCTGACAAGTATCTTAGGTACTCAGGCACTGGTGCCATTGGAGCAAGCTTTTGGAATAGATGCCCAGGATGCCACACAGTAGAAAAGAGAAATACATATTTCATGGAGATAGCCATGTTAGTCTGTTTCTGGGATAGAAACAAAAATTGGGAGAGGAAGAAATCTAGCACTAGGAAGGCATTCTGGATCAAAATCAGTGAAAGGTTATGCTAACTTAACTCAGTTAATCATAAAGCTGCTGCTAGTTTTCTGCCCCCCACTTTCCCTTTTTACATTAAAAATTCATTGTAGGGAGAAAACCCACTAAGTCTCTTGAGTTCTTGTTTGTCCATTGAAAATGGATACTTTTTCAGTTTGTAAAGGCTCAGAATATTTGGAGAAATGAGAGCCATCACATATGTGCTGGATACTAATTCCTCCTGGTTCATTAAAAAAAAAAAGCAAAGGGAAGAGAGGAATAGTAGGCAGAGAGAGCGGTCAATGCCTCTTTATCAAAAGGGTGGGCTCCAACATGTTTAAAGGAGGCCTCCCTGAATCCATATTGGATAATTACCCTCTAAGTTCTAGTCTTCCAATTTGGAGCAAGATATTAGATCGGCAGCGTCTCAGCTCCGTGGACTTCTGGAGAAAAAAGATTATGACAATCCATTTCAATTTCGCTTCAGTCTGTTATGGGACAAAGATGACTTTGATGGCATTGGCAGTGGTGTCAAGAACTTAACAGGGGGAGTTATTTCCAGGGGACTTCTTGGCTGCTTTTAATATCATGGCATATTCTTGGGCCACCTTGCTAGCATGGGGAATATTTTATAGTCGCTCTCTTCCTTCTTGGAAGAACAAGCCCAGAAGATGGTGTTGGAGGATTCCTGCTTGATGTCTTTGGAGTCTCTTGGGATTCCAGCCTGTCCCTCATGCAATTTAACATAAATGTAAAATGCTGAAAGAGATTTTATGGAGTTTGGGGGTCCAGTGTCCCACATGGCACCAGGCTGATTTAAAGCAACTCCGTTTCTTCTTTAAACCTAAATCTAAGGAAGCCTCTTTGATGCTAAACCAGGCCCTGTCATCAGCAATGGACTGAATATTAGGAAACAATTGAGGCTTAACCAATATGAGGAAGACATACTCCTAGAGAGGTAAAATTTTGGAAAATATTGATGCAGTGGGGGGAGGGGCATTTTTTTGTTTTTAGAAAAAAATAATTTTTGCAAAAATTGAAAAGAAATTGCATTAGCACCCTCTACAGATTGAAAGTCACTTAGTTACTTTAGGAGACAGCTGCTCTTAGGCTCTGGAACTCTCTTTCCCGGGAGCTTAGCCAAGGCCCCTGGTTACTCTCCTTTGGCAGCTGGTGAAGACTTTTCTATTCCATCTTGTGGGGACTGTATGTTTAGAAGGAAATAACTTTTAACAGCAAGATGCAATTTCAATATTATAATGGATATGTTTTAATTGGTTTTAATTCTATGGCTAGTATAGCTAGATAGATAACTTACATGTAGTAGTTTTAAGTTTTGTACACCAATCTGAGTCCCAGTTTTGGAGAAAAGGCAGGATATACATATAGCACTCTCACGTTCTTTCTCTCTCTTTACATATATGACGATACACAATAAGAAACATCACAATCTGACACAAAACAAAGCCAAGAAGAAAAAGCAGGTAGGATTTGGAGAAACAATGGCATTGAGACTGCAAGATTTTCATGTTCCTAGCTTCTCTTGAAATGTCTCTCCCCTTTAAGGCCACTTAAGCTATTTGTCATCATATTGGCAGTGTTATTTTCAGTCCTTTCCCCAGTGCTGTAGAATGGAATTTGTCTTTCTCTCCAGCAATGCAGTGTACTGAGGCAGCATTCCTATATCTATTTATATGGGAGTCTATACAGTGATCCTATTCCCCCTTGCATTGAACTCCATAAAACTTATTTATAAATAAATATGTAGGGAATTGCATTGTGGTACCCTTCAACTGTCTTAGTTTGGCAGGGACACTCCTGATTAATCCTCTGTTATTCCACTTTTTCAGCCATTTTTAAGATGTCCCAGTTGCTCTGTACTCCTCCCACTCTCCTCCTTCATCCTCAGCTTGCTTCAGTTGCTACAAACTGACTTCAAAGTGCAGAAGTAGTTTTCATTCAGTTCAGTGGGAGGAGAGGAGAGGAGCAGGTGGAATCTTGCCCTTTCCTGGAGACTCTGGCAAAAACAAACTGTGGCAGCCTCTCTGAGCTTGGGTGTTCCTTCTCATTATTAATGTTCACCCTCTTGGCCACACTTTGATGTTGCTTGACCACCACATGTCCTACTTTCCATCTGTGAAATGTTAGAGGGTGCACATGGTAAGAGACATTTTCTTTGGACCTAACTATTACCTTTCCTAGTTAGTCATCTCCAGTTCTGACCTCACCTATTTATTAAGTTGGGTTTCATTTTTTTTTTTTGTCTCAGTGTTCATCATTTGCATTGATGTTGCCACTGCCACTGATTTTCCATAGAGCACCATCCATTGATAGCAGTTTACAGGGAACAACTCAGAATTTGGAACAGTTGCTCTTTTGGACTAAAACTTTCAGAATCCTTCACTACTATAGGCATGAATTCTGGCAGTTATAGTCTAAATAGTAGGGATGGGCCAATCGAATCCGCAAATCCTCGAATCCTTGAAAAGGATTTGAGATTGGTGGATTTGAATCCAGCTGCTAAAATAGGCAAGTGGAATCTTTTGAATCCATTGACAATCAGCCCCACAGGGGAGTGTAGGGCAGGCGATCATTGCGTCTCTGCACAACCCAGGGCCTGAGCTCATGCAATCATGTGGTGGTGGGCTGGGAGGAGAGCGGTGAGTGCGAGATCACACTTTGCCCATCTTCCCGCACCTGCTCTGGGCACAACTGTGCCGGAGTGGGCAGGGGGAAAAGCAGTGAGTGCGAGATTGCACTCACCTGCCTTGGGCACAATCGTGCTCAAACAGGAACGTGGAGGGAGAATTGGTGCCTTCAGGGCTTGCCAAAGGCTTGATTGGGTGGCAGGCAACTGGGTGCACAAAAATCATGGCATAAAGCCATGCGCGTCTGAGGCTGCCCGTTCTCCCTTGTGTTGCCTATGCCCTTTGGCTTCCTGTGCCTGCTGGACTGCCTGTGCCCCCTCGGTCTACCTGTGCTCCCTCGGGCTGCCTTTCCCTGCAGCTGCCTCTTTCTGCAAGGTAATAATAATCTCTATTCTTTTAACTTGAGACTGGAGGAGAGGGATTGGGAATTACTGAGACTGGACTAGAGACTTGACTTGAATGTCCCTTGCAAGACTTGAGATTGAACTTGAGGGTAGAGAATTGACTGGACTAAAGGCTTGTGGGGTATTATTATTATTATTATTATTATTATTATTATTATTATTATTAAGCACCTTCTTTGTTGCAGGACTTGAGACTTGTCAAATTCTGCTTCAAAAACACTTTTCTGTAAGTGTTTTCTTTCCCTTGCTTTTTAAACCCCTTTTAGAAAAAGGATTCAAAAGATTCAAGATTCGTGAGATTTGTGGATTCCCAGAACCTTCCAGGGA
This sequence comes from Ctenosaura bakeri, assembly GCA_948474755.1. NCBI lineage: Eukaryota > Metazoa > Chordata > Lepidosauria > Squamata > Iguanidae > Ctenosaura > Ctenosaura bakeri. Next base: position 204,770 of record CAOLHI010002616.1, on the reverse strand, counting down.
TTTGGATCCAGATTCAGATTTGGAAAATTCTGGATTTCTCTCATCCCTACTAAACAGTTACTTAAGTGTGAAAAATGTAAAAGTGAAAAGTAGCTCTGAAACAACTCACTGATCCAAGATATTACAGTCAAGAGATTCAGCCCAGGGAATACAATAGAGAAAGCAGAGGAGAGGGAAGGCAGGAGAAATTAGCAGGGGAAAGTGCCATTAGATTCAATCTAGTTATAGAATTAGTTCAAGTAGGGCAGAAGAACTGGGGGACTGTGCCAAAGGCTTCATGGAAAAGGTGGGTTTTTGAGAAGGGATTTGTTTTGAGTAAGAGCAACATTAATTTTTAACAAATTTTGGAGTACTGGAAAAATTCCAACAGAATGGGACAGAAATAAAATAGTTCTAGACAATGTTTTTATTAACCAATTGCCCTGCTTTGTTCATGGAATTTTACAAGGGTTCCAGAGATGAGCATCTTCCATTTGTCTTCCCAATGCTTCTTCTATGTTTTTACTTAGCATGTTAAGGAGAAAAAGAGGGAATTATTGTGCAATGTCTTTTGGGAGCTCTATGAGCCCTCTATATGAAGTCACCTTTAGTGTTGTGTACTTAAAAGAACAACAAACAACATGCCTGATAATTTCCTGAGGTCTTATGCAAGTAAGGGATTCGCAACACTAATATGGGACACAATGAGCAAGAATATCAGAGTCAGTAATATGATTAATATCAAGCAATGTCACCCTCACTGCATTCTTGTTCTGCTAAGCTTTCTGTTAGAGGCTTTCTACCACTTCTGCCATGCTAGCCACTCTGCCATGTTAGCTATGCCCACCTTAGCTATACAGTAGCCATTTTGCCATATTTCCTTCAATGTTGTGTTTCCTTCAATGTCTGGGTGATGGGAGAGGGATCCAGGCTGGAGCATGGGAACCAAGGTCATTCAATATATTGGTACAGACTAGTATGTGAGACTGGAATGTGAGCAGGGCAGAGTTGGGAGGGACAAGAGATGTTCTACAAAGCAAAACTTGCATTGTATCCTCAGTTCTGGCAAGAATATTATCTGGTTGCTGAAATTAATCTTTAATAAAAGATGTCTGGATCTATCCATGAAGACTGCTTATTGAGTTAGGATAAGACAAGACATTATACTAGCCTTATTATGTGGTGAAGAAACAAAGCTGCTATCTCAGTGTGGCCATCCCAAATGGTCTCCTATGTCTTGTTGACAAAACCCTCATGTATAGCATGGATGAACTTGGCTCTCTGGTGGCACCAGGGTGGCAGTAATGCTGCTTCCAAAAAGAGGCTCTATGATGCAGTTTTGAATTCAACCCTCTCTCTCGATTCTTAAATGACTGTGTGTGCAGGCATGTGTGCACATACATGCCTATGTGTGTGTATGTGGTATTTGAGACTAAGCATGGTGCACTGGTTTGTATTAGACTCTAGGAGGTGAAGGTTTGAATCCCTGCTCAGGCCAGAAAACCATCAAGTGACCTCAGAAAAGTCATGCTAAACGGCAAGACTCCCCTGAATAAATCTTACCAAGAAAATCCTAGGGTTGCCTAGAAGATAGTTGGGTCAACTTGAAATCACATTACAGTAATATGTGGTGTTTGCAGTTTGCTTCAAGCAATGAAATGTGCAGGATATGGAAATGTTACTTTTTGGACTGCATGTCCCAGAAACCTGGGTGAGAGATTCTGGGGCTATATTCCAAAACATAATCTTTCAAACTCTGCAAAATCCTAAGGAATTAATCTAACCAGCAGTGGATTTGTTAAACTGTTAATATGCTTCTGGCTTGAATTCAACCTGCTGGTGATGACATTCAAAGCCTTAAATAACTTGAGATCTCATTACTTTTAGGGTAGTGCCTCCCTATAACTTGTTGTCTAAGGACTGAGCTCATCAAGGAGGAGCTCATTCAAACACTACGTTTTCCTCTAACCTTTCCTGGAGCAGATCATTAAGCAGTCAGTTTCTAATCATTTAGAAAGCAACGCGGTAATCACGAGAAGTCAACATGGATTTCTCAAAAATAAGTCATGCCAGACTAATCTTATCTCTTTTTATGATAGAGTTGCTAGCTTGATAGATGAAGGGAATGCTGTGGATGTAGCATATCTCAATTTCAGTAAGGCCTTCGACAAAGTTCCCCATGACATTGTTGCAACGAAGCTAGTAAAATGTGGGCTGGACAGGGTTACTGTTAGTTGGATTTGTAATTGGTTGACCGACCGAACCCAAAGGGTGATCACGAATGGCTGCTTTTCATCCTGGAGAGAAGTGACTAGTGGGGTGCCACAGGGTTCTGTCCTAGGCCCAGTGCTGTTCAATATTTTTATCAATGACTTGGATGAAGGAATAGAGGGCATGCTGATCAAATTTGCAGATGACACCAAATTGGGAGGGGTTGCTAATACGCCAGAGGACAGGATCAAAATTCAAAATGACCTGGATAGATTGGAGAGCTGGGCCAGGGCGAACAAAATGAAATTCAACAGAGAGAAATGTAAGGTCCTACACTTAGGCAGAAATAATGGAATCCACAAATATAGGATGGGGGACACGTAGCTGGATAGCAGTACGTGTGAAAGGGATCTAGGAGTCTTCATAGACCACAAGCTGAACATGAGTCAGCAGTGTGATGCGGCAGCCAAGAAAGCCAATGCAATTCTCGGCTGCATCAATAGGAGTATGGTGTCTAGATCGAGGGAGGTACTGGTACCACTCTACTCTGCTTTGGTTAGACCCCATCTTGAATACTGTGTCCAGTTCTGGGCACCCCAATTCAAGAAGGATATTGACAAGCTGGAGCAAGTCCAGAGGAGGGCGACCAAAATGGTGAGAGACCTGGAAGCCATGCCCTATGAGGATAGACTTAGAGAGCTGGGTATGTTTAGTCTGCAGAAGAGGAGGTTAAGAGGTGACATGATAGCCATGTTTAAATATTTGAAGGGATGCCACGTAGAGGAAGGAGGGGACTTGTTTTCTGCTGCTCCAGAGACCAGAACAAGGAGCAATGGATTCAAGCTGCAGGAAAGGAGATTCCACCTGAACCTCAGGAAGAACTTCCTGACAGTCAGGGCTGTCCGGCAGTGGAATCTGCTGCCTCGGAGTGTAGTGGAGTCTCCTTCCTTGGAGGTTTTTAAGCAGAGGCTTGATGGTCATCTGTCGGGATTGACTTGAGGGTGTTCCTGCATGGCAGGGGGTTGGACTGGATGGCCTGTGTGGTCTCTTCCAACTCTGAATTTCTATGATTCTATGATTCACAAACCCAATAGATAAAGCTTATCATGTTCCTAGCTGTCTAGCAATCTTTGCCCTAATGGTTAAGAAGAAAGACTTTAGCTACTTACAGCACATTCCTGAAGACACAGATGAAGGCTGAAGAAGATCAATCCAGAATCAAATAAACAGGAGGAAAAAATAGTACAGGGAGTTATGGGGAAACAATAAAATAAAAGGCCATGAAAGTTGTGTAGGCTTAATCTCTTCAGGAGATAAAATAAAATATGGTAAAAGGAAGGAAAATATAGGAAATAGGTTTATATGAACTTTCTCCTTGCTAAAAGTCTAGCCAGGAAAAAGCAAGCTCAGTAAAAAGAAAAGTTTTATTAGAAGGGAGCCAACTCACTCAAAAGAAGTGTCAAAGATGGATCACACAGTCTATTAACAATGCTCCTTTGTCTTGTGAGTCAAATTGTGTGCACTTATCCGGATACACTCTAGGCAGACTGCCATTCAAAGTACCCAGATCTCTAGCTTCTCTATACTGGTTCGTTGTCTCATAGCTTGACCGAGGTCTGTTCATCAAGTAACTATGTATCTTTCTGTGGATTCCAAATGCCCCTGTTCCAGGTTGGGAGATCTCTCCAGTTCCATTCCATAGGTCCATAGGCCTTCTCCCCAGTACATTTTGAGCCTCCAAGTAAGACCTGAATAACACTGATGTTTGGCTTACAATACATTTCTGCAATTCTGGAAGGCAATGTATGTTTGTGATATACGTTTATGCAATGCTATCTTGCATATAATGAGAACCATCTGTACAATGAGAGCCAAGGTGGTGTAGTGGTTTGAATATTGGGCTAAGTCTCTAGGAGACTACGGTCTGAATCTTGCATGTCACATATTCTCAGCCTTCTGTACCTATTCCTTGTTATGAATTCTGCTGAATAAGCTCAATCCACTTCTCATCTCTAAGGTGTCTTTTTCTTTGTAAACCAGACTCTGCTATGTAAACAGATGAGATGCTGCCTATTTAGATCATCCTTGCTCGGAGCTGTCTGCAAAAGCTATAAACAAAAACAAAAGGGGATGAACCACAACCGTGCCAGCTCCAAGCTATCAGGTCTTAGCATATGAAATCCCCTGTGAATGGGAAACCTGCCCTAAAGGCAGTTACTTCGATCCACCCTATCAGCAGGGACCTTGATCTAGAATAACTTTGTCTGCATGGTTGTCTGACTTTGAGGTCTAGCTGTCCAGCAGGACAATAAAGCCAATGAACAGGAGTGTAACGATAAGCCAGTCTATGACTCCAGTGGAGTCACAAGAACAATGTGTCTGACTTTTCTCTTCTATGCAAAGCGTGGGGATTATTTCTACAAAGTTTACATAATGAAAACAGATGTAAAGAAAAAGAAAGGCAAAAACAACTACAGTCTAGGAAAAGTAAAAAGAAATAAGAGTCTCTATAGCATCCGTCTGCTTAACTGATTATAAAAGACGATTCCTGAAAACTGCTTCTATAATTTTAAAATAATTTTTAATGAATTATGCAATGATTTGGATACTTCTTGTCATGAATGAACTGAGATGGCTCATTTTTTTCAGCTCACTTCTTTCTAACAAATGCAAATTAAAAATCTATAGATCAGGTACAAATACATCATTTGCATAAATACTCTGAGAGTTTTAGTCTCCCCCGCCCTTCCTTCGAAAACTATTTTTAGCTTCAAACCATAGCCATAGGAAAAGCAGCTCACTTTGCAACCCTAGGTGCTTTTACAAAAGATGGAGCTGGAATTTCAGACATAGAATTGTCTGAACACCATCAGAAGTGGGCTTAAAGGGCAGAGGTGTTCCTTAGATGTGCTGGGCTCATATTCTATAGGTTTATGACCAGCACCAGAAGTAAACCAGTATTTAGTGCAATTGCAACCTTCCCTTCAACAATCCTGATTTGGCTGGGCCTCCTATTTTTTCAACTGCTTTTAAAATATCCTAATTTCTCTCTCCTTCTCCTACTTTGTCCTGAGGTTACTCCAGTTGTTGCAAACTGAGTTCAAAGTGCAAAAGTAGTTTGTATTTACTTGACTTGGGAAGAGGAAGGACAGCAGGGGTCAGAATCTTGTCCTTTCAAGTAGGCTCAGGCAAAATCAAACTGCTGCAGCCTCTTCTAGTTTGTATGTTCTTCCCATTCATAACTTTTGTCATATTGATATGTCACTTGGCCACATGTATGTTGGTTTTCATTCATGGAATGTTGGAAGGTTGCTATAATACATTTTATATATGCTCGCACTATCCTGCTTCTACTAGGGGAAAAGCTACTGCATCCTGTAGCAGATGCAATGGCTGAGCAGCTGCAAGATACATTATGTCAAGATCTGCTCCAACTATTTGGCAGGGGAATGCATTCACACAAGCAGAAAGTGTAGAGGGGAGCAATACCAGCCCCCTCCAACCATTCTTAATCCTTTCCCATTGCCATCTAATTAAAAAGAGGGCTATTGTGCCATGTAGTTGCTATTTTCACCCTAAACTGGTTTGCTTTCCTCAGGTGCCATTCATGACAGTGTGGTATCTTCAATTCTGAGGAAAAAATACAACTGCTTGTCCAGTTGGTTTCTATGGGTGGAAGAGAGACTTTGTGTCAGGCAGCAAAACTTCTTGGGACTGCTGACCCATGAAGCTAAAAATGCTCAGATAATAGACCCATATCCTTCAGGAAAAACTAATACTTTTTTGGGCTGGTTCAGGGCCAGAAAATGTTTGGCACATGGGCTATATGTGTCTCATAGTGTAGTTTTTGCACACACTCTCCAATTCCCTGGGACATCCCTCCCAAACCTTTGGACTTTTCAATGAAAAAATGTCCCAGGACACCTGAAAACAGCCAGAAATATTACAGATTGCATCCTTTCCTCCCCAATCCTTTATTTTCCTGAAAAAATGGCAACCCCCCCCAGTCCAAGTAGGAAATGGACGTGATGTGATTATTACTTGTTTACCAACAACACACTTGTGTGACATGCCAAGGGTATGTAGGGATGAAAATTCTTCCCTATGCAGTTGCCAGCCCATTAGATTAATTGAAGATAGTGAGAAGCCTTCCAAGCCACAGGTGCTACCCAAACATCAACTGGCTTTGCCAAATCAAATAGACTTGCCAAGATGAAGGTGAATCTAATCAATTAGGAGAAGATCTCTCTTGTCAATTATTGTGGCAGTCCTGTCCATCCAAGGTCCTGGCTCTTCGGCCACTGTTATTTTCACTTGGTGTCTACTTTACCTGAATGTTGGCCATACAATACTGACATTGCTTCCCTGTGTCATATGATGTGGTCATGTTCAGTGGTTATCCCTTTTTGGTTTGATGTATTTCAATGTATCTGTCAGCGGCGGGCTGGGGTCAAGCAGACGCGGGTCAAGCGGCTGGGGTCTGCCCGCGTTTATTACTGCCAGTAGACAAAGGGTTAAGCTAAACAGTCCTCAACTCAGGCTTCGCCTAAGCAAACAGCCGGCTTAAACAGAAACAAAGAAGGGTTACTTCACCCGGGATGCTGGCAGGGGTCTTGGCTGGCTGGATCTCTGGACGCAGTCACAGGCAGGCGGAGCTGGAACTGGACGCGGGCGGAAGGCACACGGAGGGCCGACGGTTGTTGCTCTGTGCCTCCCCCTGCCCAACGCCCGCCCTAAATAGGCCCCTGAACCAGCGGTGTCCAATCCGGATGCAGGCTCGCAGCTGCGCGCTCTCAGCCGGGCTCACACCTGGGAGCTGTCAGCCAGCTGGGAGCCCTCAGTCCGCAGCCGCCGTTCCAGCAAGCGCCGGGACCGGCGGGCAGCCTCCTTGTTTTGCTGCCGCCGCCGGAACGTGGGAGGAGGGGCGGCAGCCTCCTCTGGGTCAGAGCCATGGGTGGGTGGAGCCCCAGGACCGAGCCCAGGACCCGCCCACCCCGGCGAGCCCGCGCCCGCCTCGCCCACTGGCGAGGGGACCGGAATTCTCTCCGTGCTGCCAGCGGGTCTGCTGGTGTCGGCAGTGGCCTCCACGGTGTCTGGGTGCTCCCCTGTGGCCGTGGCGGCCTCCGCGGTGTCTGGGTGTTCCCCCTTGGCGGCGGCGGCCTCCGCGGCGTCTGGATGTTCCTCCTCGGTGGCAGCGGCCTCCGCGGTGTCCAGGGAGTCGTCTGGGTCCTCCTCCGCCCCGGAGACCGCATCCGAGGCGGCCTCAGAGACGCCGGCAGGCTCGGCCACGCCGGGACTCCCGACAGTATCAGTTCTATACTGGAAAAAATCTTTGATATTTGTAGACCCACAAGGGCTGAGATCCTTTGAGAGAGCCTCTCCATGGCTTCTCCCTGGCTGTGGAACTCACTTCCATAGGAGGTCAGGTTGGCCCCCTCTCTGCTCTCTTTCCACCAGCAGATGAAGAACTTTTTGTTCAAGCAAGCCTTTGAGATTTAAATCGTGGAGCAGCCGTGTTTGTGAAGTGGTGTGCTATATGTTTTAGTTTTATTATTAATTACAGTATGTTTTAGATGTGTTTTAACTGTTTTTAACAATGGCCATAATCCAGTTGGGCAGTTATGAATGTGTAACCTAGAGTTGTGTACTTGTGACTGTTTCATATTCATGATCCCTATGTAGTTTAGGGGATATATAGAGACGATGAATGTCCCTCAGTCCCTACTTATAGGGCAAAAGCCACTGTGACTGATTGGGGTCTGTTCCTCCTGTTGGTCAGCAAGGAGCTGGCTTATGGTCCCTGCCCCCTGTGTGAACGATCTCCAGTGCAAGAAGGAATTGTGACAGGCATCCTCTCACACTGGCGATTGCCCATGAGAAGGGATGTGAATGTCAATCATCTGTTTCCTGACCAACAGAGGAATAGACTCCCATTTATCTCTGTGGCTGCTTCCCAGTAGTTGAAGACTGGGACAATTGCGATGGGAGTCACTGTGTAACATCGTAACTATGGTGTTTACATATATGTAAATCCCTGTTAGGATTCCTGCCTCTTTTTTTTAAAAAAAACCTGCTATTTAATTTCTAAAAACTTTTATAAAATAAGATTTTAACTTAATCTTGTTAAGTTAATCCCATCCCAAGAGAAAGTGGGGGGGAGTATAAAATTCAATAAATAAATAAATAAATAAATAAATAAATAAATAAATAAATAATACAATGGTATAATAATTCTGCAGGTGGAACTCTGAAATGGCTCTCCACTCATCACCCCCAAGACTTGATGTTTTGCTGCAACAGTCCTCCTGAACAGCCATTCTGTGGGAAGGGAATTGGAAAAGCCTCCGGCTATGTCCCCATATGATTAGGGATGATATGATTGATGATATGATTGGTCTTAGTTTGCCTGTAAGGCATCCCAAATGTTTCTCCAATCCCCATGTTCCCCACTAGCCATGGAATGGCTGTTCAGAAGGATTGCTGCAACAAAAACATGGGCCTTTCCGCACTACACTGTTATAGTGTTTTTGTTCCACTTTCAATATCCTGTGGAATTTTGGGGTTTGTAGTTTTGTTACTCTGATTTCTGGGGTCCCGGGAGGGACACCTCAATGTGTTCACAATGCGGAAGGGAATTAGCAAGAGCACCGCTAGCAATACGAGAGGCAGGGCAACCTAGCGAGATCTTGAACCTAATGTCTATGGGGTCAGGCCAGGTCAAGGAGCAAACAGAAGTAAATAATAATTGTTGTTTTTATTGATGTACAGCACTGTCAAACATGTGTATGCAACACACTCACACAGAGAACTATTGAAATAAAGGTAGCAGTTGGATAGAGGGATTTTAAGAGGAGGTTTTGTATGGGAAATACTACACCTGTCCTGAAGCCTGGATAGGTTGAAGAGAAAGTCCGTGGAAGTGGAGATTCTCAGCACGAGGAGCTGAGGGGAAGGCTTGCTGAACCAAGCAACAGCAAGGCGGGATGGAAGCCAAGAGCAATCTGAGGAAGCACTCAAAATCAGGGGGTCTTATAGGGGAAAATGTGCCCGTAGGCTAGTCCGTTCCTGGGGACAACAATGAGTTTCGGGCTGGAGACAAAGCCTCCGAAAGGTCAGTATTTTACATGATTGAGTTATGACAGCGTTGTCAATAGCGCAGACAGTATACAAACGCGGAGTGCTTGACAGTTGAGTATTCGGCTCATCAAGCTGCCTGCTCGGGGCAGGAAGTCCTTTGTAAATGGCGTGCATACATAATGTGATCTTAAAGGGTACTTGCCTTGAGGTCTCCTAAAGTGGCATTCTGGCTATTACTGGCCTGCCTGGATCAGTTTTGAATGGTTCAGCTATTTGTGGCCGTGCCTGTGTGCGTGCTTTTCCGGGGGCCTCGCAAGCACGTGGAGAGGAATCGGTAAAGAAGGCCAAATTATTGATCTCAAGAGATATCTAATATCCCACAAGTCTGGGCTAGAAACTACAGTAGCAGTTTACTGATGTCAGAGACCTCTCTGGCTGAGAATTCTAAATGCCCCTCCCTAAACTAGAAACCCCAGGATTCCATAGGATGTTGAAAGTGGAATCATAGCACTATAACAGTGTAGTGTGGAAAGGCCCTAAGAGTTCATCAGGGAAGCCTTTGATTGTTCTAGAGGGTGGAAGAGACTACCAACTTCCACAATGACTGAAAAAGATATACACAGGTGGACCTATGCTTGTGTTTGTCATTAACAGGATAAAAACATGCTTTAAAAATACGCATTAAAATATTTCTTATTTGTTAACATAAATCCATTGCTGTTCTGGCAGAGGTTAGAAAAGGTACGTTTTTGGACAACAACTCATGAATCCTTCAGTCAGTGTAGGTGGGGGGATTCTGCACGGTCTTGTCCAAAGAGGTAACTTCTTCAGCCTCTGTGTGATAGAAACAGAGAATACATACAGGTGCTTCTGGCTAGTTGTTCTTAGTGTATTTCACCAGAATTTTATCAACAGGAAAATATAAAGGAGAAAAATCACTTTTAGAGAAATACTGCATCCCCTTTACTCACAGATCTTTTAAAGTTGTCATACTCTTGACTGTGTAGCTTCCTCATTTTAGTTTAGACTTTCTCTGTGAGCTATAATTAAAACATGTCTGGCCTGAAAGGCTCCTGCAGCCTTTCCTAGAATGACCAGGAAGAAACAAAAGAAATAAAAAGAAATAAATACACATAAATACACAGCTATCTGGAAAAAAAGTAGGGGAGCAGCAAAACAACAGAAGAATATATGTCATAACCACAGTGGGCTGTGGTTTAAAGAGTGTTTTGTCTGCATTTCAGGATCACCTCACCTCAACAAACAATAATTACATTCCTGAGATGAATCGATTATTCTTTAAGCTGTTTTTCAGGATTTTTCTCTTGCTTGTATACGCAGAACAAAGATATAGGAGCCTCTGATCTAAGAGTCAGGAATTCACGATGGATTAGATATGTGTGACAGTTGGTGCTCTGCTACAAATTGCATGTGTTTGGAAGTCATAGGTTGTTTCCTAATGTACAGACCTGTAGCATCATGGTAGTTCATTTCAGTGGAGGCAAATCTTGAATGTGCCATTTACAGCACTAAATGACATATTCAAGATTTGCCTCCACTTAAATTAATTACCATGATGCTACAGCCCTGTTATTTTGTAATGCAAAAATACTTTTTCTTGTCAATTCAGGGGCGAAGAACCTCCACACCTCTCTAAGTGTTTGGCCTACAATTCCCATCAGCTCCATTGTGCCACATGGCAAATGGTGAAAGGTTGTGGGAACTCTATCCCAAAGTATCTGGTGACTTGTGTGAGGGACTATAAAAGAGAGGAAGTATATTTTTAGTAGGCAGGCTGCATCCTGCATCAGCAAAAAAAAAAGTATCCGGTGGCTTGAAGGAAAGCTCCCTGCCTCTCCCCAAAAAGCTGCCCATGGGTTTGTCATAGCTCATTCTCTGGAGTCGGAAGATTCAGACAAAGAGTTGGAGTTTCAGGAATGCCAAGAGTGTACAACTCCTGTTGTAGGTAATCTCTCCGAGTCAGAGATGCCAGGGGCTGATGCAGAGCAGTCTGAAGATGAGACCTAGACATTTACTGAGCAAAGGAAGATGAAACAGTTATCATGCTCCCAATGATTCTTAAGCAGGAGGTACTGATTAAATAAACACCTGCTGACTCGAGATACCAGGCTATACATTTCCACCACTTCACTGAAGACTTTCTTGCTTACAATCATTCATGATGGTGACTGGCAGTATTCTTTGGCATTTTCGGTTCCATGAACTGGCTGCTTTATTCCTTGCTGGCTTTGCTTATTTGGACTTCTGACTTGCTCTGCAACTTCTGGACTGGCTGACAACCACTCTCTTAATTCTCCCTTCATCCAGCTGAATAACCTGTGGCTGACCTGGACTGGTTTACTACTTGATAGCTCTTGCATTTCAGCCACCTGCTTCCTGGGACACTTGCTGACAGGATCATAGTTCTTTGTGTGTTGGAAAATTTGAGGCCCTTTCACACCACAGAAATATAGTGCTATATTCCACTTCAATAGCCATGGCTGCATCCTATGTAATCCTGGGGTTTGCAGTTTGATGAGGCACTTGAGTTCTTTGGCTGAGAATTTTTAATGCTTCATGAAACAACACACCTCAGGATTCCATAAGATGAGGTTGTGGCAGTTAAAAGTACTATCAGAGTGCTATAATTGTGTAGTGTGAAAGAGAACCTACTCAAAGCATATAAACTGCAAATCTCAGGCCCTTTTTGTATGGCATTTGCCACGCGAATGGGCCCTCGAGCATCGTGCGAATGTGAGGAGCAGTCCACATGACGCACTCACAATTGCACAACGCTCCAGGGTCTGGCAGGTACTGCTCATGCACTTTTTCATTTTTGGCTTTAAGCCGAAAATGGTGCGTGATCTCACATCGCTCTGGGCCCCCACACGCACTTGCTGTGCATGTGTAGTTCTAGAGCCGTGGTGCTCACGCTTCCTCCCTCAGTGCAGCCTGGGAACTCCCAGGCTGCACTGCAGAAGGAAGAGGTGGGGCTCTTGCGTGAGCAGCAAACTGAAGGAACGAGGACACGAGAGCCTCTCACTGGAGGCTACTCGCACAATCACCGCACCCCAGCGCTGAGAAAAGGTGAGTTGAGGAAAGAGCCTCAGTATGGAACCATGGTAGTTAAAGTGTAATCAAAGGCCATTTCTGCACTACACTGTTATAGTGCTATTATCCCACTTTCAATATCCTATGGAATTTGCAGTTTATTTGCAGTTTAGGGAGGGGCATTTAGAATTCTCAGCCAGAGAGCTCTTTGGTCGCAGTAAACTACAAACCCCAGAATTCCACAGGACATTGAAAGTAGAATAATAGCACTGTAACAGAGTAGGGTGGAAATGGGCATAAGTGTTTTAACTGTGTAGTGCAAAAGTGCCTCTGGAAATGAGGCATACAGGCATGACCAGGGTGCCTTAGTGAGCTTCTGAAAGTGTCACAGTGTCATAGACTCCAGCTGGGGAACAGAGAGTAAGCAGAGACAAAGGGAATATGAAAGTGTCATAGAGAGAGAGTGCCTATCTAGCTGTTTAGCTTTACCATTAGGCAGGGTGAGACCATCACCTCACACAGATGATGCTGGCCATAGTAGTGGGGCAGGATGTTAACAGCTTCCTGGCTGTTTTACTTGGCATAAGAGAGTGATGTATGCCAAGAAATTTGCCTGTTCCTCATACAATAGTCTGTTGGCTTCAGGTGAGGTGAAGGATGCTGTCCTATTACCAATGTATTGAACAGAGTTTCCATTTCCAAGTGAACTTGTTTGTGAAAGTGAACTGTGACTAGCACTGGCTCCGAGGATTCTGTTGTTGTTTGGTGGACTGATTTTCATTTATTTATTTTATAAGCATATTCATTTCTTTTTGCCTACAATAAATTCTCAGAGGAACTTAGAGCATGAAGTAGAAATAGAATTGTTGGTGTTAAATCTCTATAAAATACGGTATGAAACCATAACAAGGAGATTAAATGTGTAACCAGTAAAACAGACAGCAGCAACATTAATTAAAAGCAAGGAAATCATGTGTATATTTGTGCAAAAGTAAATATTTCAGAACACAGAACTAGCAAAGCTACCCCTGTGTATTCCTTGCCTAAGAAACCCCTATGAAATTCATGGGATCACTTTATATGAACAGGAAACTTGAAGTCACATTGTTGTTGTGGTGTGCCTTCAAACCATTTCTGATTTATGGTGACCCTAAGGTGAACTCATTTGGGGCTGAGAGTGTGTGACGTGCCCAAGGTAACCTAGTGGGAATAGAACCCTGGTCTCCAGGGCCATAGTCCAATGCTCAAACAACTATACCGCACTAGCTTTCTGAAGGCACATACATACGCTTAAAACTGTGAACCTATGCAGACATATTTGAGAACAAGTTCTATTGAACATTATGGAACGTGTGTTTTAACAGCTAGGAATGTACTTGGATATGAGAACACTTCTTCATTTTGTAAGAGAAAGAAAGCTTTCCTTAGGTGCTGTGTGGATAATGTTATAATATAATGTAGTCATAATTTGTGCTGGACTTAACTGTACCTAGATTTCCTAATTTCTATTCCAGGGTTTCTCAACCTGGGTCCCCTGGACCTCAGAGGTTCTGCAAGTGGTCATGATTGAAATTCCCTCCGCCTTTAAGGTGTAAATATAATAATTTTTAGGGAGAGATTCCCTGAGACCTGAGGATTATTTCAAGCATTTCTCCATGATAAAAAGGTTGAGAAAAGCTGATATATTGTGCTATCAAAAGAGACAATAAAGTTCTTTTTCAGATTTTTGACTGGGGTGCTCATTCATCTTCCTTTCCATAGGTCAATCCTCTATTGGAAGGTGTTTTATGTTTGAAGGACTGCTCATTTCAAGTCCAGAAAATGGGCCTTGAAGTTTCCATCAGCAATGAATTCTGAGTCAGAGGACTGTGTAAACATGCATGTCCCCTGGTCATAGGCCCTTTCCGCATGACATTTTCCATGCGAAAGGGCGCCTGGAGCATCTCACGATTGTGAGGAGTGTTCTGCACGATGCACTCACAATCGCACGACGCTCCAGGGGTCAGCAGGCGCTGATTGCACACCTTTTCATTTTTGGCTAGAAGCCAAAAATGGTGCACGATTGCACATTGCTCACAGGCCCCACGCGCACTTACTTGGTGTGCAGAGCCTCTGGACCCATGCCAGTCGCGCTTCTTGCCCCAGCACAGCCTGGGAAACTCCCAGGCTATGCTGCGGAAGGAAGAGGCGGAGCTCTCGCACGAGCAGGCAGATCGTGCAGAGCTGAAGCAGCAGGGACGCGAGAGCCTCTCACCAGAGGCTGCTCGGGCAATCCCCACACCCCAGTGCTGGAAGAAGGTAAGGTGCAGAAAGGGCCATAGTCTTCCCCAGTGTGGTGAAATGCTATGTAGTTCTCTTTAAAATAAAGCAATTATTTTTGAATTTGTGTTTTTAATATATGAATTAGTATACACCATTTTAAGACAATTAGGTATCTTTTGGATTATGTTTTTTGAGAACAGATCTTCTTTGCTTGCAGCTAGGCAGAGATGGATTTATGTCTTTTATATCTTCCATGCCAGCTGATGGTAACAGAGGGTGTGTATGGCAGTGTAGAGGAATCTAAGGGAGGAAACATTCCCCAAGGTAAATAGGACCCAGACTGTTTATGGCTCTAAAGATGAGAACAATGACTTTGCACTGGGCCTGAATATCAGCTTTGCAACAGTGTGATCTGCATGCTTGGCTTACCTACTACCTGTCCAACTTGTCTAAAATAAACAGAGATTTATATTTTAGAAAAAATGTTTTAAGTCTCCAGACTTCTCTTGTCTAAGGGCTTTATCACACATTGGTTTGTTACATGATTGCATCAGCTTAGTTCCACTTTTGATCTCTTCTTATCACATGATGTCAGCATGCTCCCATTGTTACATTGCATTCCCATCATTATTGGGTTGTTTCTTTTCATTGACAGGAAATAATGGCTCTAAGATTGCTGTTTTTCTACTATTGCCTATTTGTGCAATCCTTTCATTCTGCTGCAGTTCTGATATTAAGGCAGTCATGTAGTGTTAGTGAGCTCACTGTATTTCTGATGTCATGGTGCAGGTTGGGACTCGTTGCTTTTACTCAGTTCCCCAGTACCTTTTTTTAAATGTTTGGTTTAATTGCGTACTTGACCTGCCCCAGTGGTCACCAGCACACTGCAATTACCTCTGATATTACACCATTATGACATGCCACGATTACACCATAAGGGCAAACCAGAAAATCAACCATGACTCTGGAAGAGTAAAATGCTGAAACGGCAACATCACGAGAAAGCACAATGCCAAAATGATGGGGAGGAACTCTCTCAACATGCCAAAATTGTGTGAAGAACAAAAAGAAAAAAATATAGCATGCACACTAAGTAGTGCAGACAGGGGAAGGAAGGTTGAGACAGTGGGGTGGGGTGGAAGACCAATTGTGGGAATGTGGACCACCAAACCAGCAGCATAGTATTATTGCGAAGATGGTGTGATAGTGACTGTTTCTATACCACTATGTTTTTGTGTCCTTAAATAACATAATTGCTGTGAGACAGCAGGCTGGTGTGATGAGGCCCGAAGAGAAACTGACCTTATGCATGGTCCTGGGACTTCCCACCATGTGGGGAAGCTGCTGCTACTACACGACTATCAAGAATCATGTCGCCTCCCGCCTGCCATGTAAGCCTTCCCCAAAATATTGTGCCACTTTGGAGTATAATGATAGGGATTAGTTGTTGTTTTTGTTGTTGTTGTTTTTGTTGTTGTTGTTGATGATGATGATGATATTGTGTGCCTTCAATACATTTCCTATTTATGGCGACCCTAAGGTGATCCTATCATGGGGTCTTCTTGGCAAGATTTTTTCAGAAGGGCTTTGCCACTGCCCTCCTCGAGACTAAGGCCATTTCTGCACTACACTGTTATAGTGGTATTATTCCAGTTTCAACATCCTGTGGAATCCTGGGGTTTGTAGTTTAGGGAGGGGCATTTAGAATTCTCAGCCAGAGAGCTCTTGGGCCTCAGTAAACTACAAACCCCAGAATTCCACATGATGTTGAAAGTGGAAAGATAGCACTATAACACTGTAGTGTAGAAATGGCTTGAGAGAGTGTGACTTGCCCAGTGTCACCCAGTGGGTTTCCATGGATAAACAGGGATTCAAATCCTGGTGTCCAGAGTCCTAATCCAGTATTCAAACCACTACACCATGCTGGCTCTATAATTTTTTGTAATTTTGGCCTCAGTAAACTACAAACCCCAGAATTCCACAGAATACAAACCCCAGAATTCTGTCAAAGTCCCCTCCCTAAACTGCAAGCCCCAAGATTCCATAGGATGTTGAAAGTGGGATAACAGCCTCGTAACAGTCTAGCGAGGATATGGCCTCTGTTTTCCTTGCAAATAATTTACTACTGTTGATGGCTATGCTTCATGGTTCCAAGTGAAGTTCAGCCTTGATGCTTCATTTTATCTTTGGATTTTAGTATAGCTATGTTCTTCATATGATGCTGTAGCTGATATTATATTTCTTGCAAGTCTTGTAACAACTTACTCAATGGGATCTGGAATTCAGATGAAACAAGAAAAAAAAAGAGAACCCTGTTCAGGCATTATGTTTGTATCCCCTCCAACTGCCCCAATTTGGCAGGGTCAGTGCCGATTAAGGCCCTTTTTGCATGTTTTTTTTTTAGCTCTAGCGCCCCTTGAGCGCCGCACAAATGGGAGCGCCGCTCTGTATGACGCACTCCCACTTGCACGGTGCTCACGAGGCTGAAGCAGGGTGCGGGCGCATTTTTTGATTTTTAGCTTTAAGCCAAAAATGGCCCGCGCTCATGCAATGCTCGCAGCGCCCTCGCGCATTTACCTGCGTGCGGTGCGTTGGTGAGCCAGGCAGGTAGCACTTCCTCCCCCAGCGCAGCCTAAAACTCTCATACTGCACTGCGGAAGGAAGGGGTGGGGCGCTAGCATGACACTCGCGCAAACAGGAAGTGACCTGCGGTAGGAAGGAGGGGGAAGCGGCAGCGTTTCGAACGAGGCTTCTCGCACGAGACACCCTCCCCCGTCGCGCAAACAGGTAACATGCGAAAAGGGCCAAAGCCTCCATCATCCCACTTTTTTCAGTTGTTTTTAAAATGCCCCAATTTCTTTCTCCTTCTCTGGCTTTACCCCTTTGTCCTCATCTTAATTCAGTTGCTGCAAACAGAGTTCAAAGAGCAAAAATAGTTTGCTTTCAATGAACTCAACAGTGTGAAAGAGGGGGGAAATGGAATCTTCTCCTTCCCTGTAGGCTTAAGCAAAAGCAAACTGCTGCAGTCTCTTTTAGCTGGTATGTTCTTCTTTATCAAAGAACTTCTTTATTAAAAACTTGTGAAGAAGAACATTTATTATGAACTTTTGCCATCTTGACCCCATTCTGATGGTACTTGGTCACATGTATCCCAGTTTTCATCTGGGAAATGTTGGAGGGTATGTGTTTGAAGGCACAGGAACAAGTTTAAGAGACATAGGTGTAAGTTGGTGGCCTCATCCCAATGTACTTGAATATTCTGATCCTGCTTTAGTTGAATTGAATAATCTCTCCCTGACCTCCCTTTATGGGGATTGGTCTGGCTTTAGATATTTTGATGCAAGACAAAAATGGTGCTCCTATTAATTTCACTTGTACAAGTCAACTAGAATGGCAGCTGAATCTTCAGGGGTGTAGCCATGGCTAGTGGAGGTCAAAATTAGGGGATTGCCTGCCCAAATAAGAATTCTGTCCCCAGAATGAAATTTTCATTCAGTCCACAAATTTCTAACATTGCAGAGAATGAAACACACATTTTTCATGCCGAGAAGTCATATTTTTGCTGTGTTCACATTCCTTCAGTAACTTTTCCTGCCTATTTTCTTTGGATGCCAACATTGTATTTTTAAATGTTCAGCTGAAGGTTTAAGTTACAGGTATGCCTCAGTTAAAAAAAAAATCTCTGACAAGAAAGCTCCCTTTTTTACAGTCTGTTTCCACCTGCCAAATCTCCTTTTCTCCCTCATCCTCTGTCTAGCTAGAAGCTTTTAGCAGCATCAACATGGGGTGGATGATCAAAGAGGGCTGGAGAAATACAGACTTTCAGTCTTGGATTGCTGCAGCATGTCTGCAGTAAACAAGCAATAAAATTTGAGCTGGGAAAGACTTTTCTATAGCCTTGTGTGTCTGCCTAAAAAAGGCAAGGTAAACAGTAACTGCCTCCAGAGTCCCCTGCTGAGCATACATGAAGAGCAAAACAGAGAGAAAAGGGCAAAACATTTTATCTCAACAGCTGCACCCAGCACTTTTAAAAAAGCAGAGATCTCTGTGTTTGGCCACCAAACTAGAAATCTTAAGAAAATTGGAAGCTGGTGAAAGGCGGAAAAAATCAATTCCTGGTTGCCTAATGGAAGAAGCTTTCAAGTAGTCTCTAGAAGGTTCAAAATATTTTTATTTATCCAAGTTTACCTGAGATGGTTGTTTCATTTCACGTGCACGTATTGTCAGTTTTGAATAAAAAGTTTGTTGAAACATGTTGAACTGTCCATCTTTATTGTACGGGAATTTGTACCAAATTCTTTCTGTTATTTCTGCCTCTGATACCAAATTTTCTATAAAGGAAATAATGCCCAGGAATACATCTGCTTCATCAACTGAGTGTGGGGACTGAAGGAAAATTTCTTTTTTGGGAGCCAGAGTTCTTCTGGACAGGAAAGTGGGAGGAGTAGAGAAAACTGGGATATTTCTAAAAATAGTTGGAAGTGTGAGATGACACAGGACTCATCAGGATTGTCCCTGCTAAATCAGGACAAGTTAGACGGTATGCTACACATACCACCTGATGGTCCTAGAGAGTTTACCTCTTCCTCCTGTTACTCCTTTTTTTTCTAATTAAAAAAAATGCTGAAAAGACTCCCTTACTTTCTAGGAGTAGTGCTGGTGATGAATTTCATAGGACTTTTTCCCAACCCAAAAGTAACTGGAAATGACTTCTAAGAACTTTTTCTTGGCCTAAAACAGGGCAGCCTTCGCTAATGTGCCAATAATGCCCTGTACTGTCCCCACACGGTGTATAGAAGTTCTACTAAAAAGGTCTTTTTTTAAAAAGTCATTTTGGTGGGTTCATGGTCTCAGTAGTGCATCTTCGGAAAGCACTCGCAGCCCATGGGTGACATTTTGTCTACCTCTGCTTAAAACGCATAGAAAATGCTGTTGAGTTTTAACTGATCCTTTTATTCTGAAGGGGTTTTTGTTTTAATATATCATTTTTAACTATTTTTCAAAAAATTATGATCTCACCTGAAAACAGATACAACATAGACATTAACTGAATACAGCATCGTAAACAAAACTGAAATACTTCCGTTGTGATTGACAACACTCTGATGCTACCTTTTGTGTTAGGAGAGAATGAAGAGAGGGTGCTTCACCACAGGGAGCAAAATTAGAATGACTATTTCTGAAGACAATGCAGAGACATTTAAAAACTGGAAGGGAACTCTCATAATACAAGCCAGTTCTTCTTTCTGGGCAGTGGTGCCAATTTTTTCAAACAGCATCTCCTCCAGACTCTCTGGAACACATATTTGCTGCATCTGTTCAACATGGTCAATTAAAGTGTCATCTCAGTTCCATGCACTGAACAGGTCATTTTATTGCCAGACAAAAATGTTCTTATTAATTTTCTCATCACAGCTTGTGCTATAAGAAACCTCCAGTCGAAGGTGAAAATTAGTTTTTGTAAAGGAGAGGATCATGTTTGACAAAGGCAGTGAGATCTAGCCACTTACAGACTTTGGTAAGGAAAACCAACTTTAGCCTAAATGTAAATTTAGGCTAAATTTGTGATGGGACAGTGAGTTTAACTTAACACTAAATTTTATTTGGATCCAACTTCTTGTTAAATAAGTATGAACATTCCTGCTGAAAAATGATTCCAAATCCAAGGGGACATTTTCTACTGGTTTATTTTAAACTGGTTTAAAGATTGTGATTTTATGGATTTGTTATTAATAAAGAATTACATATTTTGCACTCTGAGTGACCTTGGAAGGAAAGTAGTCTTGTAAGTTAGGTTAGAAATGCATTAAATAAAATAAGCATATAAATAAGGCAAGCAAACTCCAATTAATATGGATATGAAAATCTGTAGGTTCCAGTTAATCATACTTCTCTTAACCCCACCTGTATTTTCCTGACATTCTTGTTTCATATTGGGTTGTAAGACTGGGGACTGGGGGGGGTGTTCTGCATGGAAATGTGTGTATATTTTTCAATGGACTTTTCCCAATGTATGCACTTGTTACACATTTGTGTTGATGTGCCCATCTCCCCTCTTGATTAAAATAGCCATCTATGCATTTTTCTAAGATACACAGGCTTCAATTGTGTATTTTCATAAACATATGATTAAAAGAGAGCCAGCATGATGTAATGGTTTGAGCGTTAGACTATGATCCTGGAGACCAGGGTTCAATTCCCTTGGAAACCCAGTGGGTGACCTTGCGTGCATCACACACTTATCCCTAGAAAACCTTGTAATATGTTCACTTTAGGGTCAGTGTAAATTGTAAAAAATTTGAAGAACAATTAATGATGGAACACTGACAAGAGAAAAAATATCTGTTGCTTGTGGTTTCTTCCCAATGATGAGAAGTGGAAAGACACAAATGTACTCTTTAGTGAAATGTCTTGCAGATCACAGACGGGATACATCTATTTTAAGAGCCATTAATGCCCATTCCTTTTCCATTCCTAATGGTTAGGAAAGCCGTACGCAAGAAAGGACAGGATTTCCTGCACCTTTAGTGACTGAGCTGAAGAAGGATTTTCAGTAGGTGTACTTGTTAAATGTACTTGTTGAATTGATTCCCTCTTTTCAAGCTCAGGAATCTTCAGACAATCTCAAGTTAACGCAGAGGCATATCTAGGGTGGGACAAGTAGGGCATATGCCCTGGGTGCCAATGCCAAGCAGACACAAAAAGGCCCATCCAGAAGATTCAGTGGAGGAGGAGGAAGAGGAAGCAGTTCTGGAGGTAGGGGCGCAACTTCCATGCTTGCCCTAGGTGCTGTTTACACTAAATATGCCTCTGGGTTACCATGTGGGAAATGAGTGG
The DNA here is from genome assembly GCA_948474755.1 of Ctenosaura bakeri. Classification (NCBI taxonomy): domain Eukaryota; kingdom Metazoa; phylum Chordata; class Lepidosauria; order Squamata; family Iguanidae; genus Ctenosaura; species Ctenosaura bakeri. The sequence continues at coordinate 183,353 of CAOLHI010002616.1, read as the reverse complement.
CCCTCCAGATGTTGTTGAACTGCTAGTCCCAGAAGCCCTAGTCAGCGTAGCTACTGATGAATAACATTGGGAGCTATAGCTTAATATTTAGAAGGGTGCACACCCTTGTGTTCAATGGTCTGCTCAGCACTAGGCGGGTGAAGCATTCTCAGGTCTTCAGTTAACTCATGTAGCAAAAGAGGAAAGTGGATGAGAACAGATTGCTTGCTTGAGGGGTACATCTTCCAGCATGTTGATACCTTTATTGATCTTTCTGTACGTATCCCAAGAGAAAGCTTGCATAGCTCCATGACTTCAGACCTGCCTTCTCCTTGACCTATTTTTATATTTGAAATCGCTAGAAAGGCTACCACCTTGTTCACACTAACTGTTATGTGCCTGAAGTCCAAAGTTCAAGTACACATTGCGTAGCTTCAGGGATGAGACTCAGTTCCAGTTTGCTTCTTCTGAGCCAGTTGAAGCCACTGGTCTTGACATTGTTGCTGTGTGCTTTCAAAATATTTCTGATCTATGGCAACCTTAAGGCATATCTATCATGAGGTTTTCTTTGCAAGAGTTATTCAGAAGAGAGTTGTCATTGCCTTCCTTGACTTGCCCAAGGTCACCCAGTAAGTTTCCATGGCTGAATGGCGGTTCAAACTCTGATCTACCAGAGTTCTAGTTCAACACTCAAACCAGTGCACTACATTGGCTCTTGTGACCTACAAAAGCCTACATGGCCTTGAGTCACGATATCTGAAAGACTGCCTCCTCTTGCCCAAAACCTAAGATCAACAGGGAGATTGTTATGAATCTCATCAGCCCATGAGGCTAAACTACTGGGTACACATGACAGGGCCTCCCCTGTAGTAACACAGTGACTGTGGAACTACCTTCTGAGGAAGTTCAGATGGCTCTCTACTTCATCCATTTCTGGTGGGCAGCGAAGACTGTGATATTTCTTGTGGCCTTTGGCCCTTAAAGTTAGAAGCTCCTGCTCTGGCTATTTTAAAAAATGTCTGGTTTTTTAAACTACTTTTAAAGAGGAGTTTGAACTGTTTTTAATTGGTTTTTAATCAATCAATCAATCAATCAATCAATCAACATTTTAGAAGTGTGTTTTTTTCAATTGTGCCTCACCTTACGGGCACTGGTCGGTCAAGAGACAATAAATAAATGCCTTGAATAGATCATAAATAAATAATACATAAGTTGACTCCAGCTTATGACAACTCTATTGTATGGTTTACTTGACAAGATTTATTCAAAAGATGTTTGCCATTGTTTTCTTCTGGGCTGAGAAAGTGTGATTTGCCAAGGTCAACCATGGCTAACTCTATTCTCCCTGGGTTCCTAGCCTAATATTTAAAACACACTGGCTTACATTTACTTAGGAATAAATTCCACTGACTATCATGGGTCATTTTTCTGAGTAAACATACATAGGATTGGGCTGCATGTTTCTGTCATTGATCACTGTTAGGTGGGCCTTTGGGTCATGGTTGAAAAGTTCTTCACAGAGCAACATTGTTCACCGATAGCGTTTGAGAATGCTTAACACAGACTTTTGCCATTTTTCTATTCTAATCTGACAAGCACTCTCACTTTATTGAATATGCTATGTATAACAGAGGTGCCTTTTATAAAAGCCAGCCAGAAGCCAGATAAAAATAAGCCCATTTTTTAATATTAACACAGGCAAAACCAAAACCTCTTATCTAACCCATCAATATACTTGGAAGACAGGAAAAATAAACCACTGAAAATGTTGGTCAAATACAAATTTTAATTAAATTTGAATCCTATTGTGTAGTCAGGGAAACATGGATGAAGACAAGATAAAATGAATAGACATCCAGTTAGCTTTTGTGAGCTGAACTGGCAAAATGTAGTTTATAATACAAAGAATGAATAGGGTGATGCTCAATAGCTGTGATGCTCTTGGGGAAGGACTGGAGCTCAGTGGCAGAACAGACGCTGTCTCTAAAGAGTCTCTAAAGAGTCACACATTTGATCCAAACTATCTCAAATCATCATAAAACTTTGGGGAGCTACTGTTGGTGCCCAATCTTGCACCCTACAGATGTATGGGACTACAAGTCCCACCATCCCCAGCCAGCATGATCACTCTGTCTAGGGATGATAGAAGTTATAGTCCAAAAACATTTGGAAAGTACCAGGCTGGGAAGGCAGTGTAGACAGTACTGAGCAAAATGAACAATCGGGCTATTGTAAGGTAAGGGCTGGCCAGGAGAATCTGGAAGCTGTAATTTGAAAAAGTAACTTTTCTGAGTTCTGATCTGCAAGCAGAGAAGGCATTCCATGGACTTCTCTTCTTTCAGGGAGAGGTATGCCACTTCAGTTTGTCAGTCAGAAAGTTCACCTGATTTAGGCCCTTTCCGCACCAGGCAATTAGAATGGGGCAGTGCGTCCTCTCACGGAGGTCGTCTACACCTTGGAGCTGACTAGGAGCGGACTACTTACTGGAGATCCGCAACTCAGTCCGCTCCAAAATGACCCCAAGTGGTCCTCCAGCGTGTTTTCTAAAGACCGCAAAAAACAGGTCTTTATTTTCCTGGAATGCCCCATTGCATTCCTGCTCCCTTGTGCAGACTCGTAGGCTCACACCAATGCAAGCCTGCGATCTGTGGAGGGTGGGCTTTAGGCATGGTGAGCTTCAGCGTTTGGTTGAGACTCACGACCAACTGGAAGCCGTCATTTTGGAAGCTGGAAGCCACCATTTTGGAAGCCGGAAGCCGCCATTTTGGAAGCTGGAGCAGTGTGGATCTATAGACCTTGCACTGCTCCGATTTGCCCTGGACCAAGGAGGAGCCCTGCAGAAGGACTATAGGGACAGCATTGCTTCAGACCCCAGAAGAAGCAGTAGGTAATGGCATGGAGCAATTCCCTTGCCTCCTGCGGAAAGGGTCTTAGTTTGAGATTTTAGAAACAGCTAAGTCTACCTCTACTGGTTGTAAGGCTGAGCTGGAAAAGAAGAGCGGTGTGGAATATTAATCCAAGCAAGACTTGTGTGCTATGCTTATGTGCTTATGTATTGCATGGATTCTTCAAGTGGAAAAAAATTGCAAATGTGCGTTGTCACTTTGTTGAGTAATAAGTACAGAGTGCAGCTATCTTTATTTTGGTTGCAGTGATGCAGTGGTAGATGATCTTGATTTTGGGACTGAGCAACAGATGAGCAGAACAGACAGGAAAAGGCTGATGTATAAGATCCTGTGGCACTTTAAAGACCACAAAAATTATTGTTACATGGGCTTTCATGGGATAGATCCTATAGTGTCATGTCTAAGAAAGATGCCCTCAGTTGATAAATATAGATACACAACCTTTTTTAGAGGGATGGAGAGTATTAGAAAATAAGACTAATATGTAGATACATTCTGTTAGTAAACTCTTAAATTATAACCTTGGGAAATGCAGAAAAATCATTTAGTCAATGAGGGAAAGCTGTGTAAGTAAGCTAAATTGTGAAAATAAACACCCATATTGGGAGAAATGCATGGTTGTTGTTGTTTTTTTCTCCAATTTCTGTAAGGAAGAAAATGCAAAGCCTCCTGCAAAAGATGGGAAGAAGATATTTGGCCCTACACAATTTATCTTTGGACAGTTGTTATGAGAATTTGTGATCTCTTGCTCTCATAGAAAAACTAGCATAGGCTCACAGTTCAAGAAATGAACTCCACGAAGATTCCTTTATTATGGATTAGTTTACATTTATGTCTTTTATTAATGGAACGCAGATAATCTTGACCAACCCAGTTCTCGTGCTTGTCTTTAGAACGACATCTTAACTTGGAGGCTAGAGAAACGTGTGTGTGTGTGTGTGTGTGTGTGTGTACGTGTACCAGACAACATCAGACAACCTCTATATACATGTGCATGTATTTACACGTTCTGCTAAGGAGTAATGTTAGGTTATAAATTTTATTTTATTCAATACAATTCAAAAATTATTTTGTACAGTTGTATTATTTTCTATGACTTTTTCTTAAAAAGCCAAACAAAATCCAAACCAGGAGAGGGGAGTGTAAGAAAGAAAATAAAGTTGTGATAAAAAAAAAAAAAACCCCCACAACAATATTGAGACTCCAAGATGTTCACTTCTGTAGCTCAGACTCTGCAGTGAAAAAAACTTTGCTGCCTGCTGCTGTTCACACCAGTTCTTTTATCCCCAATCCATTTGGATCACTGAATATCTCTATTTTGTATCCAGCAGATACAAAGCCAAAAAGATACATTAGCAGTAACATTCCACTTGGTTTAACGCCTTGTATCTATATTATTTTCTTGAAAATATATTGGATCCTGACTTGTGGACCTACTGAACTCAAAAGGATTCATGTTGTAACTTCTTAAGAATCAGTGATTTCATTGGATTTTTTTTAGAGCTTCAAAAAGTTTGCTTTTTGATTGCAATTCCCAGAACACCCCAGACATCATAGCCACTGGCTACATTGGCTGAGGATTTGGGGAACCATAGTTCAAAAAAGTATCTTTTCCAAATTGCTCAGCTCTCTGGCTGAGAATTCTAAATGCCCCTCCCTAAACTGCAAACCCCAGGATTCCATATGATGTTGAAAGTGGAATAATAGCACCATAACAATGTGGTGTGGAAAGACCCTAAGCCTGGATGCAACCTGCTATGTCTAATATATAGGTGAGATGATTGTACTGTACTGACATAGCATTTGTCCCACTGATGTCAGTGGGTCTACTAAATTGATGACTTTGCTGTTGGGAAATTCCTGTTTGACTTCTTGGCCACTAGCCTATGGAGTCCTTCAGAATTCTGTCTTGTTCCCTAAGCAATTTAACATCTACATGAAATCTATGGGAGAGGTTGTCTAATGTTTTGGGGTCAGGTGCCACCAATATGCTGATGGTACCCCAGCACTGTCACTCCTTTCCACCCAATTCCAAGGAAGCTGTTTTTGTGCTAAACCAGTGCCTGGCAGCTATGATGGGCTGGATGAGAGTGAACAAATTGAGGCTTAATACAGACAAGACAAAGGTACTCCTGATTGGTTGTAAGACAGATATGGGAACAGGGATTCATCCTGTGTTGGATGGGGTTACACTCCCCCTGAAAACACAGATTTGCAGTTTGGGGGTACTCCTGGATTTAGCCCTGAGTCTGAAAGCTCAGGTTTCAGCTGTGACTAGGAGTGCATTTACACAGTGCACCAACTGTGCTCATTCCTGAAGAAGTCAGGAATGGCAACAGTAAAAGATGCCTTGGTTACTTTCTGTTTGGATTATGGTAAGGTGGTCTACTTGGGGCTGCCTTTAAAAAGTGCTCAGAAACTTTAATTGGTCCAAAGAGCTGTGGCCAGATTGCTCACTGGGGATGCCTATGGAGAACACACATCTTCCTTGTTGCAACTGCTCCACTGGCTGCCACTTCATTTCCTGGCACAATTCAAAGTGCTGCTGATGACCTAGAAAGCCCAATACGGCTTGGGTCCAGGATATCCAAAGGACTGTACCTCCCTTTATGAGCCATTAGAGCTTTGTGATCATCTGAAGAAGCTTTCTTGCTGTCCCAGTACCTTCTAAGGCTCGTTTGATGAGAACAAGAAAAACTGCTGCTCCCAGTTTTTGGAACTCCCTCCTAGGAAAACCAGGATGGCTTCCTCCTTACTCTCCTTCCATTGGCAACCAAAAACATTCTTGTGTTACCAGGCCTTTGGAAATTGAATGAGGTGGGCGTTTAATGATGTACTGTGCCTTTAACATTTTATGCTCTGTGTAGTATTTAATGAATGTTAATGTTTTTAATGTTTAATGTTTCAACCTGATACATTGTTTAACTGCTTTTTAGATAACTTTATATTTATGCTTTTATAAAAAATTTTTGTATAATTCTTAATTTGCATTGCTTTAGATTGGTTATTAACTGTCTTAAGTCCCATTGTTGGGAGGAACGTGGTATATAAATGGATAATAATAAGTGATGATGATGATGATGATGATGTGCCTTTAACTAATTTCCAAATTATGGTGATGCTAAGAACCTGTTATGGGGTTTTCTTGACAAGAAAATTGATGGCTAAGCAAGACAGTTTGAATCCAACTCACTATGTGTGATTTATTTTAAATATTATAAAATCTGACATTATGTTAAGAATAAATATATGAATAAGTAATTGTAAGTATATTACTTGATCTTCAAGGCGCATTTTCTGCCCCTGCCCAAGTTGAGTCAGAATAGATGCCTCTGTTACTCAAGCCAGGTTCATACTAGTCTGCCTGTATGTTTACTGTACTTAGGCAGCAAAACACAGATATCATATAGTCTATTAGGTAGTGCCTTGAATATCTAAAATCATATGTTTTGCCTTAACATTCTTGAACTATCTTATAAATAGAAAGCAAAGATTATATAGAAGAAAAAGAGAATATCTTAAAATTCTTGCACAAATATTAGAAGGATTTTATATCTGTCTTATATATAGAAAATTACTGGATTAGCAGGTTGAGTGACATGAAGTCCATTTTCTTTTGTCGGGGGTGTATTGGTTTGCAAACAAGGAAAGTCATATGATGTACTTTATATTGAGAAGTGTTTGGGGTAGCTTCCAGATTTGGGTGGCTGAAGCAGAAATTCAAATGTCTTCTACCTCTGCTTCGTTAATATCAAACAATCCTTCAGGAAAGTTTCCAGCACAAACATTACTGAAATGAATGGAAATGGAATGGAAACTGACACCCTATCATAGTTTGGATGACTGTTCTGACAATACAGTCATCCAGTAGTAGAAAACTGGGCAGCTTCTAGATGTCTGGGACTGCAACTCATCTCCAGCCAACATAAGCAAATAGCAGAGGGTTATGGAAGTTTTTGTCTAAAACTTCTGGAGGGTGCCAGGACTCCTACTTCCCATCTGTATGATGCACGTGATGCATGTATCATTGTCTCCTTTCTTGATTTCCATTCAAATGCAAACAAGACAGTGGACATGAATGACATGTCACATATCTTAAAAGAATTACATTGTTGGGGCAGAGCTGTCTTTTTTGGGCTGTAGCTCCCCAAATCCTGCAACTCAGAATGGTCAGTAGCAGTAGCAGATTCTGGGAGCTATACTCCAAAAAATAAATGTTTCCAACTATTTCTATGCGGGAGGGGAAAATAGCTTAACCCAAGGCAAAGCCAGAGCTGACCTTTCCTCTACAAGTCTACACATATTCTCTTTGATGTTACCACTCCTCAGTTTCCTTAGAATTGCTTCTGTGGCTTCATTTCTGAGGTAATATCCTCCATGAGAAGTCCCCAGAGCTGAAGTGTTGACTCAAAGTACAGGTAAGTTCAGTGGAAAAACACTGGTGCATGAGGTGCTTGAAAACATATGTACACATTTTTCCTCTGGCAGCACAACAGTGCCAAAGAACTGACATGGCTTTACCTTAAGGGTTTCCGCTTTGGAGGGATCGGCCATAATAACTACTTGACGTACAACAAGAACTCTGTGCCTGTCTCTGGAATGTGTCAGAGAGAAAGGAAGCCTTGAAATTATTTAAAGGAGAAGCCGTTCCAGGAGGTTTGAAACAAAGCCAAAGGTCCTGTCCTTAAATCTCTCATGCTAAGATTTAATGTGTTCACTTTAAGTAGGGTCAGCTGTAGGTTCTCTTCTGCTAGGAAACAAAACAGTAATTAAAATTCTGTGCTGAGAACAACTGAACCTGTATAAATCAGGTAACAGAAGCAGCATAAACTCAGGTAACAGAAGACACTAGGTGACAAAGGTTTTCTCCTCCCTTGCATCACTTGTTCATACTTAAGAATTTATAAACAACATCTACTTTTATCACTATAGCTTACAAAATGTATTCTCCTTTTTTTGCTCTGCTCAGAAAGGGGGCAAGGAACTCAGCAGGTCACTGAAACTCCAACCAGGTTTGGCTTATTTTCTTGCCTTTTAGGGAAGGACTTAAGATGTACGTTTATCACCCCTAGTGTCTTTAATTTTTCTTAGGGTGACCTTCAGTTAGTGACACATGCATGTGCAAATTGTGCTACGCATGCCAGGTGAATTATTTGTCATAGCTCAACAGACATATTCTGTCTACAGCAATGCAAATGGAGTTGCACATTGCAGTTGTACCTGTGCATTGTGATTTGTGGTTGTGAATTTCTCATTGTGGTTGCATATTGCACATTCCACAATGGAAAACAGTGTTCAGTCATTACCTTGTATTCTATAATGTTGCTGTTATGCATGGAAGTTGCATAGTACTGGCATATCTCTGCATGTGGATATTTATGCTATGCAGAAGGGATTCTGGATTATAGCCTTAGTGTGTTATTGTGGTCATACCTTGTTTTATTGCTGTTTAATGGTTGTTGATTTTGTCTACTCCAGCTTATGGTGACCCTACTCTAGGGTTTTCTTGGTAAGATTTATTCAGAGGAGGTTTGCCATTGCCTTCCTTTAAGGCTGAGAGAGTATGACTTCCTCAGAATTACCCAGCAGTTTTCCATTTTCTGCACTAGACTATTATAGTGCTATTATTCCACTTTTAACATCCTATGTAATCCTGGGGTTTGCAGTTTAGGGAGAGGTCCTTTGATTCTTAAAATCTTAAGTGCGGAAATGGCCTATGGCTGAGTTAGGATCTGAACTTTGGTCTCCTAGAGTCCAATACGCAAACCATTGCACCAGCTTTAGTACTGAATGGTTTTATTGTTTTATTTTAGATTTTTTGTGCACCACGCTGATGACTTTTTATCAAGAAAGATGATGTATCCAATTAACTGACTAACTAGTTAACTAACTAACTGCTAAAGCCTCAGCAAGGGGTCCATAGTCAATGCTAAGTCCTGTGGCTTATTTCCCTTGCTGTATTATCCTGTTTTTCTGCAGTTTCCCAGAGTATATCTACATCACACAGTTAACTATAAGGTTCTAGCCTTTGGAGTCCTAGGATCTGTAATCTGATGAGGTACAAGAAAGCCCTGCTTGTAGGAATGTGGAGAATACTTGTTAATATTTGTATCCTCAAGGAAAATGACACTCCAGACATACCACTGAGAAAAAGAAGTTGGCTGTGAAGTTTTTCACAATTAAAGAATGCATAAGGAAAATACATGCAGTATAGAAAACATGAATTTGGAGCAAAATATACTGATAACTGCTAAAAAAATACTTTTTTTTTAATAAGCACAAATATAGGCCTTTTCCACACCGGGCGAGGGAATCGCCCCGCGCTGCTACTCACCGGACCTTTCGGGTCCCTGGTCTGGTACACAGCGCTCCGGAGCAGTGCGTGCTCTTCAATACGCACTGCTCTGGCATACCAAATGGCGGCTTCCGCAACCGCTGAAGCTCACCAGCCTAAAGCCCGCCCCTGGGCAGATCGCAGGCTCGCATTGGTGCGAGGCTGTGAATCTGCATAAAGGAGCAGGTTCACAGTGGCGCGCTCCGTGCTTTTGAAAGACCGGAAAAACCAGGTCTTTCAAAAGCACGCTGGAGGACCATTTGAGGTCATTCCAGACCAGACTGAGGTACGGATCTATGTTAAAATGGTCCGACCCAGTCCGGTCTGAGGTGCAGACCTCCTCCTTGAAGGACGGACTGCACTGTTTCAAAAACCCCGTGTGGAAAAGGTCACATACAGGAAACCCTGTGCAGGAACCCATGTGTTTATTCCAACTGTGTAACTTCTAAGCAAACTGTGTAAAATGCACATGATGTGTAAACATATAAATTCCTGTGGAGAAAAGCTATGTGTAGTCTTCTTGCCTACATTTTCTGTGCAAAAAAGACAATTATTTTTGTACAGGAATCAATATATTTTTCACAAAATACATGTTTTCTATGCAAGAACAGGTTTTTTGCAGAGGAAAACCAGCAGGATGTTTTCACAAAAGAATCCTGCTCCCCTAGTCCCAATGCATGAAAAGCTCTTGGAAATTGTGCAGAAACTCTCTAAATTATAGCAATTACTTCTGAATATTCCCACACACATGCAAACAAATTTTATGCAAACCTGTATCCTGGTGCTATAGTTCCTCCTTTTTTTCTTAATGAATACAGTAACCTGCACACTTTCAAATATCATGGGCACAAGAACTAACAACTTGGGTTTTTATGAAATGAATGCAGAGATAGTGAGAAAGTTGGATTTTAACACTAAGGCCTTTTCTGCAGGTTTCCAGATCCCAGCGGCGTCCCATAGAGATCCCAGTAGAGCCTCTCCTGGGAGGAGAGTGTGACTGGAGCACCAGCTGCCTGCGGGAATGGAGAGGCACTATGGCCACACTTCTTCCTTCTGCACTGTGGCTGGGCACTGTCCCTGGCTGCGCTGGGGCAGGAAGCATGGCCATTGTGCTTCCTGACCTGCCGCAGCTCAGGTAAGTCAGTGAGGGGGACACGAGGACAGCATGATCATCGGTCATTCACAGGAAGAACCCCTCAATGATTTGCAGCACAATCGGGCCACCTGGAGGTGGGAGAACAATGGGATATGGATGACATCATTCAGAATTGTTGTCCAGGTCTTGTACTTCTCCTGTCCCCAATGTGAAATGACAACGTGAAAAGGGCTTAAGTATCCAGGGAGCCTTCATGGTGTTGGACTACAACTCTGGAGAGCAGGGTTTGATTCCCTGCTCAGCCATGCAAGCCCACTGGATGACCTTGGGTGTGTCACACATTCTCAGCCCCTAGAAAATCCTGTGATAAGTTTGCCTGAGGATTGCCGTAAGTCAGAAATGACTTGAAGATGCACAACAGCAATGAATACATTTTGCCACTTTCTCCCACTCCTATGGAATTGTGGCATACAGCCTTCATTTTAATTCAGCTAGAAAATGCATTTTCTTGGATTCTCTGTTCGATTTTTTCAAAGACACAATTATTTTTTGCTTTTTTCTTGTTTCTTAATTATTGCTGTTGTTATTTGATTCTGCTGGCTGGCTTTTTAAAATCTTACATTTTCTATTGATTGGTTGCCTTATACTGTTTTTCAGATGTTTGCTAAAAGCATTACGGTAGTGGAGTAACTAACCCCAGCCATACACTGGAACAGGCTTGCAACCTGAGATCTAGTGGAGCGGCACTGTGCCCTAATGGCAACAGAGTTAAAGAGGACACACCCTACCGCAACCCTACCTCACTAGATGCAAGGAAGGGGGAGCCTGCCTTAACAGCTAAAAGTAGTTTCTCAGGTTGTTTTGACAGTGGGCATTTCTGCACCAGACTGTTATAGTGCTATTGTTCCACTTTCAACATTCTATGGAATCCTGGGGTTTGCAGTTTAGGAAGGGACCTTGGCAAACCGCAGGATTCCATAGATGTTGAAAGTGGAATAATAGTGCTATAACAGTCTAGTGTGGAAATGGCCAATGTGGCAGACTTCTCTTCCTACTGTGGGGCCAACGCTGAATTCCTTTATGCTCTTAAGGAGGAATCTACAAGACCTTACCCAGGCTCTGCCAACCCTGATTTCAACTGTATACACATTGATTCCCTTTGGGTCGCCATATTGCACCTTAACACCCTGGCCATGCACACAGCTCCTTCTATCCTTCTTTTGAATTTGGCTGCATACAGAGGTCTCCAATTAATTACACTTCTGCATTTCATTCAAACCAGGAAATTATGAACTAGACTGGCAGTTGAAACTGCCTTCAGTTGAGGACACTGCACAATTAAAGCAGCAGTTTAGCTGCCATGCATCCATCCTTCAGGATCTTGGGCATTTTAGGCCATTTCTGCACTACACTGCTATAGTGCTATTATTCTCCTTTCAACATCCTATGGAATTCTGGGGTTTGTAGTTTAGGGAGAGGCATTTAGAATTCTCAGCCAGAGAGCTCTTTGGCCTCAGTAGACTACAAACCCCAGAATTCCACAGAATGTTGAAAGGAGAATAATAGCACTATTACAGTGTAGGGTGGAAATGGCTCTATTTTGATAAGGTACTTTGCATTCTCCCATGTATTCTTCTGAAGTCTTAAGCAGAGAGCCTAAATACCTCTTGAAACTTCAGGTCCCAGGAAACCATAGGATGCTGTCATGAAATTTAAACTGGTATCAAATTGCTATAACTATGTAGCTAAATGCACCCTGGGATCTGGTTTTCTACCATACTTGAGGCCACTAGTTGAATTTAGGGCACGCAAGACAGGCTGTGTGTCACACAGTTCTTTCCCTGTAGCAGAAAAGCCAAGGTGCTCAGAGGGACCAGCAGGGGGCTGTCACTATGACCCCTCTGCCAGCATCTTCCATCTCAGCTACTTGTTTCACTCTGCCTAATAGCAGAGATGGTCGTGCAAAAATCCTTCTGTTTGCTTTGCCATGGAAACCCACTGGATGACCTTGAGCAAGCCATGTTCTCTTTGCCTCAGAGGAAAACAATGACAAACCTCCTCTAAACAAATCTTGCCAATAAAACCCGTTGATTAGTTCACCTTAAGGTCTCCATAAGCCTTATGCTGTTTTTCAGATGTTTGCTAAAAGCATGGTATGCAACAACAACAAAGGAAAGCAATAGGGCTTGAGTCTAACCTTATCCCTGATCTGATTTGCTGTTTGTTTGTTTTTTTAACATGGTACGGTCAAAATTCAAACATATTATCCCTCAGATTTACTTTGAAGTGGAAACATTTCCAGTTAGCTGTATCACATGCCTTGATTTTTATGTAACCACTCAAAGTTTTAGGAAGATTTAATTTTATTGTTATCAACCTATATTCAAGTGTTGCCTGCTTATCTGCTTGGGCAATCCCTTGGGTCAGAATGCTAAGCCCCTTTATAATTGTAAGTAAATTCCAATTAAAATAATTGGGATTTGAGACTGGCTTATTTGATTACTAAACATAAATGGATTGACAACTGAAGATATGAACTGACTTCACTGAAGATCAGGTGAAAAAGCTCTGTCTGTGAGATCTTTCTTAGTTCATTCACACATGCAGGTTGTCTTATCCAGCAATGGCTCATCATCAGGCAATGGACTAATCCTTACAAACGCTTCCTGTTTTACAAAATTTCTGCACAGGAGGCATTGCCATGTAGACATTGCCATGTAGCCTGGAATCCTGTACTAGCTACTTAACTGAGGTATACTTGGCTAAGTAACCTCTTCTGGATTGAACCCCCAAATCAGTCAGAAATGTCATTCACCCATGTTCCAATTGTTGACAGAATGGATTTCCTCCTCACTATGCAGCTGATGCCCAGTAAAGGAGGTTTCGGTGGAATTACAATCATGGCAATAGTGTCAAAATCATGAGTAAGTAGAGATCATGAATACGAATCAGTTACCAAAATTTACTCATCCATAACTGTTTTGTATTCACGATTGCTACTTAGTCACAATTGTGATATTATTGTTATAATCAGAAGTCTCCTCCAAACCTACTTTACCAGGCATTGGCTTCATGGGGAGAAGGAGATCCATTCTGCCAGTGACTAGAGGATGGATGAATGATGTTTCCATCAGGTTGGGGGTGGTGGTGCTGAGCCAGGAGATGCTACTTAGTTAAATATACAGGATTCCAGCCAATATGAGTAAGTTAGGTTTGATGATCACACAAATAGATGGGCAACCTCACAGGGCCATGGGACTGCATTGGCCCCTGCAACTGACTAGGGGACACACTTCCTCTGTGGTTCCTGCCAGTACTGAAAAATGGAGATATCTGCCATGACTCCAGTAGCTACTAAAATTCAAGAGCAACTGTTGCAGTTGTCTATGGTACAGGAGAATGTCAGAATGCCCTTCTGCACCATAGAGCCCTGCGAATCTGCAGAACAGATCATCTCCCTCCTTTCTGAAAGGGAAGAGAAGCAAAAAGATTATTGGGTCATCCTTGAGAAAGTTGATTTTGGATGGTGCAGTTCTGTTGATGGCAGTAAATGGAAGCTGTGGAGGGGGGTCCCCAAACAATCCTGAAGGACATGTGCAGTCTGTGCATTCCATGCAGCCCATTCCTGCCCCAGATGGATATGTGATAATTCTACATGTGAGTTACCATACTGTTTCCTACATGGACATGTCTTTTCTTTAGGATTTCCATAATATGAGGGGTAGTCCTTACTGCCAAAGAAAGGATCACGGTTGAATTGTTATGTTAAGAAGCACAATAACTTGCTGCCTGCAGTTCATATAATTGTTTCAAGGCGGTAATCCTCCAGGCTTCTCATATGGATAATAATCACGAAATTTCTAATCTATCTTTGGGACCTGACACAAACCTAGAATTGTACATCTCTCTTTTGCTGGCATCATACCAAATCACAGCTGGTAGATATGCCTACAAAAGAGGAAGCTGTTGGTTCCAAGTACATTTTAGAAGCCCAGCCCTTTTAATAGATGATAATATCGTTTTGTGCCCTTCCTCCAAGGATATATCTAAGCACTTTACAAAACATTAACAGCCACCATATTTCTGACTGCTCAGTATTTTAATCTCAGTATAACAGCCAGTCAACAGTAGGGTTGTGAAAAGAGTCCTGGCCTCCTGACATCTCATTTCACCTCTCAGCCCATAAAACCATTCCTGGCATATTGCTGAAACCTCCCTTTCTTTACCTCTTAACTTATAACAATGTCAGTATAAAATGAGAGAGAGATTTTATCTGGGGAAGGAGTTGTAGCTCATTGGCAGACAATACGCATTGTGTGCAGAAGAATGCAGCCTTAAGTCCATGGTCTTGTGGACCTGTTCCTTTGCTAATATATTTTCTTAAAGTGTCACCAACAGTAACAGTGGTATACAAATACCAATAATTTGTTAAGTGGAAGATACACCTGAAGTTCACTATGACTCTATCATTTGTCAGATGAAAAAGATGTTGTTCCAGTGATGGAAAGCTGGACAAGAAGAATCATGCATTATTGTGATTTGGGACTTTTTATGTGTAAAAAACCTACTTTTTGCTTAGAAAACAGCATTTCCTGCACAGAAAACCACATTTTCTTGACAGAAAACCAAGGTTTTTTTGCAAACATACACATAGGGGCATGATTTTTTGAAGAAAAAAAAACCTCTACTTTTTCTCAGTGGGGAGAAAATTGATTAAATTATTTGTATTAGACTAGGAGAAAAAAAGGAATACAGATTTATATCACCAGTGTGCAGTCTCTGGCCATAGACTTCCATGTAGGCTTTTCCTATAAGGTGCCCTTTCCGCACCTTACCTTTTTCTGGTGCTGGGGTGCGGGGATTGCGTGAGCAGCCTCTGGCGAGAGGCTCTCACATCCGGGGTCCTTCAGCTCCACATGAACTGCCTGCTCGCATGAGTGTCCCGCCTCTTCCTTCAACAGTGCAGCCTGGGACCTTCCCAGGCTGCGCTGGGGCAGGAAGCACAATTGGTGCGGCTCCGGAGGCTCTGCATGCCAGGTAAGTGCACACAGGGCCCGGGAGCAATGAGTGATCGTGCACCATTTTCAGCTTTTAGCTGAAACTGAAAAGGTGCGCAATCGGCGCCTGCCAGCCCCTGAAGTGACGTGCGATTGTGAGTGTGTCATGCAGATCGCTCCTCACAATTGCGTGACACTCCAGGCCCTCTTTCACATGGAAAATTCTGTTCAAAAAGAGCATTGGTGTGCCGCCATGTATTCCTTCGGCTAATCATTATTGCTGCTTCTACATGACTAATTGCTACAACTTCTCCCAACTCGCAGCAATTTCAGCAGAGATCACAGGAGCTTTCTTCTCCAATCTAACTCCAGTAATCATTAGATGGCTTAAACCTCCTCCTTTCTATCCACAAAGGTGTAGGCTTCTGTTAGGGCTGTTTTATTCACACATTTGAGCATGAGAAACACTAATATTCAGATATTTTCTTGCATTTTCAACACCAGTTTTTACATCATAAGAGTAATTTTTAGCAAGCAATTTCTGCACCAGTTACAATAGTGGCTGCCTCATTGAATGTACTTTTATGAATTAGGAACATCAGATAGACTGCCTGCTTTTTTTCCACCAGTTTGGCAGTCTTTCTCTGTTTGCTATGGAGGTGGTTCACTCTGTTTCACAAAGGAGAGAGACAGTGTATTTTGCAGAGGCCTTTTCCAGAAATTATAGGAACCTTGATGACAAAAATCTCCTCATTTCACTCTTGCGCTGGAGGTGAGAGTTCTCACAAGTCTGTCAGTTTCTCAACAGGTTGTCTCAATGTGTTGGGATAACCTCTCTTGTTGGTACTGAGAAATGTTAGGAACATTCCTCATATGTTGATTTGCCAGGGTGGGGCTATCCCAGGCCCAAACCTGAAATCTAGGGACCTTGTGACCTCACAAGAGGGAGGGAATCTTGATAATTGTAGAAGGTTGGTGTAACAAAGGCATCAACCACAATTGTGCAGAATATGCCATTGAAATTTTTGAAAAATCAACCAGGAAAAAAAAATGAGAAAAATACATAAACAGATTTTTCAATGCAGCCCATTTGCCCTGAGATTCCTCCACCTCACCCTGTGGATGAGAGAAGAGGAGCCAGGTCCTGACACCTGGCAACTCTACTTAGCATGTGTATTTGTGGGTGGACATGCCTGGATTCCCTTTGACAACATAGCCAATACCAGTAGCAGCTCTTATAACAAAGCTGTGCAATTGTAACCCCCTATGAATTATTGGTTTGGCTCAAGGGGTGGGGAAACTCTAGGGACAGGTTTACTAATTTACTAGTTCAATGCAGAAAGAGGGAGAACTCTGTCTTGAAAGGAACTGCGGTTGCCAGGACTAAGGCACAGGCTCTTTTCACCTTGAATAAGGCCTTTAAGGTTGTTTCCAAAGGTTGCAATACTGCTGAGCAGCACAGACAGAAGAGTCCTGCAGTCAAGTCCTGCACTGGCACCTCATTGGGTATTTGGAACTTTTGGGACAATGCATATGTATCAAATTTAATATATAATTTGTTGTTCTGTTGCTAAAAAAATATTGGGACTTAAATTGTGATTGTGTTTGTAACATTCAATTATGGTTCCACTCTCGCTAAAAACCCAGATAGTGGAGTTCAATGATGACTTTGGATCTGACAGTCTGAAAACACAATCACAAGCACTGACCAACTGGTTCAAAGCTCTTCTTGAAGCTCTCTGAGTAGACAGACTACTAAATATGTTTAGCATTTTATTGGCTAGTTAGCACAGTTAAGTGTCGAAAATGAGTTCTTTGGACACCAGACTCGTTTTATGTTTTTCCAAAGCCTGTGGCTTTGGTCTGATTGCTTTTCATAATAAAAGCTCTGAACTTCATAAGCCATTCCAGCTCATTAACTGTGACTTTTCTCAACTGTTTTGTTGAATCTTCCACACTTCTTGCAGAGCTCATGCAGATGGATGTGCTTCCTTCAGCATATCCATGGTGATATGCTGTCTTTCCTCCATGTGACCGTCTTTCATGTTTCTCTGCAGGGGTTTCTCCCTCTCTAGGAAGAGGAGGAGGAACATCTTTATTAAAAAAATCTTTATTAAAAAAACTATCCATTCTTGTGCTAATGTCAAGTTTCATTGATTATCCTGGAGGGAAGCGACTAGTGAAGAGACTAGTGGGGTGCTGCCGGGTTCTGTCCTAGGCCTGGTGCTATTCAACATCTTCATCAATGATTTGGATGAAGGAGTAGAGGACATGCTGAACAAATTTGCAGATGACACCAAATTGAGAAGGGTTACTAATATGCCAGAGGACAGGATCAAAATTCAAAATGACTTTGACAGATTGGAGAGCTGGGCCAAAGCTAATAAAATGAATTTCAACAGAGAGAAATGTAAGGTTAAGCAGAAAAAATGAAATGCACAAATATAGAATGGGGGACACGTGGCTGGATAACAGTACATGTGAAAGGGATCTAGGAGTCTTGGTAGATCACAAGCTGAACATGAGTCCGCAGTGTGATGCAGCAGCCAAGCAAGCCAATGTGATTCTTGGTTGCATCAATAGGAGTATGGTGTCTAGATCGAGGGAGGTAATGGTACCACTCTATTCTGCTTTGGTTAGACCTCATTTGGAATACTGTGTCCAGTTCTGGGCACTTCAATTCAAGAAGGATATTGACAAGTTGGAGCATGTCCAGAAGAGGGTGACCAAAATGGTAAAGGGTCTGGAAGCCATGCCCTATGAGGAACAGCTTAGGGAGCTCGGTATGTTTAGTCTGCAGAAGAGATGGTTAATAGGGGACATGATAGCCATATTTAAATATTTGAAGGGATGTCATGTTGAGGAGTGAGTGAGTTTGTTTTCCACTGCTCCAGAGACTAGGATAAGGAGCAATGGATTCAAGCTGCAGGAAAGGAGATTCCATCTGAACCTCAGGAATATGCTGCCTTGGAGTGTGGTGGAATCTCCTTCTTTGGAGGTTTTTAAGCAGAGGCTGTATGGACATCTGTCAGGAGTACTTTGATGTGTGTTCCTGGATATAAGGGGGTTGGACTGGATGGCTCCTGTGGTCTCTTCCAACTCTATGATTCTATGATTTTTGAACTAAAGCTTGTAGAATAAAAGTGCATGTTAGATCATTATGTGTTCAGCTTGTGTACAATGCATACATGTGTATCTGTTTCTCTGCAAGCTGTGACTTCCCAACGTATGTGCTGCACATATGTACACAGCATGTACATGTACAGGTACTAGTACATGTAATTCTTGTTGTTGGTATGTGTCTTCAAGTCAACCTTGATTTATGATGACTCTAGAATTTTCTTGGCAAGATTTATTCAGAGGAGGTTTGCCGTTCCCTTCCTCTAATGCTAAAATGGAGTGAGTTGCCCAAAGTCATTCTGTAGGTTTCCAAGGCTAGACAAGATTCAAACCCTGCTTTCCCAGTATCCCAGGCCATTTCCACACTATACTGTTATAGTGCTATTATTGCACTTTTAACGTTCTGCAGAATTCTGGGGTTTGTAATTTACTGAGGCCAAAGAGCTCTCTGGCTGAGAATTCTAAATACCCCTCCCTAAACTGCAAACTCCAGGATTGCATAGGATGTTGAAAATGGAATAAAGGCACTGTAACAGTGTAGTATGGAAAGGCCCATTGATAGTCTTCCTGGTTTTCAATGATATATCCTTACATTTGAGGATCTTATCTAGTTGCTTCACAGCTGCGCTTCCAAGTCTTGACTACAATCTTTGTTTTGATTGATGACTGAGCCAAGGTAAGGAAATGTGTTGAATTTCTTCACCACTCACTTTAAAGTCATATAAATCTTCTGTGGTCATTATTTTTGTTTTCTTAATATTCGGCTCTTATAGTTTCTTCCTTAACTTTCATCAGTAGTCATTCCAGGTCTTTGCTTTACCTGATCTAAATATGGAACAAAGTTTGTAATTGCTGCACTTTCATCTTTTGCTAGTATAATTGCAGTTCTTTAATGTAATGGTGTTCTGCATGATTGCTTCCTGAATAAATCATAGTGTATCTGTATCTATCCATATTTGGCCAGCTTGTGGCCAATTAACAACATAAAGAGTCCTCGCTACTGCATATATAACAAAAAGAATCTTCTCAAAGAGAGTTCTGGATCCAGGGAAACTGTTTTTTGTTTTGTTTTTTTTCTAAGCAGCCTTATTGCTTTCATGCATAAACACTAGCTGACCAATGTAAAGATCTGAAAGACCTGTATCACCTTATGCAGCCCTTGAAAATTTAGGGCAAGAGTCATAATTTGCATCTTTCTGGATCTTATTACATTCTATCCTTCTCACACAAGGGTATAAATATGATTTACACCTGAGGACTTATTCCCACTCAGTACTGCGTCCAAAGAAATGGTTTTATTTATATCCATGAAAACTCATGCAAAATTTTTAAAAAGTTAGTCTTAAAGATTTTGTCACATTCCTTTTTTTTTTTTTGTCCCCCTTCCTTATTCCTTTTTATGATCTGGATAGTTATCCTTTACATTTACTTTGCTGTGTTGTGGATTTCTCCATTGTCATACACACTTCTCACTTTCCAGATTACTAACCTAACTTTCAGTCCAAAGATTTATAATACCCTTTGGCCATGTTGATGACTGAGAGACTTTTATATTTCTGGTTACCTTTGATATACTTGGAAAATATAATGTGATGGTTTTCTGTTGATTTCCATATCATAGTACTATGACCAACTGTAATGGCTACTGTCATGCCAACAGATTTCCATACTGAAGCTCCATTAGCAGGCTTTGCCTTGGCCTCCACTTGGCACTGACCTTTCTTTTTCTGTCCAGGTTCAGGTAGCATCTAGAGGCAATTTAGTTCGTCAAAGCTCCATAGCCTTCAGGTTAAGCACCTCCTTCTGAAACGGTTGCCTTTTCCAAAGGTTGGGCTACCTATGCTCTGCACAGCTAAAGTATACAGTGGTGCTATTCACCATGGTTGGTCTATAAGCCAACCCCTCCTTGGAATTAGGACAAGCATAATGTTGCTCACAAATCCTTATAGTATATCATTTTACTTTATTTTAATCCTACCTTTCTGTGGAAAAAAATATATAGCTAAGGCATATCTTTCATAAAAGCAATGGCTTTCCTCCTGCCAAGTAAGTGCTTTTGTTAGCCCATTAAGTCCTTCACATATTCCAGTCTTCACCCTTACAGCCCATTCAGGATTTCTGATAAGCAAAAGTATGGAAGAAAACCTTTATTTCACTGAGGCCATGCATATATAAAGCCAGAGCGGTATAGTGGTTTGATGATGAACTACAACTCTGGAGACCAGGATTCGAATCCCTGCTCAGCTATGGAAACCCACTGGATGGCCTTGGGCAAGTCACTCTCTCTCTGCCTCAGAGCAAAGCAAAGGATGCCTCTCCCCAAACAAATCTTGCCAAGAAAACCTTGTGATAGGTTAACCTTAGGATTGCCATAAGTTGGAAATTACTTGAAGACACAGAACAACAGTTAAACATATAGAATTAAATCACTCCCCAAGAAGGGTTAACAAATCAATATAGGTAGTGGAAGAAAGTATAAACCAGGGGAAAACTCCACAAACACAATACTGGAAAACATTTCATATTATCCAGTCTTTTTGCCAAATACTGAATATTATGTTAGTAACCTGGAAAAGAACATAAGGTAAAGAATTCAGGTGAAGTTTCATGATATTTCCTAATGGCTGCAATTTGATATTGCAAGTCTGTGAACCAAACCTGCCTCTCAGAGTTGTACTGTTTTGGTTACCCATGTAGGTTGTATAATGGTGACACTGCTCATGTGTTCATAATCCACTGAAGGTTTTTTTGTTGCGTTATGGTTTTTTTGGAGGGGGGTTATGGTTTCATCCTATCTCACATCAGAGTAAAGGCATCCCTCAAAGACTTCCCTGTAGTGAATTTCCTTTTTCTCTGTCATGGGTAGTAGCAATCTGGCTGTTTCTCCTTGAAGTCAATGAAATACAAATGCACATTATATGTCAAACACCCTGGAAACGAGTTGAATGTGTGTGTGTGGTTTTTTTTTCCCTTTTATTCTTATGTAACCACTATGCCAATTCTGAATTCAGCAAAAGTTGAAGGAAAAAATCTGAAATTTCAAAGGCTTCTCATTTTTCTCTTTAAACAAAGAGACACTCCCCTATATATCTCATGTCAGAAATCACTGAGGTCTATATTTCTCTGTCAGCCAAAGATTCATTTCTGGAATTCCAGCCAAAATAATCCTTTGCTCCAGTTACATGGTACCTTTTTCCTTCTTTAACATTCCCAAAATTCAGAGAACTATAGTCTGAAAAAAATAACTTTTATAAGTTCTGCTTTCTGAAACACAAGGTTGTGGGTTGCAAAAGATTAGAAGGACACCATGTAGAGAGGGCAAGCCATTAAAACAGAAGTCAACAGATTTGGGTTTATTCCAGTGGTAGGAATCATGTGGCCTTCTAGATGTTGATGAGTTGTGACTTCCAGCATTCCTTACCATTGACTGTGCTGGCAAGGACTGCTAGGAGTTGCAGTCCAACAATATGTGGGAGGCAGTACACTGTCCACACTTCTTAGATCCACCAGCCAGAGCTAAGTACAATGGCCTCTCCGCTTTCATGAGGGTTCAGGACCCAGAATCCTTGTGAAACTGGAAAAAATGCAAATAATTCCCCCTGCGCTTCCCCTCCCATTCTCTTCCAGGGCTCCCCCCTCCCGTTTTCTTGCCTTTTGGCTGAGTGTGGAGAAGGCAGGTACGTGCACTTGGGCAAAAGGAAAGGGAATGGGGGAAGGCACACACACCCCTCCTTCCTTTTCCTTTTGGCTGATCGTGGAGAAAGAAGGGATGCATGGGGAGGGAGGCAAAAGGCAAGGGAATGAAAGGAGGAGAATGGAGGGGAAGGCAGGAGTGTGTTTCATGAATAATCAAATTCATGGAGGTCAAGCCCACAAATGTGGAGGGAGGGCTGTAAAACATAGTGGCTGAAGAGGAATTAAAGAGAGGGTATCTGTGATTGTGTTTTCAGCCCAACTGTGCTTCCTCTCCATCCTTTCCTTGTTTCAGTGGCATTTGAAAGGAGGTGTGTCCCAACCTTTAACTGTAGCTGTTGTTGGGAACTAAAAAGCTATACTCATTTATAGCAGATCACCATGTTTTGCAGAGTAGATTTCGATCTGCCTTCTGCTTGCAACTATTTTAGAACAAATGTTATTAGCCCTCAGGATCATCTGAGGGCCTGACCAGCTTACTAATTCTGTCCATAAAGCCTGGAATGTTGTTGATATTCTATGCTGATATAATGGTCTGTTACACTAGTGGCTGCACTTCTATTCAGCACTCAGAGGCTGTGAAAAATAATAATACTAACAACAACAACTTCAATAACAACAACAAATTTTTATTTGTTACCCACCTCTTCCCAAGGCTCGAGGTAGGGTACATCACAGATACAGCTAAAAACAAATTGTAGCTGAAATACATTAAAATACAAAACCATTTAAAATACAAATCTCATAAAATATATCATAATTAAAATACAATTAAAAATACAATTACAGTTAAAAGTATACTTGAAAATAGACCGGGTAGGCCTGTTGGATGAGATAGGTCTTTAGCACTTTTTTAAAAAATTCCGACAGCATATGTTGCTGTTGAACCTCTTCTGGCAGGTCATTCCACAGTCCAGGGGCAGCCGACTAAAAGGTCCTCTGGGTGACAGCTGCCAGTCTAGTTCTGGCCGGTTTAAGTAAATGGCTCCCAGAAGACCTGAGTATATGGTGTGGATTGTATAGGAAGGAAGGAAGGCAAAGTCAGTATCAGTTTCATTGGAAGAAGAAAGCTGTTGGCTCCAAGCAGCTTATTTCTCAGATGTTTGGCTCTGCCATAGGATGGAAATGGTTCAAGCCACCCTGTCCCAATGAAGATGGATATTGAAAAAAAATGGGTCACTTGCAACAGCTTTCTTCTAATATCAACAGTGATGTATATGCCTTACTCACTTCAGAGAGACTGAACCTGCAATTTTTTCTTATTCTTGCTGCATTGCCCCCGTCACATATGCCATAATTAACTCTGGCATAGGTATACAACAGCATCTTGCCTATTGTTAAAAACCAGGCATTCCAGGGTTTTTTTCTTCTTGGATTGTAACTCCCATGATCCTCTTTCCCCCCACTGTACTGGCTGGGTCTGATGGAAGTTGCAATCAAATAACATCTGGAGGGCCAGAGTTGCTCACTTGTTATAAACAATTAAATGGACACATCCCTTTACTTAATAAAAACCTGGACAACCAACCTGTGTTAATACTGATATAGAGACAGCCAGTGGCTCCATTGCTTGAGGGCAGTGAATCCATCCCGTATTTTACAACAGCTACTCTGGCTTTTATGGTTCAGTAACTTGGAGAGCTCCTGTAAAACCCACAATAACTCTCATAGAACCAGGTGTGGATTCACATCAAAGCAAAGAACCTCTGATCTTGTACTGTATCACCAGGATCTTTACTAATTAGGGATGGGGGGAAAAGCAGTTGGCATTCAGTATTGCAGTTACAGATTTGTAACTGCTCTGTATTCAGTAAGACTACATAAATGCCACCCCAGCCAACAACAACAACAACAATTGTTATTGTTATTTTATTTGTTCAAGGCAGGGTACAACAGAGGTTAAAATACAATTTTAACCCCTAAAAATCCAATACCTGGATCAGGCAAATTCCAATCAGGGTGCAAGGAGGATGACATTCCCCCCTCACCAGTGACAAAGGATGTGACAATCAGAAGCAGGACCTCTGTTGCACAGCCTTGTCATAGCCTTGTTCACTGGGGCGTAAGAGTGGGAAACATCCTCCTCCTTGTACCCTGATCAGCAATTGAATGGACCTCCTTTGCCTAATCCTGCTTCTGGGTCTTAAAATGGTTGGGAGAGGGAGTTGGGTCAGGACACATTACTTAAATACACACATATAACTAAGAAGCTGGTGTAGAATGTTGGAAACTATTATTCATTTCCTAGTTAAAAATAGATTTCCTGAAAGCTGGGAAACCAACAGTTGAAGGTGCTGGCTGTCCATTGACAGGCAACAGAGTGCAGAGATAGCAGAAGGCTGTTTGGACAAACTAGACAATTTTGCAGTTCAGCGGAACTTGCCTGTTCAGGGTGGAGCAACAGCATAGTCAAGAGTCTGCCCAAAAGTTCAGGAAGCCAATGGGCGGCAGGGTGAGACACTCTAAGGGTAAGATAACAGATAGTGAGCAGGGAATCTGTAGTACACAAGGCAATGGCTGGCAAACACACGAGTTGTTTCTCGTATTGAGTCACCGCCTCTTGCCTTCCTTAAAAGGCTGGAGCCAATTGATTCTCATTCCAGCCTGACTAGCTCCTGGTATGCTTGCATCTGCTTGTCCAGCTTTGAGGCTGCTGTTCACCTGGAGAAGCTGACTCCTGGCCCATGATGCTAACTCTGGAAAAATAATAAAGCAGCAAAACTTTTGCACAATTTTCTCCCAATATTTGTATATCTCAAAGTGCTCTGGAGGACTGTTATGTGCAGAGTAACACATATTTTGTGTGGAAAACCCACTTTTTATACATCCTCCACAGGAATGCATTCTTTGTTCAGAAACTACATGTTTTTCCTTAAAGAAAAATTCTCCAGACCACTTTTGGATGCTCAAATACTTAGAAAATATTGCAGTCAAATACCCGTTTTCTCCTGAATCAGGAAAAAAACCCTACAGCAATTATTTGTCCTTGCATGCAAGGGTGAAATAATAGAGGATTTGCAATCTGAGTACTGATAAGCTTGTTATACTTGTTCTGAAGTACAGGAACTATAAGGAATGGTCCAAAGTCTGCTGTTCCTTTGCAACTCAATCTGGAATATAGCCAAGACTGAGCTATGACAATACATGCTCCCCTGTAAATCTCTGTAGCCAGTACCATTATAATCTGAATTGGTACTACTAAAACTTTGCAGGAACAGCATAGCAGACCCTTTTGTTTGCTCAAATTCTGGAGCTGAGCATGATGTAACAATGATGCTATGAAGTGGTGCTGACAGACAACACACAATTGACTTGTGCTTCTTCTGTTTGTATACACAAACCTGCATGTATCACTGTCAAAGTAAAAAAGTGGGGTTAAATGAGGACATGTGGATTGTTTCTGTTATCTCCTCTCCTTACTCACTTGGAAGCTGTGTTGATGTCTATGTTGTGAACACACACTTTATCATTCCATCTCAGCCCATGCATTTTTAAGTTGCTCAATCTCACAGGGGTCCCACAAGACACTGATGCTCATCACTCTTTGACCTTGGTAAAACTGTCCTGAATTTGCCCATGGTGTGAGCAGGGGAGCAAAACAATACAATCAAAGACTGATTCTGAAATGCCTTTCAGCTTACAAAAATCCAATTAATTTTAGATCATGCAGGCAGGTTTAAGGTTGCAGCCTAAGCTGGAAATGGAAAACAAAGGCACTGAAGAAAATGCTGGGGAGAAAAAGGGATGGCTGTTTCATGAGAGGAAAAGTCAACTTTATGTGCTGACTTGTACAAAACTAACTAGCAGCAAGATTCCTGACCAGAGTATCACATAGACAATGTATAACACAGGTCTTAAAGGAACTGCACTAGCTTCTGCCAATTTGCTTCTGCTCAGAGTTCAAGGTGCTGGTGATGACATTTAAAGACTTAAAGGACTTGGGACCTAGAACTGAGGTCTGCAGGAGAGGTCCTCCTTTGTGTCTCACCAGTGGGGACAATATGTGGGGGAAAGACATGGAAGAGGGTGTTCTTGGTTGTGGTGCTCCAGCTGTGGAATGCCCTCCTCTTTGAGGCCTGGCTGGCACCAATGTTGTTTTCTTTCTAGCAGCAAGCCAAAATGTAACTTTTTATTAATTCATTAACTTAGACAAGACAGAAGAGTTACTGGTCAGTAGGAAAATCAGCCTGGTATTGACATCACAGCTTGTTCTGGATGGGGTTGCTCTTCCTCTGATGGATCACATTCATAGCTTGGGAGTGTTCTTGGACCCAGCGTTGCTCCTCCAAAGTCAGGTTGCTGTAATGACTAGAAGAGCCTTTGCCCAGCTTCAGGCTAGTGCATCAGTTGTGGCCTTTCTTGGAGAAGGGAGATCTGGCCACAGTGGTTCATGCCTTAGTTACCTCTTGATTAGACTACTGTACTGCACTCCATAGGGGACTGCTCTTGAAAAGTGTTTGGAAGCTGCAGCTAAAACTGGTGTCAGATGTTCATATTACAGAGTATATAACACCAGTCCTGCAAGAGCCACACTGGTTTCCAATTTGCTTGTGAATTCAATTCAAGGTGCTGCTGTTGACCTACAAAACCCTAAACAATTTCTGGCCAAAATATCTGAAAGACCTCCTCCTCTCATGTAAGCCTGCTAGAAATTTGAAATCTTCAGAGGAGGCCTTGTTGTGTGTCCCAACACCTTGTCAAGTTAAGTTGGTAGGTACATGTAGCAGGGCTTTCTCTGTAGCCGTGACTTGACTGTGGAACTCCTGACCCAAGGAAGTTAACTAGCCCCGTTTCTTTTAAGCTTCTAGTAGGCAGTCAAAACCAGTGCAGTTCCACAGGGCTTTCAATGTTTGAAATTGCTGTTTTATATTATGTATGTATGTATGTATGTATGTATGTATGTATGTATGTAGTTATATTCCATCCTCTCTCCAGAGAACTCAGGGTCACATACAATAAAACTTATCTAAAAAATTTAAAACAACGTAAACAACAGAAATGATTTTAAAAGTCTAAAAACATATTAAACAATTGAACAAGAGAACAAGACAGTGAAAGACTAAAAATATTTTAAAATGATTTAAATATGCTTATATTTATGTATGCATATATTTAAAAGAGGGTTTGGGATAATGGATGATGGTCCCGCTTGTGACTTCCACATGGTTTATCAAAGGAATACAAAGAGCAGAAGCCCTTTGACCCTCCCAGGGTCCATGCAATCACATCACTACAATTCAACCCTAACTGTGGCAATTTCTGAATCATACTTTGATCCTGTAATGTCCCAGCATCATCCTGGCAGTGTCTTTGCTGGGATGGGAGCATTTCCTGAACATTCTCTTCCGCACCCCGCCAGTTGCTGGCTAGTGTTTGGGACATGCTCCTTCCTTACACAGTGCAGCTGGCCTCTTCCTTTGCTGCACTGAGAAAGGAGTGCTTGATAGAACTTCTGCCCTTGCCGCATGGCTGCTGGTGATGCAATCATTGTGCAAAGGTAATAGTATACCGCACAATCACAATCGCAACAGCTGGGAATGTGACAGGAGCACAACCATGATGACGTTGTGTGATGGCACATGCCACAGGCCGGCTTCAACACGTTGCCATGCCAGGATGGTGCCATCATGCGGAAATGGCCTGTCTTAATGACATCCTATGGAATCCAGAGATTTGTAGTTTTGTGAGACATTTGAGCTCTCTGGCTGAGAATTCTAAGTACCAAATCTCAGGATTCCATATGATAGAATGATGGCAGTTAAAGTGAAGCCTGAGTTGTATAATTGTGTCATGTGAAAGGGCTTCTGATTAGAGTGGGCAACTGTGGGAAGGAGGCAGGGCCACCCCTCACTTTCACCTACTTATGGGCTGCATGGCCACTTTTGGGGCAATGGAAAGAGACGCACTGTCACTCTTGATTATGGAAATCAGCCCAAATATGGTTTATTTCCACTAGCTTTTTTGTTTTAGTTTTGGGAATGCTTTATTGGTGAGGTAACTACAGGGACAGAGGAGTCAAATCATCAAGCTTTTGCAGTGTTTTGGCTGTGGTTTTAATATTTTTCAGTTAAAAAAACTATTTGACTAGTGGCTTCATGCGTCTCCACAGCCAACACTTTCCCAGCTCCTATTTTAGACTGAAACTTCCACAGTCCCTTACTATTGACCTTGTAAGGCAGGATCAGTAGAAGCTGTAGGTCAAATCTTTGGGAAGACTAAAGCTTTTGTACTCCTAGCCCAGAGCATACCACATTTGTAACTGGAACATAACGGTTCATTTTAAGATCCCACCACAATTACACAGTTTTGTGTGCACAGGATTTATGCCTTAAACTTGTTACCCTCTATGACTAAATTAAATCTCAATTTACATCTCCCAAAGCCAGAAAGAACTTTACAATGTGACTCCTCTCTACAACCTTCCTGAAATATTTCTTCTGTAAAAGCTCCAACACACACAGAAGGGAGCTTTCACACCCATTTGGGAGGGTGGACATTTATATCTATGCCACTGATGAAGAGCATGGCTGTGTCCATAGATATTTTGAACAAAGCTCTCATTGTATAGATACACAAACTGGCTTCTATTCCAATGTAATTTTGGAAGCACAGAGAGGAGATATAAAGAAAAAACATTTTCTCCTCCTGATCTGAATATTCTAAACATCTGTGATTTCAAGTTGGAAAGTTTGCAAGAATAACATGTTGCTCATTTTTTTCCCTAGTACTGCCTGTTCAGTCAAGTTATTGGCAGGTCAGATTTTCTCCTAAAATCCTGGAAGGTGGATGTTTTAAAAAAATTAAGTAACCAAGCAAAGAAGTCCAGGGCTATTCAAAATCTTTATGTGTGTGACAGCTTCTGCTTTACTATTTTTAAAAAGCTATGGTATAACGATGATTTGGACAAAAGTGAGGAAGGCCTGCAATGTAGTTATGGATTTCATTAGGAATCCCCTCTAAATAAAACTCAGCAGAAAAACAGAGTACTCCATCAGAGGAATAGTAATTGTGCCCCCCCTCCGTCCCGCAAAAGAAGTGAACTTGAGAAAGAATTACTTGCCATTTGCCACCCAGAAAGCTTCATAGTTAAATAAAGAGTTGAGCTTGGTTGTTCCTATCTCTCTATGTTTTAGGCTGGTACAATGTACTATATTATCTGTATGACAAACTTACATAACACTGAATACTTAACCCAACTTGGCTTCCTTCAGATATGCTGTACCACAGTTGAAGATGATGGAAGTTGTGGTCAAAAACACTCTGGGGGAGCCAGACTGGGGGATTCTCAGGGGCTGGGACTACTGGGAATTGCAGTACACAAGCCCTGGGTTAAGGGTAACATGCAAGCTCACTTGTTAAGAAAATAGATTAGTACTGAATGAATAATATATTACTATCACTAGTACTCTTTTGGACATGTGTATCTTTGTAACTTAGATTCAAATTGGCACAAAAAGAGAGAACACATTATCTTTGTGGTTTTTTTTTTCTTCTCCAAAAGCATAGAAAGATGTGCTCTGGAAATTTCCAGGTCTGGAACAAGACAGGCATTATTTCACCAAAGTAATCAGATATTAAAATATCACTGTTCCCTGATCACGTACTAAACCTAAATAGGGGAGAAGAGTACAGATGAAAATCTGAAGTAATGACAATTAGTGCCTGATAGTATCTAAGTTAATAAATAACTTGCTAGATACTACGACAACAGCCTGGAAAGTTTTTTCTTCTTGCATAAGATTTAAACTTTTGCTTAAGGGGATAATCATATTCTCTTCAAGTCTTAAGTTTCATTCCAATGCTAATGACTGGGATTTCAAATACATTAACCCCTTTCTCTACATTGTGTGTGTGCATCTATGTTTAGTCTTTGGCAAAAGAAATAATAAAAAGATTGAGAGACAAATAACAATAAAATAGTCTATAAACTCAAGATACTGTACATGTGACAGAAAACATGGGTAAAGTCCTGGATGACACAATCTGAAACTTTAATACCTTTGATGACTTTCTCCAAAGATAACAAAACTCATTTCCTGTTTTTTAAACTTCATATTCTCTTGATTTCATAGCCTGCATACTTTTTGAGGCTCACAATGCTGAGAGCTCCCAACCAGTAGAGGTCACTGGCAATACTGGCTTGGGGATTCTGGGATTTGGGGGAAAAAGGTACATCCCAGCAGTGAGAATTTATTTTCAATGCAGCAGTATATTAAAACCATGAGGATGGTAGAAGAGCTTCAACATTCATTGTAACAATATCACCCTATTCTGCTTTGGTCAGACATCACCTGTAGTTGTGTGCTCAGTTTTGGGCATCACAGTTTAAGAAAGGCACTGACAAACTGGAATATGTCCAGAGGATAGCAATCAAGATGATAAAGGGTCTAGAAACCAAGCTCTGTGAGGGACAATTGAGGGAGATGGATGCATTTAGTCTGGCAAAGAGGAGAATGACAGGTGACATGATAGCCATCTTCTAAGTATCTGAAGGATTGTCATGTGGAAGATGGAGCAACCTTGTTTTCTGTTGTTCCAGACAAGAGGGCATGAGCTAGTGTATCAAATTACAAGAAAGAAGATTCTGACTAAACATCAAGAAAAACCTACTGGGGTAAGAGCTTTTCAATAATGAAATAAATCTCAGAAGGTGAGGAAGTTTTCTTTGTTTGAGAGTCCTTTCAAAACAAAAGTTGGATGGCATATTTGAAGGATGATTTCAGTGTTATTACTGCAGAGTGGTGGTAATTTAAACCAGAATGGAGTTCCTTCCAGCTCTGTGATTCCATGGTTCTATTATTAACATGATCTTATCTTCCAGTCATCATAGGGAGACCAAGGGAAAAAAGCATAGCTAGTGTGGCCAAACATAAAGTAGAGCTTGGGAAGTAACTTTGAAAAAACACTATTGTAATTGCAGCCCCAAATTACAAAAAGTATTTAACTACTGTTATAGTTACAATTTCTTTCAAAGCTTTATTTTTTTCTTTTTACAAAGCTATTGAAAATAATTTTTGTAGTTATTTGAAAGCATGCCCCTCAGAATGCTACAAGCTGTTGATATGCAGTAAAAACACACTCAAGCAATCAGGCCATACACACTGTGTAACTATAAAAGCAACAACAACAACAACAACAAGCAACAGTGACTCCACATAAGGAGTTAAGGTTACATTTCAATCACAATGTAACTTCATTATGCCTTAGTCAATGCCAAGACAATTGTGAGTAATTCATTATTTGTAACATTACTTCCAAGCTTTGAGACCAAGGAGCCCAGCACTCCTTTACTGAAACTAACATTCTGGAGAAACTAACATTCTGGAAAAATTGATCCTAATTCTCCAGAAGAGAGGGAAGCAATTTGTTCTCGTTGTCAGTTGCAGAAGAAAGATGCTGTAGGAACATCCTCCATCATGCAGAGCAAACGGTTGCTGCCAAAATTTGGCAGTGACTGTGCTGTGGTTGTGAAAGCTGAACAGTAAGGAAAGCTGATCGGAAGAAAATCAATTCTGCTAGAGCAGAGTTCTGCATATACCATGGATGGCCAAAAAGACAAATAAATGGGTCCAAGGGCAAATCAAGTCTGAACTCACCCTAGAAGCCAAGATGACTAAACTGAGCCTGTTGTATTTTGGACATACCATGAAAAGACATAACTCATCAGAAAAGAAAATAGCCATTTCCACACTATACTGTTATAGTGCTATTATTCCACTTTCAACATCCTGTGGAATTCTTGGGTTTGTTGTTGACTTAGGCCAAAGTGCTCTCTGGCTGAGGATTCTAAATGCCCCTCCCTAAACTGCAAACCCCAACATCCCATAGGATGTTGAAAGTTGAATAATAGCACCATAACAGTGTAGTGAAGAAATGGCCAATGTTAGATTAAATGGAAAACTGTAAGAAAAGAGGTAGACTGCATTAGGTAGACTGGAGCCCTGGTGGCGCAGTGGTTAAATGCCAGTACTGCAAGTCACAAACCACAAGGTTGTGAGTTCGATCCTGCCGGGCTCCAAGGTTGACTCAGCCTTCCATCCTTCTGCAGGTCGGTAAAATGAGTACCCAGCTTGTTGGGGGCATGTATAGAAATGTTTCGAAATACATGCTATTTGTAAGTTGTTCACCACCTCGATCCATATGGAGAGGCGGGATACAAATAAATAAATAAATAAAATTAACAAGTGAATAGACTTTATTAAAGAAACCATGATTCTGAGTCTGCAAGACCTGAGCAGGGCTGTTGCTGACAGGTTGACTTGGAGATCTTTCATTCATAGGGTTACCATGAGTCAAAGTCAACTTAACAGCAATTAACAACAACAATACATGATAGTGGGGCCAGCCAAACCCATCAAATTTGGGTGACAGAGATAACAGTGTGGCTCTTGATGGCTGGGGGCCCCATACTCCTCCCAGGCTGGGATACCAAAATATTGGGTGACATTGGTTTCACGAAGCATACCACCAAGCCGTGAGGAAGTCACTATCCTTCAGTGTTACAAGTGGTTGTAAGGAGAGAATATGTCTTTGGGCTCTTTGGAAGGTAGCAAATATAATAAAAAACCAAATGTAACCAAAGGTTAACCAAATGTAAAAGCTAAAATAAAAGAGGTCAATTTAAATGTGATAACTAGTGGAAAATATTAACCCAGTTCAGTGGTTCACATGAGCTTAAAAGACTTTTCACCTGTACACTTGTCTCCATGGCAGTGCTAAATAGCTGCACTAGGTAGCCACATTGTCAAGCAGGTGCTACATTCATAAAGGTTGGCACATGATCTAAGAACACGTGAAGTGCCTTAAGGCAGAAACACTACTGTCTATACAGGCTCCAAAGACCATTCAGCCCTTTAAGGGCTTGTAGGAGTATCAAATGAATTCACTACAAACAGTTCAAAAGAAATTAAGAAGAAGGAGGAAATCCACAAGTCAGGTAAAGGTATGCTTGGTAGAATTAAAGGGAAATCTACTGGGAACTTCATGTGGATCCATTAATGACTTCATGAGCTGAGAAGCATCTAAATGTCTGCAGCAGCTTGAACAGTTTCAACGACCTCTACAGCCACCTCTGAGACACTTCCTTTCCACCCTTTGTTGTTCCTTCTATAGTATGCCAGCTTGCTTATCTTTCCAAGGATAAAAAGAAGCAGTAGGACAACAAAAGTTACTGTTAGTTACAATTTCTCTATTCCTATTTGAAGCTCTGAATCTAGGAACAAGATAGGCACTGTTGAAATGAGTGGCAGCAAATGAGAAAGTGACTCATCTCCACTGCTCTCAGTAGCACCTGTCAGAACCAATAGCTGGTATAGTCATCCCTTTCTGTCCACTGAGTCTTGTGCAAACAACCTCCTGTGTGAATCAAGTTTCATGGAAAGTTGAAGAGATGAATTTTAAAAGAGTGGAGGAAGGAACTTTAGAATTGATGCTCATGAGGTTCAAAATTAGACCAGTACCCAGTTCTGCATAGCTCATTGGTGCCCTCCTGTTGAAATCTATACACCCACAGCACAAAGATGAGGTGAGTGGTTATCTGATTGCTGCTGAAAAGGCTGGGAGTCAGGACCTCAGGGTAATATATAGATTGGCACCCAACCTGAGTGAAAACACGTCTGGTCCCGGTCTTCTTCTAGCTAATGAATTCAAACCAGAGATTTGAACTGGTGGCCTCACAGGCTTTTAAGAAGGAGACAGGAGGGCCAGCATGGCTGGGCAAGCTGTGGAAGCACAGCCCACCTCAAGCTGCCACTCACTCATCCAGTAAGTCAGGAGCTGCTTCATCCAAGAGTTTTGTAAATATAGTTTTGTAAATATCTTCTCATTTTTAAAAACCTAATCCAGTTTCACTGGGACATTTAGGGCCCTTTCACACTACACAATTATAGCAGTATAATTCCACTTTAACTGTCATGGCAGTGGAGTGCTAGAATTTGCAGTTTAGGGAAGGGTATTTAGAATTCTCAGCCAAAAAGCCCTAGTGTCTCACAAAACTGCCAACCCGATGATTTGATAGGATGTTGCTGTGGTAATTAAAAGTAGAATCATACCGCTACAATTGTATAGTGTGAAAGGGCTGAAAGTTTCTGCTTGAAAATGGTGAGTCATTTTCTGAACATCTTCTCAGCATTTCATCAGATGAAAGGAGAGTAGTCCATGCAGTCCATACAGCTGCCAAATTGACTCATAACTTTGCAATGTGTCTTATTTTTAATTGTGCAGAGATAAAGAATTTCAGGCCACAGAGATTCACCTCATAATAAAAATGAGCATGATCAGCTGAGAGTGTCTTATGTGAAACAAAAAACAACAACAAATAAAATAGGATTATTCTCAGGTACTAGAATAGCTTTGTTAAACTTAAATGATCTTTTGCCCTTACGTTAACACTGAAAATATGTTCCCAAAAAGAGGCCATTCCCAAAAAAAGGGTGGGGGGAGGAAAGACAGAATATAAAAAGCTGAAATCTGTAGAGATACAGACCATGGGCCAATGTAGAATGAAGACAATTGTGAACATAAAATGAAGACATAACATAGAATATAGAAGATAATTGTGAAAAAATACAAAGAGGCAGAAAGGGACAATGTGTGAACATGGAGGGAATCTTGTGATTTAAAAACACTCCTTAGGCTCACTTGTTTTGGGAATAAAGTAGTGGAACTCTATCAGAACTTCAAAAGGATATTTTTCAGATTTTAGATTCCAGCACCCACAGCCAGCATGCCCCATGTCTGCGCTGACTGAAGGACTCTAGTATTTATGTAGTCCTAAAACAGAACAAAACAAAAATCAAAACAAAAAAAAAACAAAACAAAACAAAGAGGAATAAAAAAATACTCCAGTTCCTTTTTCCTATTAATAAGATTTTGTTTGCCCCAGTAAATGTTAACATAGAGGCAGTGTTGTGTAGTGGTTTGAGTGTTGGACTATGATTCCAGAGACCAATGTTCAAATCCTTAGTTGGTCATGGAAACCCACTGGGTGACCTTCGGCAAGTCACATTTTCTCAGCCTCAGAGGAAGGCAAAGGCAATTCACCTGGAAAAAAAGGTGCCAAGAAAAAACAATGCTACATTTGCATTAGCGTTGCCATAAGTCAGAAAGTACTTGAAGGCACACATCAGCAAATGTTAACATGTGAGGCTAAAAAGCATGCCAGCCATGGCAATTAAAGTGTGACAATAGCACTATAATTTTGTAGTGTGAAAGGGTACAACTTCCAGAACCTGCATCCAGCATAAGCCATTGCTCATACAGATTAAGGAGTCATAGTTTTAAAAAGTAATATTTCCAAATTCTATTTCCATACTGTTGCTTCCTTCAGGCTCAGAGACACAAAGGCCCTTACTGCATCTATTTGAGCTGTCATCTGAAGTGGCGAGCCCAGGAGCACCCCCAAGCTGTGGACACAGTCTTTCAGGGGAAGTGTGATCCTGTCTAGATCTGGTTGACAAACCTCCATACCTGGGCTAGGGCCCTTAACAGCGAGTACCTCCGTCTTATCTGGATTCAGCTTCAGTCTGTTTTTCCTCATTCAGTCCATTACTGCTTCAAGACATTCATTCAGAGGTGAGATGCCACCCTTAGTTGATGCTATTATCAGAGGCATGGAGAGATATATCTGGGTGTCATCAGCATACTGATAGCACCTTGCTCCATGCCTCCTGATGATCTCTCCCAGCAGTTTCATGTAGATGTTAAATAGCATTGGGGACAGGACAGCGCCCTGAGGGATGCCAGATTTAAGCTCCTTTTTCAAGGAGCAGCTGTCCCCAAGCATCACTATCTGGTATCTACCTGAGAGATAGGACCGGAACCACTTAAGTGCAGTGCCCCCAATCCCCAGTCCTCTCAGGTGTTCCAGAAGGATACCATGGTCTATGGTATCGAAAGCTGCTGAGAGGTCCAAGAGTACCAGCGGGGTCACACTTCCCCTGTCGATACCTAGGCGAAGATCATCCACTAAGGCGACCATGGCAGTCTCGACTTCATATCCTGCCCTGAAGCCAGTTTGAAGTGGGTCTAGATAATCTGTTTCATCCAAGACAGCTTGGAGCTGAAGACCAATGTGTGCCATTGCACGATATTGTTACAGTCCTGCTGCTGTCATGATCCCAGCCATTGTGATCGCACTGTATACCATAACCGGAAAAAAATCCAGCAATGGTCCCCTTTCATGCAATGATCCCATCACCTGTGTACGTGCAGGAAGGTTGGAAGAATTATCAAGCACTTCCTTCCACAGTACAGCACAGGAAGAGGTGGGCTGTACTGTGACAGGAAGGAGTGTGTCGCTAATGCTACCCATTCACCGGCAGCGGATCAGTGCGGTGTGGAGCTTTAATGTCCTGATCCCATCCTGGCAATGTCATTGCTGGGATTGTGACGGGATGATGCGAGATTGTGGCATTAAGGGCCAAACGCTTCATCAGCTCCAATTGGCTTAGCCAGGAAATAAAAGGGTGTGTCTTTTCTCTTTTGCAACATCTCCCAGCCATTAGTTCCTATTAAGGAAATATCTATTAGTTGTTCTGGCCCATTAACAAGCAATCTCCAAGACAATGGAAGAAAGCACAGACACTGCAACAATACTATAATTTATTCAACAGAATGCCTACTATCTTCTGAGATCAAAGAAAGATATGCTGGGAGGCTGGAGATTGATGAAGACTATGAAGAAAAATAATTTTGTTGAAGTCACATTTTTTTTTCTGAATAGCCATTTCCTACTTACTGCAAGACAAAGCCCACTTTGACTTAAAGCATCATACATTTGAGAGGTATCACATTTCAGGGAGATAGGTCATACGCAAAATTGTATGTACCCTTAAAGATTCAAATAACTAAAATAAATGTGGAATTAAAAAAAATACCACAAACACAGTTTTGAAGAATTTTTGAAAGACTAGAAATCATTTATGGATTTTTTTTAAGCAATAGAAAACTTAATGAGGTAATAATAAGTGGTTATGATTATAGTCAGCCCTTCATATTCATGGATTCTGTATTTGTGGATTCAACTGACCATAGCTTGAAAATACTAAAAAAAAAAAAAAATCCAAAAAAAAAAATTCCAAAATTGATTTTGCCATTTTATATAAGGTATGCCATTTTACTACATCATTGTACACGATGGGATTTGAGCATCCATAAATTTTAGTATCTACAGGGGGACCTCGAACCAAATCCTAGCAGATATCAAGAGTCATCTATATTAGTAATTCTAATAAGTTGAATGCAGGTAAATCTGTAATGGTAGAATAAGACATTCAATATTAATTGATTTTTCCTTTTCATTACAGTTTGTATGGGGTAGGGTCAGAGTTCTTTTCTGTTTTAGTTAGTTAGTGAAGTTAACATATGGCCTTTCTGCCCTACACTGTTATAGCACTGTTATTCCACTTTCAACATCTTGCGGAATTCTGGGGTTTGTAGTTTTACTAAAGCCAAAGAGCTCTCTGGCTGAGAATTTTAAATGCCCGCGCCCCAACTGCAAACCCCAGGATTCCACAGGATGTTGAAAGTGGAATAATAGCACTATAACTATGTAATGCAGAAATGGCAACAGTTAGGTTCAGTAATTTAGTCTTTTGGTAATGTGTTTTGCTATTACATTTTAGTCTTATGCCCTTCCCACACCCTACCTTTTAACACAGACTTCCGATGAGGATCCCACCATAGGCTTTGCCAGGAGAGGAGCATGACAGGAGCATTCCCTTCCACACTGGCTGGCTCTGTGGTGAAGGAAATGTGATGGCCATGCCTCTTCTTTCCACAGCACAGCTAGGTACTTTCCCAGGCTGCGCTGGTGCAGGAAGTGCAGGTATTGCGTTTCTGCAGCTTCCGCAAGCCAGGTAAGTCTGGGAAGGTGGCGTGATCATGGGTCATTGATGGGGAAAACCCATCAATGATTTAATCCGTGATTCCACCACCTGGGGACACGAGAAGGATGAGACTGTGATGATGTCATGTAGAACTGTTGTTGTGGTCCCATCCTTCTCCCATCCCTATAGCAGATTGGGAGGGTGGTGTGGAAAGGGATTTAGTTTAGTTCAATATAGCTCAGTTCAGTTTTAGCTTTAGTTATATATGTATATTGTTTATGTATAGTTTGTTCCTTTTTCTTTTGTCCCCTTTTTTGTTATTGTGAATTAGTTTGCTTATATGTCTGTATTAAACAACAATAACAACAACAACAACAAAGCCAAGAAGAAAGACATATAGTTAGCAGTAAGGTTAAAAAGCAACTGCCCTGCAGTCTCAAGGATAATCAGCATCAGGATGAAAAAACAAAACAAAACCCAAATACACGGGTCCTTCTTTCCCTAAGCTACTTCAACGCAGCCAGAAAAAAGGTCGTTTTTAATAAAATGTTTGCTACAAAAGCATCTCTGATGCTTGCTCGGATATGGGTCTCCTCTACCAAACAGCTGACTTAACCATAGACCTTGATCTTTTCACTACAGATATAAACGTAATTGTGGTCTGGAATTTGTTTTCCCTTTTTCTCTTTCTCACAATTTCTCATTTCAATGCTCTCTTATCTCTGTTCCCACACTTATCTCTCATTTGAGCTGTCATTTTAAATCCTCCACAGTGCCATTTGTACAAAAGGTGGGGGGGGGGTAAAATCTCTGCCTCTTAATGTGTGTTTGTCTTTAAAAAGGAATCTTTTTTACTGCAGCTTTTCCTCTCTTCTGTGGAAAATATCCCCTATGCACAGCTCTGACTCAACAAACAAAGAGAACTTGTATAAATGAACAATATGGTGGTGGAAACAAAAGACAATGTAAAACCAATAGCTGTTTTTTTTTCTAAGACAGACCAGCTCACACCCACTAGCACTGAAAGCCGTGCCATGCAAATAAAACGCAATTCAAAGGGATCCAAGAGCGTCAAACAACTAGACTGGCAGCAAGCCGAAAAGGAAATCAGTCAGGAGATCAGGCAGCCTGGGATGGTGACATTGTGAGCAAATAATACGAATTAAAGGAACATGGTTGCACAATGATTATATCCACAAGTCACATAGGAGCAAGATGCCATCTGACCCAGACCCTTCAGAGGATGGAACTTTGGACATCATGCAGACTTGGAGAAATTCACAATATATCAAAGGTCTCTTGGAGCATCCCATTTCATGGATGTCTTGCTTGGGACTCCCAGAACCCATCCAGTCCCATTCAAAGTCCTACCATGATCCCTGATTCTTTCCCTCTGCCCCTAGATCTTAAGAGCTATCTAGGTAGATGGCTCAGTGTATAATCTGGAGTTGCTGTAGAAATTCTCATTTGACTGTCAGGAGACTCTATTGCCCAGAGAATACTTGGGAAGACCAGCAGCAAGTAATGATCTAAATCCATTTGTTGGTCCCAACTAAAGTAGATCCTTTACTTCAGTGGGAACCTAGTAAATGAACAAATATGTAGATTCCATAGATTTGGTGGGTTTAATCTAGTTGGAACTACCAGTGGTGTTTAGACTGGGGTGGGCAAAGTGTATCTCTAGGGCTACATGCAACCCCCAAGGATGTTTTTGTGGCCCTCAACACCTCCAGAATCCTTAGACTGAATGTTTTTGGCTAAAAATAGAGTGAATTGCTGCTCCTGAAACCCTCTAGGTGCAACAATTTACCTTTTAAATAGGAGGTAAGCCCTCCTGGTTATCATTAAAATGCCTATTTCTGAGAAGCATTACTAGACTTCTGACTGCTTTGCGGTTTTGTTCTATTTTTTGGTTAGTCTATGCAAGCCTCAGGAGGTCTTGAGACATAAAAGTGGGTCCCAAGTCATAAAAATGGCAACTGCCATCTGGTGTAGACTAATGAAACCAGGGAGGACCAGGAAGGAAAAAGGCTGGTGGTAATGTGTACATAAGACACTTTACTCCACGCATCTGATGAAGTAGACTTAATCTATGAAAGCTTATGCTACAAATTTTTCTCTTTGTCTCAAAGGTGCTACAAAATCTCTTTGTATAAAGCTCCCAGTTTGTGCTACATCTTGGCCCTTACTGCATGACACTGTCATCCTGGCAGAGCAACACATTGCTCCTGGTCCAAGATGCATATCATTGTATGCCATTGTCACTCATGTGTTCCTGTTGCATCCCCATCCTTGGAAAATGCACCTTTTTCATTACTGAAAAATGGCCTCTTTTCTCCCCATGATCCCATCAGCTGTGGGTGTGTGGTAAGGGCCAAAGCACTTGATAGTGCTTCCTTCCACAGTACAGTGCAAGAACTGACCAATCATGGTTCATGGGACAGGGAAGAGGCAGGGAAAGGGACTCGCCATTGACTCTGTACTGCAGAAGGGAGAACAGCATGCCTGATGTTACCCATCTGTGGCAGCCAACCGAGTATGGCGGGGAGTGTTCAGGCCTTGATCCGATCCTGGCAATGGCAATGCTGGGATCCCACTGGGACGACACTCTATTGGGGACATAATGTGGTGAGGGCCTTTGTTGTGTCGGTTTATCCCTTTGAACTCCCTAATGCCCTAGCTCTGAAACTCCCTGATTCTGTTCCTGCTACAGGTTTAACTTTGCTTGTATACTAGGTACAGGCAGTGATGTCTGGTGGCTTCCATGTCAGTGGGCCAGATTTTAGTGTCAGCTAATGCGAACCTTTGAAAATGGTTCATTTAAAGTTAGAAGTGGCTCCATCACGTCTCAGTTCAAATGCACTCATACCATTCCACAGTTCTGCTGTATTGAAAAAACTTTTTGTGCATGGCATTGCTCAGCTGAAGCCAGTGAGAAGAGGCCTTTCCTTAATCCTTAGAACAGTCTTGCAATTTTAAAAAAATGTTCTTTTTAATAAAGTGACAACTGTTGAATAGATAAATACCTCACTTGAAAAATAAAAAAGGACAGGTAGCCAACCTGAACAACAAAGTGGAGATAGGGCAAATTTGTGATAGCATATTACTAAGCCAAGGTACAACTCAGCGATAGGCTTTCAAATTAGTCATTTTAGTTGTGAAACCAGGGTAGATCTGGGTCCACCCCATAACTGAGAATATGTTAGAAGCTTTCTTTTAATATTAGATCCAACCTCAACCAAATATAGTTGTCCGATTTTTTTTTAGAGATGTACTTTCCATATAGTTCCATATTTTTTTTTACTACCTAGTTCTTGATAGGCGAAGAGCACTAAAAATGAGTCATTTGTCAAGCACATCAAACAAAAAAGCAAGGTTTAATTTGCTTAGTGTAAATTGTAAATATGTCTTTACTTGACAGGTTGTTTGTGTATGTTCTCTTTGCACCTTTCCCCTTTGTTATTCCTCTTAGCTTCTAGGATGTAGTTTTTTATAGAATCAGTAAGAAAGAAGGTACAGCCACCCTTACACACACACATAAATGGAAAAAGGCAGGGGGTGGGAGAAGAGAGAAACAGAAAGGGAGAGAAAGGATCAGATAGACTTGAAGAACACAGACTGTATCCAATTAATTTGCCTCAATGGAAAAATGTCCCACCTGAGGAAGTTGGGGCTGCAGTTTTCATCCTTCACCCCTACCCAATTAGGCCCCCTATTCTGCCCCAAAGTTGCTCTTACAGGAATAGAGAGATAATTCTTTGTTAACTTTGTTCTCAAAGGAAACAACAGACAATTTTACCACATTTCTTCCTACTGTAAGAAAGTCTTTGAAAACTGCATAGTTAGTATAGACTATTCACAATTTGGGACTTATTGGCTGAAAAAAAAAATCACACAAAGGGGTGTTTCATAGTATGGAAAAACAGAATTTTCTGTGCAGTAACAGTATTCTCTACACAGAACGTAGCATTGGTTCAATATTTTGTGCTCATGTTCATTCTGTGCAAAAATTGCAGATGAGGGGAGATTTTTTTTTTTTTGCTTTTTTCTGTGCTGAAAAAATTCCATGTGCAAAGTTTTTGCAGAATATGTCTGAAATGTGAAGATTCTTATCAGTCCACATTTCTTCTTGTTGGATTCTCCAACACTTGAGAAACTTGTTTTTCAACCAATTTTTTTAAAAAACCACTTTTGAATATTCTTTCCATTCCTATGGGGGCCCTTTAGAACAGAATGAAATATTGCTTGGAGGACCGAAGTAAATAAGGAGGAAATGGGGAAAATTGTAGTCCCAATGTGTGTGAGTAGAACTGCTTTCCACTGAGGCAAATCCAAGCCACCAATGAACACAATCCTAATTAATTACACATTTAAAAGAAGACATGAACTTGAACTCCTTATGGTTCGCACCTAGCATGTTAGTCATGCCTCTTTGTATGATTGCATGACTTCTTGTATCCCATTCTCTGAAGTACAAAAGGTATCTCCAATTTTACCTTCATATCAATTCTGCGGTAGTATAGTTTAGTGCTTGAGGGTCTGCAGCAGATGGTGCAGAAGCCCCTATTTGTTCCACAACCTTTTCTTCTGGGCCAACCTGCTAGAAATTACTAAGGATAGGTGTCCCCCCTTGAAGGAAGCCTCTGAGGGGAAGGGTGGCTTTGGGGAGGAGAGTGTAGAAGAAGCAACAGTAAGGCATGGGATGGATTGGCATGACTGGAGTGGGCCAGGTGGTACCAAGTATTCCCCACTGGCTTACAGACTACTCAGCCTAGCATAGTTATGCCTCAGTTGATTAGACAGCAGCCCTCTTTCATTTATATTCCATATGCACCTTGTTCTTTTTCTAGGGGAAGGGAGGGTTGACAGAAGGCTTCGTATTCCCCTAGGCCCCTATTTTCAGCCCTTGGGAAAAAGTATGTAACCCCGGCTTCATATTCCCTTTAATTTTACCTCCAATAGTGGAATTTGTTAAGAGATACGTTCCGCTGCAGTCTGCAAAGTAAGCTCATATTTCCACAGTCACAAAACAAAGCAATCTGATTTGTAAACTAGGGAGATGAGTAAAAGCACAGTTCTATTACAAAAAGATATCTTTCACCAGCTGTGGAAACATGGGTTCTAAATATGTGGTGGCTAGTGTGTCCTCTAGTTTGATCCTTGATCTTACTCAACTTTCTGAGGTAAGTATCCAGACACATGCAAGCTGATACTATCAGGGCTGACTACTGTTAGAGTCAAGATGACTGCTTCAGACAATAGATACTTGAGGAACAGAGGTGTCAACTTCCCAGCTGTCAATCCTGAACTTCCTGCCTGTTGTTCATTGCTGGAAGAATCTGTCCAGCCAGAATCAGACACAGAATGGGAAGTTCTCCTTTGTCCTCTACCTTAGGCAGCAAAATGTCTTGCAACATCTCTGGATACTAAAACATGTGTCTGCTTTGTGTTTTTTAATTTGTCCCAGCCATGCTCCCATAGAGCCATCTGAGGATGATACAAGACAGTGTAGTTAAGGCTTGCTTTTGATGAACTAGACAAAAAGTACTTTGTTGTTGAAGACCAAAATTTTCCAGTGTCTACTACAGTATAATACATAAGGAAGAAGAGGAGCTGAACCAACAAGCCTGTTCAGAAAAAGGAACAAAGAAGGAGTGTATTGTTACTTTCTCTGACTGCTGAGAGATAATGGCTGCTACAGTGGGGAGACTCTTTTACAATTTTGTCCACAGTAGCACACCTGGGAAGAGTACTGTGAAATACTGACTCACTTTTTTTCCACTGCTAATGATGTAGAACAGATGAAGATAAAAAGAAAGCAGCTCTGTGCAGTCTAGGTGCTCTTCCCACCTAAAGTGTGGTGAGAAGCCTATTTAACTCTTCAAAAGCAAGGATTCAGAATTTTTCAGCTGGTAAATCTGTATGTAAAACCCTTATTTTAACACAACTTCCAGTAACCCAACAGAATGTTTCAACCTGCAATCAGGGAAGGCTTGGGAGACAGTAGGAGAGTTTGTGGTAGCTCTAAAAAACTTCTATCAAAATTGTAATTATGGTGCAGCTTTGGTTTAGCTATTAAGAGACAAGCCAGTAAATGTGGGAAAATGCAGAGAAAACTACAGTCTGAACCACAGTCAAGCTTTTATTCAGTTTTAATGTGACTCTAGCAATGGAATAAGCAAATACAAGCATACATGGTGGATCTGTAGGCATAATTCATGAGAACAAAAGTACATACTCTAAAGATAGACAATTATTTACATTTGCAAAGTACCAGAAAGGGAAATGTAGGTGGGTCAGGGAAACTGTTGCCCTTGCAGAAGAAGCCAAGCATTAAAGGCCCACAGGATAAGGAAATGAAAATTGATGTATTTGTAGTCTGACAAGTCACATTTGAAGCTAGGTGTATTATGAGGAAGTTATATCTTAATTGCATAAAAATTTACAATTTGTATGTAAATGTCCTTTTGCTAATATGGGGGGGGAAGAATTTTCAAACACAAGAAAATTAAACAATAAAATTAAATTCCATACAAATTCCACACAAAAACCTTTAGGATTATGGTCTTTCATGGATTAATAATAAACCAGGAGAGAGATATCAGAATTAAATAAAAGAGCCATATCTTCCCTGGGAAAAGCCCTTCATTTTTCATTCCCTATAAACCTGCCAATGAGGACCTAGCAACAAATACTGACATATTCATTTATTTAGAAAAGGAATACATACGTTAATTGATTATTTATCTGGATATGTTGACATTGCTATAATCACCCCAATTTTGGCCTGCTCAAGAAATATTGAAAGCAATAT
This sequence comes from Ctenosaura bakeri, assembly GCA_948474755.1. Classification (NCBI taxonomy): domain Eukaryota; kingdom Metazoa; phylum Chordata; class Lepidosauria; order Squamata; family Iguanidae; genus Ctenosaura; species Ctenosaura bakeri. Next base: position 138,587 of record CAOLHI010002616.1, on the reverse strand, counting down.
TTGTCAGACCTGGATTTCCATAAATTCTCATTATTAATAATGGATCTCACTATGGCCATTTCCTCACTATACTTTTACAGTGCTATTATTCCACTTTCAACATCCTATGGAATCCTGGGGTTTGCAGTTTAGGGAGGGGCATTTAGAATTCCCAGCCAGAGAGCTCTTTGGCTTCAGTAACCTACAAACCCCCAAATTCCATAGAATGTTGAAACTGGAATAATAGCATTATAACAGGGTAGTGTGGAAATAGCCACAGTTCTGAAACAGCTTAGTATTTGCAAGCATGTATGGTTTTCACCACCACAGTAGTTCATGTTATCCCCAGAGCAATGGGGATGAAATGTTAGTCCTTTGGGACTAACAGAAAAAGAAATTTATAGCATAAGATTTTATGGACTCCACTCCACTTCGTCAGGTGCATTTGTGCTGCAGCAGATTAATACAGCTATGTCTTTGAATACTACTTCCTAAAAGAGACATACTGTCCTTATCTAGCACTCCTAGCACTTTAATACACTCCACTCGCTATTAGGTATATTACTTATGTCCAGATTTGTGAATAAATATCTTTTTGATAAAGTGGATAAAAAGAATTTGCACATTTTGGAGTGGCTTATTACTTCCTAGGTTTTTGTGTGCCTTCAGGTCATTTTCCAACTCATGGCAAACCTATAACAGGGTTTTCTTGGCAATATTTGTTCAGAGGGGGTTTGTCCTTTTCTTCGTCTGAGACTGAGAAAACATGACTTGCCCAAGGTCATCCAGTGGGTTTCCATGGTCTCCAAGTCATTTGTCAACTTATGGTGACCCTATGAATTTAATAGAGTTTTCTTAGACAAGGAATGCTCAAGAGGATACAGGAGCAAAATACTCTCTTTTCAGTAATACAGAAATTTACTAGAAAGACAAAAACTGAATTAAGAGAGGTTCAATCAGTCAATCCATGTCCAATGACAGGCTTTATTCTTACTCCCATTTCTATGAAATAAAGATTGATTTGAATCTCTGTAACCTAACTGTATCATTTCTTTCTAGCTTGAACAAAATTGAGAAAAGGAAGCCATGTTCCTAAGAAAGTATCCACATGCTGGGTGGGGGTTTAATTTTTTTCTGAATCTGTGACAAAATATTATTCTCCAACAGTATCTCTTCCATTTTATTAATTTAGTTTGCTATGATGGGGGCGTTGACAGATTTCCAGTTTAAGACTAGAATTATTTGGACTAGAATTATTTATTATTTATATTATTCAATTATACAATTGAACCTCCCACATATAAGCAATATTATATTCCTTCCCCCACAAAATGGCACTCAGTTGTAGTTGTAGTTATTTGCTGATAGACTTGAGGGACTGTAGGACACATTGAAAAAAAAGAGAGGACATTTTCACCTGCAACCAACTTTTCTTTCAGATTATGCCCATCTTCTGACAATACTTAACAGTATGTGATTGCATCTCAAAGAGCTGAAAGTAAAACATAAATTTTAAATCACTCCTTGGCTCCCACTGCCACTTGTTATGGATATATGAATTGCAAAAAGCAATTGCCCAAGATTCTGATTGTAGAGATTAAGCACAAGGAAGGAAAAAATCATATGAGATTAAAAGAACTTCCCCGTTGCGATTCTTAACAGTGGAGGTACTGTTTTCACTGGCTTTCTACAGCCAATCTTTAACCTCATTTTCTGACATACACAAACAATTGTGTCTTAGGGGCCTTTGTCCTATGGCAAATGTGAAGCCTTAAAAAAGATGGAACAGGAGCAAAACAGGAGCAGAAGTTCTAGAAATGACATTTGTAGGATAATGTGAGAAAATTTCTGCCAAGAGTTGTTTTTTTTTTTAAAGGGAAGCAGATAAAATTACCAGTATGATTGGTACATTCTAATACGCTCAGTTACAGCAGAGGGGTCTGGTATTCTGCATTAAAGCTGCTTTACTTACCTGCTTGAATGATTAATATGTAAAAGAAAACATTCACAGGAAGTTCAGTACCCTCTTCCAAGTCCAAAGAATCTTGCCTGTGTTTTTATATTACTTCACATTATACAAAACAAGGCTGCACTGAACATTTCACTTTAAGAGGATCTAAAGCATGGGAAGGTTGGGGGCCACACTGCCCTCCTGGGAAGCTTTGAGAGCCACATTACCCCACCAAAATTTCCAGGTCATGCTTTAATGGATAAACAGCCTCTCCTGGTTCTAGAATGACCTAGAGAGGGCCAAACATATAGTAAGATTTCCTTCTACAGCCCTCAGATAATTTGGGGGAGGGCAACCACTATGAGGGCCAGAAAAATGGCTGTAGGGGCTGACAGGCAACCTGAAAGCTGTCCTTCAGGCACCTCTGGCTTTAAGACCACTGCCTGAAACCTCTTAATGGAAGCCTTTCTATCAATGTTCATGGCTGATTGCCATTATTCCCACTTTCTGCTGTTCTGTTGGCACCATTTCTGCTGCTCCTTGAATTTCTTCTCCTTGAAGCAATCTCAGCCACTGAGACAGTGGTGGCTGACACTTCTAGGCATAATAGGGAAGTGAAATTGCTCTGGGATTTAGTCTGAGATGGGATATAGGGTTTTAAATAGGTCTTAGGCTCTCCTACATGGTTTAACATTACAAATGTCTGTTCTTCAAAACCAAGGGCCTTTTCACACTACACAATTATAGGTTCACAATTCCACTTTAACTGCTATAGGAACATGTTATGGAGTCCTGGGGTTTGTAGTCTGGTGAGGCACTAAAGTTACTCTGGCTGAGATTTCTAAATGCCCCTCCCTGAAATGCAAATCCTTGTAGTCCATAGGTTAGACTGACAGCAATTAAAGTACAATATACGGTGCTATAATTGTATAGAGTGAAAGGGCTCTAAAAGTACACTTCCAGTCACTTTAGTTTTTCCTGTGGTTTTAGAGGAAGAGGCTTTTTTGGCAGTTCATTGACTCATAAAGGGACCTAGGGCAGAAATTTGCCCCTTCCATCATAGGAACCCTTTAGACTGAAAAATGTGTCTAAGACCCTTTCCACACCCTATCGTTTTGTGAGGTTGTCTGATGGGGATCCCGGCAACAGCTCTGCTGGGAGGGGAGCACAATGGGAACACTTCCTTCCACACCAGTTGGCTCCCTGTGGATGGCCATGCCTCTTCCTTCCACAGTGCATGATGGCCATACCTCTTCCTTCCACAGTGCAGCCGCATACTTTCCCAGGCTGTGCTGCGGGAGAAAACATAGCCCCCATACTTCTGGGGCTTCTGCAGGGCAGGTAAGTGTGGGATGGTGGTACAATCATGGGACATCAATGGGGAAAACCCATTAATGATTTAATCCATGATTGTGCTGCCAGGGGGCCAGGAGAAGGATGAGACCATGATGACATAATGCAGAAGTGTTATTGTGGTCCTGTCCTTCTCCTGTCCCTATGGCGAGATGGGAGGATGCCGTGGTAGCAATAGCAACAGCACGTGTATTTCTATACCGCTCACCAGCTAAGTGCTCTCTAAGTGGTTTACAATGTTTTAGCTAATTGCCCCCAACAAGCCGGGTGCTCATTTTACCAACCTGTGGAAGGATGGAAGGCTGAGTCAACCTGGAGCCTGGCTGAATTGAACTCACAGCCTTGTGGCTGCAGTACTGGCATTTAATCACTGTGCAACCAGGTTAAAGGCCTAACTCTACTAATGCTCACAAAACAGAGGTCAAGAAGTGCACCTGTACATAGTAAAACTGTTCAGCCCTTCAAAGTTAGACTTCCAGCGTCTCACAGTAAGATCAATGATAAGGGTTGATGTGCTGTTATGAAACCAGTCTTGACCTAAATAGACAAACTTTATAACCTTTATTGTTGTTATGGGTCTTCTAGTCAACTCAGACTTATGGTGACCACATTATGCAGTTTCCTGTCAAGATTTATTCAAAGGAGATTTGCCACTGCCTTCCTGTAAGGCTGAGAGATTGTGACTTGTCCAAGATCAACCAATGGGTTTCCATGGCCGGGTGAAGATTTGACCTCTAATCTTCCAGAATCCTAGTCTAACACTGAGACCACAACACTATGTTATTAGCAATAACATTGCTAATGTAAAATTGCAAATAAGATTTACTGGACGATATCGGCAAAATGGACTTCTAAAAATCCTTGTCAAAAATGGACAAGATTTCACCCACTCTTTTAAAATCAGGAAAATACCATTTGTGTTGATAGGAAGCCCACATTTTATGACTATTATTATCAATTAACAAGGGGGATTTTTAAAATGTGAATTAGCAAAGGTTCATGTTGCCATTAGCTCTCCACACATTACTAGCCCACCAGCCCAAATATACCACCTGTGGTATATCAGCAGCTGAGTGTGGCAAGAATGGATTTAGATTTACAGAGGTGATGGTTACTCACAATAAGGCAACCTTGTAAAACTGTAATGCAGGTTTGAAAATTGCAGGTCATAGTTCCCAATTTTTAATTTAGTAAAGTAACATGGATAATTATGTGCTATTGATGAACAAACAAGGGAAGACAATACAAAATCTCCATGGAAAGGTGGTTTAATCTGCACTGTGAATAATGCTTTTAAAGGATTAATGAACGATTGCCAAAGCTAAAAGGACAATTTTTCCATAGTTGTTTCTGCCCTTTTAAGATCCAAATGCTCTTTCTAAATGATGGTACAACAGACATAAAATGAAAATTCCAGGTGATCTGTCTACATTTGCAGTCATATGTGGGGAAAATGTTAAGGAGATAATAAACTCTTTGATGTTCATTCCTTTCTTTTAATGTTCTATATAATGACCTTGTTATGTCTGAGCACATATCCTCCATTAATGAATATCTGGTTGCTTGATGGGCTCAGTTTTATTACTGAGTCAAATGAACCAGAGGGAGACACATCTGGGCAGAAAAATCCACTTCTGAAGAAGAAAGCAGTTCCTGAGAATACATGCTAGCCATTAAAAAAAAATCTAGGTCACCCCCAAATACTATAGTATTATTCCAATGATTTCTCCTTAATTGGAGATTTGGGGTGTGTTAGCTGATTGCATCCTAAGAACACAAGAAGAGCTTTGGTAGGTTCGACTAATGACCCATTCAATGCAGCATTCTGCTCCCGTAGTGACCAATAAGATGTCTACAGGAAGCCCACAAACAAGGCATGTGTACAATTAGCATCTCACTGCTCATGATCTCCAGCAACTGGAGAGGCCTCTGATACTAGAGGTAGTATATAGTGATTACCTATAGTTACTACTATAGTTAGTAGCCCCAGTAGCCTTATTTTCCATGCATTTATCCTCCATTATGTTCTAGATGTTCTTCATCTGTCATTGTCTCCATTACTTCTCTCACTTGTCATAATTAGTCTTATGTCCTGTCCTCACCAAACCCACCTTTTGTCAGCTGCGTCTCCCTTCACCCAAGCAATTTTTTAGTCAACAGAGAGTTGAGAGAACAGCAGACAAGTGTCCAGTTATTTTCTGCAGGAACCTCTAAAGGTTCTTTGAAGGTCCCTGCGGATTATATCATATCTCTGTGTCCAGCTATAGGAAAGGAGCTGGACACTTGTCTACTGATCCTCCTGCTCAAATAGCAGATCTACTTGCTTTTCATAATTCTGTGTTAAAATATATCTTTGCCACAATATTTTTGATTTGGGTACTTTACTGATTTCTTATTGTTCATATATTTCAATAAAAGACAAGAGTGTGTTAAAAACAACCAGATGTAGCTGTGTTAATCTGATGCATCAAAACTAAAGAGTGACTTAAGTAACTATTATTGAATAAAAGAAGTTTACAAGGAGACTTCAGTATGAAAAATACTGAACTACAACTTTTCAAAAAGTTCAATTCTAATTGTAATTGTAGTGAATTAATACTACAGATGTTACCTCACATTCCAATGCAAGCTTGTTTGTTAAGGTGGCCAGATGTAAAACAGGAGAGGACCTTTGTAGCTTTAAGAGTTGAGAAAAGTGAAATTTAGGAGGTTTAGCTTGTTGTGAAATTTCCTTCTCTACGCAACTAAGTATGTATATTTATGGCTTTCAAGGGGACTCAGCTGATATCAACCAGTAATTGCATAAACAGCAGTTCTATTTGTTGTGTCAACCATTGTGATTTAGGGGAGGTTGTCAAATGCAAACTCTTGAAATTAGATCCTTTCAACATTAGCAAAACAATCATCACAGGCAGAATCCACTGTAATAGGGGCAGTCTATAATGCTCTGTCACACAAGACATCTAGAAGGGAGGGACACAGCAGATCCAGGAGGGAGGAAAGTGACATACTAGAACTCTACCTCCAACTACACCCCAAGGTCAGTGGAAAGCCACAGCTGTACCTGCTGCTGTCCAACTGCTGCTGCTCAGCCTGAAGAAATAATTGTACCAGGAGGTACTGGATATTGCCTTCTATAGCAGCCCAAAAAGTGATTATGCTGCAATGCCACAGAGTGGTATGCTCGTATACAATAATATTATTGAAATATAAAATAAAGCACATACAAGTGGTTAACAATTAGTTAACAATTGAGAGTTAATTGGAGCTTTTAAAATGGTGAAAAATAAAATATACACCAGTAAAATACATTACAAAAAAAAAATTCCCAAAAGTGCATTCCTTGTATGGATTTTGAGAATTTTTTCAGACCAGAAGAACTAGCAAAGAATCATGGCTTCTTTTGTAAATGTCTTTTCTTTAAGTTTGCATAGCTTTTGCAGAATCCTTCTGACTACAAAGATACTAACGTAAGTCAAAACTATACTTTGTCTCTATTTTGGCACAATGTTTCCGGTTTTTATTTTTTAAAAAATTAGGCTATGGACTCAGGTAATTTCACCCAAATTATGTCTTTATCATATCCAGAGATGAATGCATAAAGAGATATTGACCATTTTAAAGAACAGATTGTGGTGATCCCACCTAAAATCCACTAACTCTTTGCAAGGATATACTAGCACCAGGATCCGCACTGGACTGAATTCTCTAACATCTGTATAATGCAGTATTCTTTAGTTGGCCTCTTAGCTCTGGCTCTAAATTTGATATAATGCTAATATAGTGATCAGGAAGGCAGGGTTATGCTTAACAAATACAGTTGCCACTCTGTATCCATGGATTCTGCACTCATGGTTTCAAGCAACCACAGCTCAAAAATATTTTAAAAAAAATCCCAGAAGCACATCTTTGGCCATTTCTGCACTAGACTGTTATAGTACTATTATTCCACTTTTGACATCCTATGGAATCCTGGGGTTTGCAATTTAGAGAGGGGCTGGCCAGCTCCTCCCTAAATTGCAAACATCACGATTCCATAGGATGTTGAAAGTGGAATAATAGCTCTATAATAGTCTACTGTAGAAATGGCCTTTCAGTTGTTCACCATTTTATATAAGGGACAATATTAGGGATGGGCCAACCAAATCCTCAAATCCTCGAATCCTGGGTAAGGATTTGAGATTCCTGAATCCAAATCCCTGTGCCAAAATAGGCAAACTGAATCTTTCAAATCTGACAACTAAATAGATTGTTGGAAAAGGGGCACCTGAAAATCAGGGAGACCGGAACACCTGAAAACTAGGGATACTGGGATGCCTGAAAACCTGGGAGACCAGGACGCCTGAAAACCTGGGAGACTGGGACACCTGAAAAGCTGAGCAACCATACATACAAGGAAAGATAGTAAGTAGGTGAGGTTTTCCCTTCGAGTAATAAAGGCCTTTGCTAACAATTTCACAAATTACAGCTGGGCTTGTATTCTAAGATATTTAAATCGAATATTTCAGATTTAAGTTCAGTACTTCACTGGAAGCTACAGGCTTGAGATTTCAAGGACATTCCTTTGCAGAGTTCCCTTGCAAACCTCTTTTCACACACACTTCTGGAGTTTGCAGTTTTACAAGGTGTCAGAGCCTTCTCTGACAAATTATACTGGTGCATCATCAAACTACAAACCCCACGATGCCAGAAGGAGCTATGCAAAGAAAAACCAGTTTTGACCTGAATTATATCTCTACTGTAGTATGTGGCCCTGTTTACACAGGCAGGAAAATGTCTGATTGATCCACATTTTCCTGCCTGTGTACAAAGGGCCTCCATGTCATTTTCAATCTGGGGAGATCCTGAGGCAAAACTATGACAATTGTCTTGGCCAGATTTCTTCAGAGGGAGGTTTGCCTTTGCCTAGGCTTTTGCTAAGGCTAAGACAGTATGTCTTGCCCAAGATTATCCTTCTCTCCCTTGCTTTTTAAACTCTTTTTAAAAAAAGGATTCAAAAGATTCGAGATTCATGAGATTCATGGATTCCCAGAACCTTCCAGGGATCCGGATCCGGATTTGTCCCATCCCTAGACAATATTTTACTATACCATTGCATGTAATGGGACTTGAACATCTACAGATTTTGGTATCCACAGGAGATCCTGGAACCAAACTCCAGTGGATACTGAGGGTCCACTGTAATATAATCTTATTAAATACAATTTCATACATTTTCTGGATCTTATTTCACTCTTTCCCTTCTAGCTCGTGAGCACTTGTTACTGTTTGATCAAATAACTACGGACCAACACATTTTGACATAATACACAATATACCCTCCAAGCGTCTCTTTGACCTTCGCCCTCTCTAGCTGTCTCTGTCCAAACCCAAATCCTGTCTGATCCTCTTCCAGCTCATTCTCACCAACTCACTCTTACTGCACTTCTCATTCTTTCCACCAAACATCATCCATATGTAAATCCACTCCATTCACCAGTCTACTCCTGTCACTCAATTTTCATATGCACTTATATAACATCAAATCATTCCCCCTTCAAAGAGGCAGAAATCTGATCTTTCCCGCAAATTCAGGAAAACACTGCTCATCAGTTGGCTCAAGTAATATGTGCTTCTAAGGTCCTACTTTTAATAACAAGGTGACTACAACCATATGGTCTCTCATGTTTGTGCATATATTCCATTTAGTGATTCCTGAATTACCACAATGACCTCTGTAGCATGGCGTTCATGCTCTTTGTCATCTGTAGCAAGATGAATGCCCAATAATTGGTTAGTTCCTTCAATCTTCCTTTCCAGGTGATAATGTGTAGCTTGACTGAAGCACAAATGATCTCCAGACCTTCACTAGGAAGTACGTCTTTCACTACAAGATTCCGATGCTCACTCAGCAAAGGACTAGAAAAATCACATCCTATTATTTTAGAAGTTGCAGCATGATTTACTGTTTGTATGGCACAGTCCCCCTGTCAAACATAACAATGACCTTTTTATTCTTGATAACTTTCTCATTCTCACCTTGCATGCCATCATTCTTAGCTTCTTATTTTATTCTTTGTTTCTGAGTATGGTAAAGATGTTCTGTTTCATGTCATTGCTTAACGATTTGTAAAAACTGCACTCTATCAGGAAAGACAATTTTATCTCCTAAATGGACAGATTTTTCTGCTGTAGACTGGTTTATCTGGCTATAGTCCCCTGCTATGAGTAAATCTCACTTTCATGTGTTCAGAATTATAAACCGGTTTACACTGCTGCTGGTTCAATTTCAAAATCATGTTTTTAACAGGAATTCTAGTTGGTAGGTAGGTATAGAGATAGTAATCGCTTATCTTATCTTAGGCATGTTTCTGTTCATACACAAATCCAGAAATTTGGTAGAATTCAGCTTTCCCAAACAATGGGATAAACCTGTTCCTTTTAATGTGTCTGTTTGAATTCTACTATGTCTCCAGTTTGAAGTATTTCCAAAATAAGAAGCTGATTTACAGAGTATTGTGAATCATTGGCTGGGATCCAAGGAGGGGAACATTATGCTCATGAACTTACGGTACATGGTGAGGTGTATGACACTGCCTTATTAGTACGTTGTGGTTCTGAGCAATGCAATGTGCATGTCCATCTCCAGACATAACACACATCTACATGCATAATGTGCATGACATCTACATGTACAGTGCTCAGTGCGTGTGTGCCAAAACATCTAATTACTTTTATTGGGAAATTTGTGAATGTGTGAGACATCAAATAGGATTCTAGCCATTGTCAGGACTCCATAGTTTTGGTAAAGATCCAGTAGTGTCCTGCTCATAAACAGGGAGCTGGTGACCTTAGCAGGTTGATGGCCATGGGATGACATTCAATTTCTTGTGGGCTAATGTTAGAGCTTTCCACCATATTTTTTTCTCTATTGTATGAAGACATCAAGCAGCTTTGCCTATGCCCATCCTAATCTCTAATTTGCCTCTGAATTCTAATACTGGCATAACTATCAATGTTACTTCCTCCTTGAGAACTTCCTCCCCAATTTGCTAGCAACCACAGCATCAGTTATGACGGAAATGCTTTCCCCCGTTTTCGTAGAATATTCCTATTGATCTAACAAATTACTTTCAATCTTTTATTGATCTCTGAGCTCCTATATGATCTGAACAAGATAAATTTTATGCTATTTCTAAGAAGTTCTTATTTCCACAAAATCTGTTACCTTTTAGTCTCAGTAAGGGGATTTTTGGGCTAAGGCTGTTCACCTAAAAGTGGCAAACTGATACTACTTTGCATTTCCTGTTCAAAATGATTCCATTTGGTCTTTTACATGGAAAGATGGCAATACTGTATCAGATTCAATTTTTCCTTTATTTCGAGGTTCACTTTACTTCAGTTGTCAACTGATAAATTAGAGCCAGAAGTTTTATGCTAAGTCCCATTGCCACCTTTCCTCTGGAGTCCCAAGCCTCTATCTCTTTGACTTCTGGTGTCAGTATAAATCTTTCCTCTTCCTCCCATACTATCACTGCAAACCACTACAGGTTTATCTTGATCCATATTCATTCCAGCTTTGAATATGTCTTCTCACCTACTCCCATGAGATTTTCATTTTGGCCAGAGGAATCTCAGACATCTTTACTTTGACAAACACAGGAAGAATAGACTTATCAGTGATTATTACTGTGTTCCTTTCTGATTAAAGTAATCTTTGCTATTGTGTCCAATAGTCCAATATATCTACAACCTTTTACCAGTATTACTTCTCTCAATTCAGAATCAAAGTCTTGTGTATCCTCACAGTTTATTTCACATGAATAAACTTCTTCTGAAAGTGTCCTTTCCTGCACAGTTTTAAACATCCCGACAGGAACTTGTGTTCTGAAGGATTTTTGTTTTTCCTTACAATTATATTGTAGATGCCAAATCTTTTCAAAATTATTAAAGGTTCTGCCCTCAGCTTTGAAGATTGTTCCCATATATTATGCATACTTTCTTTGGACTTGAGAATCATTTCAGTTTCCTTAATAACTGCTTCTTCACTGCTTAGTGTTCTCTTTTAGCAGTTTTATACTGATTTTCTCTCAACTGTCTGTCCGTCTATTCCTCTGTTCATTGTAAACTCATATTCCAGTTCCATGGCTTCACTAACATTCTTAGGATCTTTGTGCCTAACCAAAATGCTTATTTAGGAGAGGAGCTCATACAGAAATAGATCCAAAATTGTCAAAATCTCATGTCCTCTTTTGTGTCTGCCTTCACATTTGATATCCGCTTGTCAAACAAATCAGTGTACTTAGCATGACTGACAATTTCTAAATAGCTTTCTAAAATTTGCCTCAGTCTGAACTTTTATATACAGGGTTTTGGTTTTTTTGTATTTTTATACATCATATCTTTCTCTGAATAAAACCAGTATATTTGCACCAATTTTGCTCCCCCTTCCCTGCACAGGAATTTACTGTAGTCATTTTTAGGAATGTCCCACAATTGTGCTGCTTTCCTGAAAGCTGTCAAATGCCAGAAGATCTTCATCTGTCACATAAGGAATGAAAACTCTGGAATTAATTTTGTGAGTTATATGACTTTCCATGTTAGTTCTTATTTTTAATTTTCCCTGCCTCTTCAACCCATTTTCTCCAGATTCCTGTATTTCAAACTCTGATTTTGATTCTTCAGTCCTCATGTTCTCTACTTCCATTCTAAGTGTTTCTTCCTCTGCTTTACACTGTCTCTCTCCACCTCCATATATCTGCTTCAATTTTTCTTTTCTTTTGATTTTAATCTAGCTTCCCCTTTTTCTGCTATCTCTTCAGTTGAAGTGCTTTAATGCTCTTCTGTTCTCTCAGGATTTCTTAATACACAGGTTTTCTACTTCTTACCTCAAGGACTTTCACTGTTCCCATTTCTCTAGAGACTAAACTGGTTCTGAATCAACATGTCTCTCAGTTCATCCATATTCTTCCTTTGTGAGGGAGATTTAATAACATACCTCTCTCAAACACAGCCTTTTTTGTGTATATCCAGCTACTTTGCTTTATATCCTTTCTCAACAATGCCAGCATCTCTGAAGATTTTCAGCATTTTTAGAAACTTCAGAATACCCAAAGAACCAAACCATTATGCTTTATTTTCTAGGTAGCGCCTTTTTGCTTCAGTATTCAGATATCAGAGATCCTTATCTTTCAAATCTCACTTTAAACATTGCCACTTGTGACAGTTTCACAGTGGTGACCCAACCTCAAATCCACACTTTGCCTAAGTTATGCTGCTACCAGGATCCCTCAAAGATGCGTGAGAATTGTGTGGCCCTTTTGATAACTACTATATTGTAAGTCCGAGCAGCATTAGTCAAAAAAGCAAATGGTAAAGAAAGCTAGAATTGCACCCCAGCAACATCTGGAAGGCTGCATGACTCCCATCCCCTGCTCTAAGCTATTGAAACTGTTCTTCAGTCAATGGCTATTCTTTCAGCTCCTACAACTCTAAGCCTGCTTTCTTTGTTACAGTATGCCTTCAACTAATTTCTTTTTTAGGCAATCCTGAAGCAAACCCATCAAGAGGTTTTCTTGACAAGATTTGTTCAGAAGGATTTGCTTTTGCCTTCCTCTGAGGCTAGGAGAGTGTGACTTGTCCAAGGTCACCCAGTGGCCTTCTATGGCTGAGCAGGGAATCAAACCTTGAACTCCAGAGTCTTAGGCCATTTCCACCCTACACTGTTACAGTGCTATTATTCCACTTTCAACATCCTGTGGAATCCTGAGATTTGCAGTTTAGGGAGGGGCATTTAGATTTCTCAGCCAGAGAGCTCTTTGGTCTCAGTAAACTACAAACCCCAGGATTCCACAGGATGCTGAAAGTGGAATAACAGCACTAACACTGTAGTGCAGAAACGGCCAGAATCTAACATCCAAACTACTGTAATAAAATCCAGACTGTTAGTTGGTTATGTTAGACAAATAATACATGTTTGAATGTTGTGGATCTTATTTCACTCTTTACTTCCAGTTCGTGAACCCTCATTGTTACTGTTCTTATTCTAGCAACTACACTCCAACTAACCTTCACACAATATACAAACTATCTTCACAATCCCTCTGTGCTTTTCCCCATTTCTGTGGTCTTACCATCCAAATCTGAATCCTGTCTGATTCTCATCTTGCTCATTTTCATCATGTCATCCTTACAGCATCTCCCACTTTCTCCATGAAACACCATGACATTTAAATTCATTTCACTCAACCTTCTAATCCTGTCATGTATGGGCTATTTCATATCTACTCTTACACATATTTACCCCCTAACATAATAGAATACAACAGTAGAACAAAAACCCAGTATAAATTATTCAAAAACTAAAAAGACCTTCACAACTATATATAGAGAGAACCTAGTTTTGCAGATTTGCAATTATACAAAATTAAGCAGTTCTTCCCTTGTACCCAAAAAAGCTGGCATGGAGCAGAAAACATGGCTCAAATAATTTTTAAAAATCACAGATGAATGGCAATATACTGCCTTACACATATCTTAGAAGAATTCAATCTGGTGGAGATCCTGGATTTGCCATCTAAAGCTAAATTCACTTTTGGGAAGCAAGTTTACAACATTTGACCTCTCTGCGTCTTCTACTGAGGTCAACCAGCATGCCTAGTGATGACTGGCTCTTTCTTTCTCATTGCATTTGGAATTTCCTTCTGAGAATAGAAGGAAAGCCTAGGCAGCTCTGCTTTGGAAAAGCTCCAAGACTGTGGTGGAGAGCTACTTCCCCACCAGCAGCTGCCAATTGATGGCTCCCATGAGAAAGTCAGGCCACAAACCAAAGAGGGAATGTATGTATTCCTCGTGTACTGGTAGGTAGATCTGGCACTGCAGGAGAAGGGAATCTCATTCTGGCTTTTATCACTGCCTGTCCTGCAGCTAGTCTTAGTAGAACAAGCTCTCTGCCAGAGCCAATCGAGGTTGAGCATTGGGACAGCTCAAATTCAACTGAGAGCAGCTTACAGAGATACAGAATGGATTCATTCTTCCTGTGTGTGTGACATAATAAGCGGATACCTCCACCAAGCACATAGCAGCATGACTTCTTAATTAGAAGCATAGAGTTGGAACAGACCACAAGACACATTGAGTCTAATCCCCTGCCACGCAGTAATACAATGGCTCCTCCACTTTTGCGAGGGTTCAGAGTGCAGAACCCTCGCAAAAGTGAAAAACTGCAAATAACTTCCCCCCACTTCCCTCCTATTCCCTTCTGAGGTTCCTCTCTTCCCATTCCCATGCAAAATAGAAAGTAATGTGTGAGCCTTCTTTTCTCCCTCTGGAACTCCCCCCTTCTCCTTCCCATGCAAAATGGAAGGAAGGGTGGTAAGTGAAGCTACGTATGAGTCTTCCTTTCCCCCTCGTGTGAGCCCTCTCTGGAGCTCCCTCCTTTCCCTTCCCATGCAAAATGGAAGGGAAAGAGGGTGGGGAAGCCTCATGCAGGTTTTCTGCAGTGGAGCATAATGCATAGGAATGGGAGGGGGAGTTCCGGAGGGGAAGGAAGGCTTGTGTGAGGCTTTCCCCACCCCTTTCCCTTCCATTTTGCATGGGAATGGGAAGGGAGGGAGCCCTGGAGGGGTAAAATATGTAAGGCTTCCTTCATCCCCATTCTCTTCCAGGGAATGTGTTGGTACAAAATGCATGGGAATGGGAGGAGAAGAATGCAGGGGAAGGCATTGTGCTTGAAAAAAATCAAATTTATGAAGGTCAAACCCTTGAATGTGGAGGGAGGACTGTATACAGTCAAAGCATTCTCAACAGATGGCTATCCAACCTCTGCTTAAAAACCTCCAAAGAAGGAAACTCCACCACATTAGCACCACTAGTTATTATAGGTTGCTAAAAAGGAGAACAAGTGTATTACTCTTTTAAAGAGAAAGACAGAAAGAAAATAAAAGAAAAAGAACTGAAAAGCATATCCTAATGCAAAGGCATATAAAATGTTAGAAAGAGTAGCAACTTAAATAGAAATATAATGCATCTCACCTTAGTGAGGAAGGGGCCTGCTCAGTTTGTAGTCCTGGTGCTAAATGACGGTGTTCCACGTTGTGACTCTCTGCTTTCCCTCTTGATGGTTCAGTATTTTTAAAGTAGTTTTGAAATGGAAAATCTTCTAAAATAGGATCCCTTCAAAGAGAAAACAGATTTACTGGTATCTTCTCCCACTGTATTCTGTTGTGTGGAAACTATGTTCTCAATTGTCTATTCCACCATGGAATCTGGTCTTAAATACTCACCAAGTAAAATCTTCCAGCCAATCATTTTACTAGCAATTATTTTGCTACCTTCCATTACTTTCAAACAAAGGACCTATATAGGCAGTTGTGTAATGTTTCCAACCTAACCAATGTGAATTTAATAACTTTTGGTTTGTTTCATCCATATATAAGGCAGAAACCTCTAATGCATTCAGCTCCTTGTTCAACATAAACTACAACATGGATATTTAACTACTTTTTGGCAGTCTGCCACCCTGACATTTAAATAGAGTAACTTTCTGGTCCAAATCACTAGTAAAAGATACATCTCTTTCTTGCTTTACCTCACCAATCATTTATTGTTTTGACACATTTATGTATCAACACATCTAAATTTTACTTCAGATAACTATATGTTCAACACGATTCCGCCCCCCCCCATTTTTTCTTATTTTCAAGTGTTCTGTGGGACTCTTTGGGCTGAGGGTAGACTTGGAATATCTGGGAAGTGTAAAATATGGTAAATATTAAAGTTCCAGAGAACACATCAGTCTGAGAGGTGGAGATTGGGTTGGTATGCTCCTCAATTAGCAAAGACTGAGGGCTTTTCCACACTTTGGGGGGGAAATGGGGAAGTCCATTACTTACCAGACTGGCACACTCCCCCTGACGATCCACGCCGATCCGGAGCAGCGCACACCCGTGCTACACACTCTCCGGAGACGAAAATGGAGGCTTCTGGTTGGTGGAGGCTCTCCACCAACCGGAGAAGCTTGCCAGCCAGAAGCCCGCCCCCGGAAGATCTGCAGCCTCACGCTGGTGTGAGCCTGCAGATCTACACTTAGCGCAGCGATGGACTGGGGCGCACCGGGCTATTGAAAGTCCTCTTTTAATCGGTCTTTCAATAGCACGGCGAACCACCAGTTCTGGGCATTCCGAAGCGGGCTGAAGTCTGGACATACATTAAGTAGTCCGGACCCAGTTCGTCCCCAAGTGCAAACGTCCTTGCTGGAGGACACGCCGCCCCGTTTTAAAAATAAAATGCGGAAAAGGCCTGAATTCCTCTGGCATCTTTGGATATAGCTTCCTGCATTTTTCCTCACCTTAACATCAGGCATGTCTTCCTTGTTCCTCAGTTTTTGTCATCTTTGCATTATAGAGACCATGAATCTGCCAGAGTTTCTCCAGGGAGATTCTGAGGACTGCAATCCAAAAAAAAAAAAAAAAAGAACATTTTCAAGCTCTACAACAAGCACACGTTTTATTGATGCTGTATCCAATAATATGTTGTTTGAAGTGTATATGGAAGGTGAGGACATAAGTGGCCATTTAAATATTGCATGTGTTGCAGTCCTCATTAACAATCCATGTTGGCAGCAGGTTTGGGAGCAGTGGAAAACAAAGTGTCAGAATGGGAACAACCCCCTTAGCCAGTGTATTGTAATGAAAGATGGGTTCATATTAGTTTGCAGTGCTCAGACTTCCTGAAGGTTATGCATAAAATTACAATTATTCTCCACTGTTTTGAACTCCTTGTCCCCCTCAGGATTAAGAAATTAGAACAGAATAGTAAATCTAAATAAAAATCCAACCACATACGGAGATGAACCTACTTATAGTTTATGCCATTCCTGTATTGGTCGTATATGCTTCATTGATATGAGTGCCAGCATGGTATAGTAGTGTTAGACTAGGATTCTGGGATAGCAGGGTTTGAATTCCCACTCTGTCACAGAAACCCATTGGGTGACCTTGGGCAAATCATGCTATCTCAGCCTCACAGGAGGTCAGTGACAAACTTCTGAATAAATCTTATAAAGAGACTTTAAGGCACATAACAAGAAGCCCAACTGATAGCAATGGAATTTACTTCTGAGTAGAGCCATACAGGACTGCATTGTAAAGCTACAATCTTAAACGCATTTAACACATTAAGCCCCACTGGGCACAGCAGGATTTACTTCTAAGTAAAACACACGTAGGAGTGCACTGTAATACCGTTGCAAAATTGAATACATTTTAGTGACAGTGTAGCAAATAAAATACAATATGGCAATAGCAACGGTCATTTCCTTTTTAAGGAAATCTGAGAGTATAAATGAGTCAGAATCTTTAGTAATTCCAGAATTATTTTCTAATAAGAGTTTGTTATTTGTTTGACTGAAAACAAAAATTTAAAACCCACAGTATTGTTAATAATGCTAGATAGATAGACAGATAGGCATAGACGGTATCTTCAATGTACAAGCCACTGTAGAAAAAATAAAATAAGAAAATGTCAGCTATGCCAAAAGTGTTCAATCTACGGTATTAACAACAACGAAAAACCTGGGGCAAATGATAACAAATTAGGTTTGATTCTTCTAGTATTCATTTCGCATATTACCTAGACTTATCCGTCCAGAAGTCAGTGCGGCAGAAAATTTCATTTCTCAATTAAAGATGCTGCTTTAATGGAAAGTACCGTAATAATGATAAAACTTCTTCCCACAGCCCTTGCCATAACAGCAGTCTTTCATTTTCATGTAAGGAACTGAGGTATATGATAAGCTACAAATTTTGCAAGTCAGGAACTGTTAAAAAAAAAGAGAGAGAGAGAGAGCTCTACTTCATATAATTTAATAACTGCAGTTTCACCCATTTCACAATGAAATTCATCTAATAGAGTTGGACTATTGATTTTCATTCTGCTGTATACACAGGTGAATGTGCAAGATGACAGCTCCAATGTTTCAGTTAACTGGACTTCACTAAAGTTGTGCAGACAGTGTTTTTATGAAAATATTCATAACTGTACAAGCCTTCTGTGCTTTCTATCTATGTAGACAAATAATGAATTCTGGTGGTCTCAGACTTGTTTTTAAAAAAGTCATCTGGCCGAAGTACTGCTTTTCATAAGAGTCATTGGAAAGAATTCTCTCCACTTTAGAATTGCCAGGAAATATAAACACACTGAAAAAACGCAACTACTGAGAAAGGTTAACACCAAAGGTGCACTCAAGTAGATGTATGGCAATAGGCTTGTATCCATAAGACATCACTATATATGCCAAAGCTACACCTTTGGTTTTTTTTAAAAATACATGTAATGCTATAGCAATTTATACTCTGTTCTACTATTCCATTCTTCTAATGTTGTGTTTTTTGCATTCAGAAGAGAGGGAAGAACTATATAAGGTAACAATCCTAAATGGCAAAGATGGCCAAGGGCCAGATGAGCCATCATTAGACTAGGCCAACTGAAATTCTGTGGAACTCAAACCACTCCCATTGTTATTTCCGCTATGGCACCCTCGGTGAGGACCCCCAGATATCCCTTTTGATATCATTTAATTTGGCCTTAGCTGGACTGGTTGCGATTACCTCATCTCATGTGTTCGCAAAGTTCTCCGGATAAGCACGGACAGAGAGCGACCGTTAATGGTTTACATTCCATTTCTCTTTGTAGCCAGCAACCCAAAACTCGCTCAAAGCTTTAGGGAACTTCCCACCACAGACTCCTTAATAGCCATGTGGCTTCTAGTCAAACTACTCTTGTGAGTTGGGCCATCAACGTCACGACCAAAGGTATTGTCTCTACATGCGAATCCCATCACGTTATACCTGACCTCACCAAGTCCTTTTGTCCAGCACCGAAACCCTTTTTGTTCTCCTTTGGGACTGCCATAGCCGAAAGGCACGATCTTCCCTATAAAAACCCTTCATTTCTAACCGATCCTCGGATCACCTTTGACTGCCATCCTGCCCTGCCGCTGGTGTGTTTAAAGGACTCCCCTAAGCGCCCCCACGCTGAGCTTTCTTCCCCGAATCTCCAACTTCTCCCCAGGACTACGGAACAGGTTGTATTGCCTTCCCTTGCAACTCTCTTTCTTTTCCAGTTAGTTAGTTTGTGTTTGTCTTTGTGCTTCTGTTTAATAAAGAATTGTTTATTGTTTGGAAACACCTTGTCTAGTCAATCTCTAACCCGCCACTGGATACATAGGGTAAAAGATCTCGCTACGTTACCCTGCCTTTCGTTAGCAAAACCAATGCTCTGAGTTTAATTTCCCCATGTTCAGTATTTTAATTGGCAAAGCTGGGCGCCCCTCGCGGGACCCCCACTTTTCAGGGTAACACCATCCTAGAGATGCTGGAAATCACTTAAGATGTTCTCTGCCCTGATCTCACATTGTACATAGTGGGTGTGTTCTTGAAGTTTGGATGTTCTTTGTCTTGGTTCCATCCTCTCTGTGCTACTTCTCTGCTCACTTTTTTACTCTTGGTTGGCAGATCTTAGTCAGTTGAACAGTTCTCCTGACAAATTACTGTGTTGGCCAATCTGTGAAATCAGCTGACAGACAAGGCTTCGGTAGGCAGAAGGTAATTTGAGGCCCTAGTGATATAAGGAGTTCCATGTCTGAGGAGAAAAATAGAAATAAACATACAACACATTGCTGGGGTCAAAATGCCCACAGCTTTATTGGTTACTGCTGAAATACTTTTGTGGAGCATAGAGCAATGGATACAGGAACTGTATGACCCACCTTCTGACTGATACCCATCTCAGCACATCAGCTGGAGAAAACCACAGGGTGACAGCATATGGGGACCCATATGAGTGCAATCTACTGCTTTTAATGGATTTTTAAATAGTTTTAATTCTATAGACTGTTTGATTGTATTTTGATATAACTTTTCTGTATTTTACCGATGCTCTTGTAGGCATTTAATCTGTATTGGTTTCAATATTTAATAAGCCACTCTGAGTGCCAATATTGGGGAAAGGGTAGGATATAAATGAATAAAATAGCAACAGCAACAAAAACTAGAGCACAATATGCTAGGCATAAATGTGATTAAGAAAAAACATGTGGCAGTTCCAGGAGGATACAGCAGAATTAAAGACAAAGAGAGGGAGAAGACTCTTGAGATTTCAAGATCAATAAACAGATTCAATACCTCTGGGAAAAGAAAACAACTGTGGCTCCATGGGTGAAAGATGTTCTAGGAGCAATTCCATACAATGTGATAAAAACATCTGAATGAAATTGCCATAGGTAGGATCACAATAATACAATTACAACAAGTGACACTGCTTGGGACAGACAGCATTATCCAACTATACCTCACTGGTACCTAGATTCTTGGGGCAAAACAAATATTTGATGGCCCAGAATTTCAGCCAGGAATATCTGGTAGACTGTCAAGCTTATAACAATAACACTGTGTGGCTGCTGTGCAAACCACTTTACCGGGGAGTGAAGCAGGTTCACCAGTTCCCAAGCTGGACATGGATCTAGAAGCATTCCCCCCTTAAAGTGATCCCTAAATAACAGGGTTGAGCTTAGCCTGCTCACTCTCACTTGGGCTAGGGAAAAAAGAAAAAATCTAAAAAGTAGAGCTTCAGATATAGAAGAAATGCCACTCGTGATATGTCTGTATAAATCTCAGACCCTTGTTTAAGCTAGTTTAGTATTGTCAACTCTAACTTTCCAGGGTTCCAGGCAAGATGCTTTCATAATCCTCCAGGAGATCACTGGTAATCTTTCCTGATGGTTTCCCATCCATGTACTAACCAGGTCCAACCATATTTAGCTTCTGAAATCAGACACAATGAAATATGTTCAAGGGGGTGGAAATACATATAAGATAAGCTTGCTGATAATTAAGAATAGTAGTTATTGGCCGTCATATAATGACTGTGGCTTTAGCTATGCTAATTTAAGAATAGTAGCTGAAAGCAAAACAAAACCTTGCGAGAGATGCTTTGAGGTTACAACTCTCAGATTCCCCAGACCACTGCAACCTTATTGATGGGGATTCTGTGAGATATAGTTCAAACAGTAATTTTTCCAAGCTTAGGAAAAAAAACTGAACTTGGTTGAATTCAAAAATAGGAAGATCACATTTGTTGACAAATTCTAGTTCAGCTATGTGATGGTAGAGTTACCATTTGAAATTTTGTGGAGGGAATGATGATTTTCAGATCTTACTCCATATTTCAAGGATGTCACCCAGTATTGCTTTCAGAGAAGGTTATCTCTCCAGTCAAACAATTAGTGCAGACATGTCCTTTAGGTTTTTTTTTTTAAAAATAATAATAATGGCTTTTATAGGAAATTTCAGGTCAGAAAATGATTGCATTGTTTGCAATATTGTTATAAACTTACAAGTTTGTAAGTAAAATGGAAACTGCTACCAGATCCAAACATGATTATGTTAATTTTTGCTTGCTTGAGACCCAGAGTCTCTGCACTTCAGTTTATTTAAAAGTTGTTTTTTAAATGTCATTGAGGGCAGGAAAAGGCCAAAAGGCAATTATTGTTTATTGAACCACCCAAAAATAAATCAATAAGGCATATAATTACTCTTCCATCCGTGGTCAAATACTCATATAAAAATACTTAACTGCAAGAAAATAGAAAATAAATAGAAAGTACAGAAGAAGCAGAGAGATTCCCTGCGTGGTCCCAAATTTAGCTGCCTGTTTCTGAACTACATGCTCCTGTGGGATTTTAAAGATATAAATTTTGTGGATATCCTTAACTGAGAACTGACAACCTTTCTCTTGACAAGGCTTCCTCTCACATACCTGGAGTTTCCATATTTTGTGCAGTAAATGCATGGTTATGCATAGATGTGCAGGTTTTTTTTTTAGGATTCTAGCTGCTGTCCTATACAATTTTTTTTCTTTGCAGTAAATCTTACCAAAATCTGTGTGACTTTCCTGTGAGCAAGCATGTAGAAGGAATGCTTTCTTAGATATGTCCCCAGCAAGTAATTCTTTTGTTTGAGGGGATATCAAGCTTGCCAGGTCTCTTCATTAGCCTAGGTGGTACCCAAAAAAACAAAAACAAAAAAAACAACAACAGGTGATATTGAACAAAGAAAATTCTTGCCAAACCCATTCTTTTTTGCATCAGTCAGCCTCAAGGTGGTATGCCCAGCTAGGGATTCAGGTGGTGGAGGAGGAGCAGGACAGCACAGCTACCTTTAAAAAATAAAAATAAAAATGCTTTACAATTGTGTACCTTTTTAAACACTTTTTTAAAAAAAAGGTTAGGTACACATTTATAGTACAAATTAAAGTGAAGCAGTTATTCAGCAAAGTGCTAGAAGAAATAAAATGGTAGGCTGTTCTAAGACTGGATTCTTCTGATTAACATCAATTTATGCAGCTGGAAGAAAATAAAGCTGAACAAAAGGTTGACTTCACTCCTGCAAATTATTTACACACAATACATCTTATGATTTAACGTTTTAATGGTGCTTTTCAGTGTAAAATTCTCACTTATTCTCCAAAATCATCCTTTTAAAAAGTTATTTGCTTGCATTTACACTTTACCCTTGAGATCTGAGGTTATTCCCCCCCCCAAGTTCTCTTTTCCTTTTCCAAATTTGAGTCTTTCAAGCCATTGCTAATTTTGCCCTCATACTCTATTCCATATTATACACCAGGAAAGTTAATCAATTAATTGAAAGGCAATTCCTACCCCCAACTTAAGCCATGTAAAAAGAGAGCAGAAATTGATGTAAAATATACTCTCCATCTACAAATGAGGGAAGATTTTTGTAGCAAAGGTTACATATTCATATTAAGTGTGCCTTGGAAGGATGGAGGCATTGTATGGGAGAAGGGAGCTAGCGACAGAAATCTCTCTTCCAGTCCAGCTGTGGAAACAGTGATGCACAATGGAAGCAAAGACCAGGATCCCATTGGGTTACTATGCTCATGCAACTGGGAGTTCCACTAGTGGTTGTACTTTTTCTGGCATTTTGTAAGGAGGTATCTTGTACTTCCTTATGTAACTAGTTCAATAGCTGGAGTCTGGAAGACAAGCATCACCTCCTCCCTTGAACTGAAACAACTATGACCTGCTATGGAGTGCATCATGACTTTCAGCTGCTTATTGTGTGATAAGCAACATCTGCTGAAATTCTCTCTTCTATAGAACCACTAAAGCAACAGGATCCCTGGCCATTTCTGCACTAGATTGTTATAGTGGTATTATTCTACTTTCAACACCCTATGGAATCCTGGGGTTTGTCTGAGGAGCCTCCCTGAACTGCAAACCCCAGGATTCCATAGGATGTTGAAAGCTGAATAATTGTTACCCTGCTTGCTGGGGGTCCCTTAGGGGGATTCCCAATGCCTGTCAAAATTATCACTTGTGGGGAAAATTAGCTATGAGCACTGCTTTAGAAATGCAAAGAGGGCAGGGTAACTAAAGATCTTTTAGCCCAGCTTTTATGGAGTTGGCTCACAGAGAATCAGGCTAACTGTTCAAATTTAAGTATTTTATTGAAATAGATGTTAAAATCCATACAATCACTCAGTCGCACTCACTCCCACAAGCATACAAGACTATAGAAATTTAAAAAGAGGTGGAAATTAAAAGGGAGAGAGACATGAGGGTTTTGGGGTAATACTATATCAATCCAGAAGTCTTCGGTTTGGAAAAGACAAGCAAAAAACTCATCTCAGCCTCTCCCCAAGAGGCTAAGGGGAGCTTTTCCACTGGCAGAAACATTGTTGCGAGTCTGGGAGAACTCCTCCTCCTCTTCCTCCTCCTGCAAAATGGAAGAGAAAAAGGGGTCCCAGTTATAGTGGTGAATAGAGCTAAAAAAAAAAAATGTCCTGGGAACCAGATGGCTGCATTTTTATGACGATGGATCTCAGCTTTGGAGTTCAAAGAGCCAGGCATCCTTGTAGTTTCCTGCAAGATGAGCTTCTCATCCGAGGATGCATGCCTCCAAAGTGTAACATTATTGACTGTTTGAAATGTTAATTTGATCCC
This sequence comes from Ctenosaura bakeri, assembly GCA_948474755.1. NCBI lineage: Eukaryota > Metazoa > Chordata > Lepidosauria > Squamata > Iguanidae > Ctenosaura > Ctenosaura bakeri. The sequence continues at coordinate 114,303 of CAOLHI010002616.1, read as the reverse complement.
AGAGACCTCCCATCTCCTGTTAGTGCCATCACTGCTGAAAATCCATTCAAATGGCCTGTGTGAACCATTTGCAAAATTCACCTAGGATGTGTGACAGAAAACAGGGCTACCCTTTGATCTATTTCCATAGCTCTACTGCCTATGTGTCCTTCCAGTAGATCTCTATGGCTCACTATGTTTGATATAAAATAATTATGCTCTTCAGGACATAGCATGTAGGTGAGGTAACATAATAGTACTATAACAGTCTAGTGTGGAAATGGCTCCCGGTCTCTTGTTTCACCTGGCAACCCCGGACTGCCCACAGTATTCATGGACTAGCCACTTCCATAACTTCTACGTGCCGTGTAAGTATACCAGCAGAGATTTTTGCTTTGCCTACTCTCAACAAGTTTTGGGCCAGAATATATAGGCAAATCCCCCATGTTCCAACTAACATGGACCTGGCAAAAAATCTACCAAAAAACAGAATTTCTGTTTAAAAAAAAAAAAAAGATGAAAGGGTGCTAAAAATTAGAGCATCAAAACTGTAACCTGAACCATTGAAGAGGTAAATAGCAGACAGATAGCCTTTGATGATTCCCACTCTTGTGTTCCCAAGTTCTACGAGGAAATTGCTTTGCTTGGGTCTTACCTCCTTTTTCTGTGGTCATTTCCTGTTTCTTCCTCTCACAGCTAGAAATAGGCAAGATGGAGTCTTCATAATGACTGCCTGATTAGACTTGTGCTTGTGGAAGCCAGATTTAGGGTCTTTTGTAACCAAATTAGGGATCCTGAACTATTGTCTGAGAGGTATACATTCATTGTGCTAGCCTTCTGCAGTCTGGTAGCACAAATTCCAAGCATTCTGACAAGGAAGTTGTGGGGGAAGAAAATTACAGATGAAAGTAGATGACATTGGGATAAGCACCAGCTTTTGGGTTTCAGATAGGACAAATTCCCAAAAAAACATTTAGGTAAAAGTCTGCTGGAGGTACCCTCCGAGCAAGTTGATGCAGCACATTTGGTTCAATGGCCCTTTTCGCACAGCATTTTCAATGCAAAAGGGCCCCTCGAGCGTTGCACACATATGAGGAGCAGTCCACACGACTCCATTTGCGTGACCCTCCAGGGTCTGACAGGGACCGCTCACACATTTTTCATTTTTGGCTTGAAGCAAAAAATGGTGCGCAGTCATGCATCGCTCTGGGGCCCCGCGCACACTTACCTTGCGTGCAGAGCCTTGGGAGCTGAGCCGGTCGCACTTCCCATCCAGTTCAGCCTGTGACCTTCCGAAAGGAAGAGGCAGGGCTCTCGTGTGAGCAGGAAGCTTGTGCAGAGCTGAAGGACCCTGGCCGCGAGAGCCTCTCTCTGGAGGCTGCTCACGCAAGCACCACACCCCAGAGCTGAGAAAAGGTGAGTTGCGGAAAGGGTCAATGTGATTCCTCCTGAGAAAGATTCATGAAAAACACTGCAGCCTTGTGATTTAAGAGCTTCCTTGTGGTGTCACATTGTTGACACCACTGATTTCCATGAAGTTATCTGCTATGACATCCAACATAGGATATGTCACACTTACTCTGCCTCCAACGTGTGACAATTCTTGGAAAGAAAACCCTCCAAATGAGAAGCTAATGCCAGCTTGCATTTCATATGAACTTGAAATCATTACTGTCTCAGTTGTTTTGCCAAAGGGATGGAACTATCAATCAAAAATCCACTTTGTACCATCTAGAACCACTTTTTACACAGGACTATGTTTTCCATAGCTGCTGACTTTCAGCAATGTAATTCTTTTGTTTTCATTTGACTAAAGGTTTGGGTGGGTGGGAGACCTCAGCTTCCATATGGGTCTGCTTAATTACTTTAGTCACACAGCCAGCCTTTAATTAATATACCAGCATCTCTTGCTTTTTATGCTTTTAATAAAAGTATCATCTTTCAACATGTTTCTACATTTAATTATTTTGAGTTACTCTCATTGCAGGCTGTCCTCCTCCAAGTGAGTCCGTAATTGGGTGTACCAGCACATACTCTGTAGGAATCAATTATGCTGATACTGTTGGAGCCTCTGAAATAAAAAAATGAAAAAAAATCATTTCCTTCACACCAAGCACAGTTTTGTAAAACTTTTCTTAGTAGCAAGGACCAGTATTTCAAGGTGGCAGGCCATGAAGGTTTCTTCTACAAAACAATAGAAACACAGAATACATTGCATCATTATGATAATAAGGATGGCCGGAATTATATAAACTAGAAAAAGTTGTTGAAAACAATGATATAAAAATCCCATGAGAATCTGCTAGACATAACTGTGGTTGAGAAAAAGAAAGCTTGGATGTGGTAGTCCCAGGGCACAGCAAAACTGAAGACAAAGAGAGAGAAAAGATTATGAAATATTGAGACCTACAAGCTGAGATTCAGTACCTCTGCGAAAATAAAACATCTGTGGTTCCAGTAGTGATAGGTCCTCTGTGAGGAATTTGATATGGACTGAGAAAACATCTGAACAAAATTGCCATATATAGGATCACAATAATACAAATAAAGTTATACTGCTTGGAATGTGGCACAGTATCCAATGATACCTCACTGATTTCTAGATTCTTTGATGGAATCCAAATCACTGAGGGCCCAAAACTCTACTCAGTTACAGCTGGTAGATCTGGATACCAATATAATATATCAACTGAAGTAGTTAATAACATAAATACCATGAAAGTACTGAAAATATAATAAATGGAATATTGCAGAATAGAAACACATCTGGCCACCTTCCTTTGGCCAGTAAATGGGGATGTGTGCTCAGCTAGCAGCTGAGGTAGTTGGCAAACATGGGGAGAGAGGAAGGAAGCAGAGCTACATCTAGAACAGCTTGATGCTCCACCAGGTTGATGCAAGATATTAGCCATAGTCTTTTACCGTTGTCGGGGTGGCTTTTCCCCCCAACAAAGAGTACAAGGGGGAGCAAATGCAGCAGCACTTTTTACTACATGTCAGAGTGGGAAAAGTCCAGTTGCCTGCAGCTCAGACCATTTGTTGTTATTCCCAAAGTCAATGATAGGGACTAACCAATTAAAATCAATTAACTTATCAATTAAGTTAGGCATTTTCTAACAAAAAGGAAAACTTACTTAAATTTTTAATTTAATTGGTTTACTTAATCTGGACTTTCAGATTAATATAATTCTAGAATGAAGTTAGACTAATAGAATCTTAGAGCTGGAAGGGACTGCAAGGGCCGTTGAGTCCAACTCCCTGCCATGCACATATAGATAACTACAGCACTCTTGAAAGATGCACATCTAACTTCTGTTCAAAGACCTCCAAAGAAGGAGACTCCACTACCATCTGAGGCATTCTGTTCCACTCTCAAACAGTTCTTAGAGTAAAGATTATCTTCCTAATATTTCAAAGGAATTTCTTTTCTCATAACTTGAAGTTATTAATCAAGTCTCTAATTAATTTAATGAGAAATCAATAAATTTTAATACATGCAAAGAGCATGGTTCTTTAATATATGCAAAGAGCTATAGGAATCTCCTCCCACTCAGTTTCAGTAGATGACCCTGAGCCAGTATACGACAGATACATAATTTTATGCATCTCTATTACGTTCCCTCCTTTTCATATTTTTCCCTAACCTAAACAAAACCAAACATTGTAAAAATTTCCTTGTGTCCAAGTTGCTATATTCGTTGAGACATTTTGATCAATCCTTTCTACAACTTTTCCAGCTCCATAATTTCCTTTTGGAATGTGGTCAGCAGAGCTGTACTGAGTATTCCAATTGTGGTCACACTGTGGATTTCTATCAGGATGGTATGCTATTGGCAGTTATATTTCCAGTTCCTTTTCTATTTGTGCACAATGATTTCTTTTTCTTTTTTTAATTGCAGCTGCACATTGGTTCAACAGTTACATCCAGCTGTGATGCCAATATCCCTTTTTAGCTGGTTGCTGTCACCTTGAATCCTATCAGCATGGTGTAGTGGTTTGAATACTGAAATAGAACTCTGGGAGAGTAGGTTTGAATCCCTGGTCAGCCATGAAAACTCTGGGATGGCATTAAGCAAGTTACACTCCCTTAGTCTAACAGGAAGTCAGTGGTAAACCTCTCAGAATAAACCTTGCCACCTCACTAGTCACTTCTCTCCAGGATGAAGAGGAGCCATTGCTGAACACCTTTTGCATTTGATCAGCCAATGGCAAATTCATCTAACAGCAGCCTTGTGTAGCCCATATTTTACTACTTTGTTTGCAAGAATATCATGGGGGATCTTGTCAAAGGCCTTACTGAAATCAAGATATGCTACACCTACAGCGTTCTCTTAATCTACCAAATTTGTAACTCTATCAAAAGAAGGAGCAAGAGAGATTAATTTGGCATAGCTTGTTTTTGAGAAACCCACGTTGACTTTCAGTGATCACAGCATTCCATTCCGAGGGCTTACAGATTGTCTGTTTAATGATCTGCTCTAGAATCTTTTCCAGTGTTAATGTGGGTAGTAAATTGTATGGGTCCTCTTGTTACCAGGCCGTACACCCCCACATTTTGATATGGTCTAATTGGCAACATATATTAATTGGCAGATGTGTTGGCATAATATATAAATAATACTTATGGCTGGCAAGGCCATATGGAAGAAAGGGACACTGGCTGGGAGCAGGCCAGAGGTGACCTTAGCATGGCCAGATCAAAAATTCTCTGCAATTAGCCAAGAAAGCCTGGCTTAATGGCTCTGAGCTAATCCTATCAACTGCCAATACCAGAAAACAATAAGGTGCCCAGGACCCGTACTGTGTGTATATCCTACTGCAGAAAGCCCAGAAACCCCCTCTCAACCAAAACATTGAAACCAATCAGTCCATTCCAGAACCCATTGTCTGTGTTGCAACTCCCAGTGTTCACTAGGTTGGGAGACCAATCAACACACATCCCTTCAGGGAGGAAAAGAGAGGATATAAATCTTTAGTTTTGAGAAGTCAGTTGCAATCAGATAAAATGCAAGACTCCACTATGTCGTTCTGAATCCTGGGCCCTTTTTGCACACCAGTTGTGTTGTGAAATGGCCTCAGGAGCTTCACGCAATTGCGAGGACCATTTCACATGACGCCCTTGCAATCGTGTAACGCTCCCAAGGCCAATAGGCGGCGATCACACATTATATCATTTTTGGCTTATTGCTGAAAATGATGCGCGATCGTGCATCTCTCCCAGGCCCCACATGCACTTACTTTGCGTGCAGAGGCTCCGGAGGCACAGCCATCACACTTCCTCCCCCAGCGCATTCTGGGAAAGTACCTGGCTGCATTGCAGAAGGAAGGAGCAGAGCACTCACGCTTCCTTCCAGCCAGCACGGAGTTGGTGCAGAGGAGAAGCAGAGGAGATGCGAGTGCTTCTTGGAAGAGGCTTCTTGCGCGATCCCCTCACTCTGACGCTGGAAAAAAATAAGATGCGAAAAGGGCCCTGATCTGTCTGCCCTTAAATAGAAGTCTAAGTCACATTTCAAGTTCTTCACTACTCTTCTGGAATGGTAATTATATAATCCCAAAATCCCTCAGCCTCTCTATCTATGATTTTTTCCCCTCCCTTTCTCCTTCAGTTAGCTGTTGTGTGAATGCTTGACAGTATGTATTTTGTGTGCATGCATGGGTGAATTCCCGCAATAAAAACACATTTTTAGCTTACTTTTTAATCTTTGGCTGGCTTTTGCTTGGTCTAATCCTGTAAAAATTGAGTTGAACGTCTTGCTGGGTTACCCTGCCCTTTGTTCTGCCAAGGCCAGTGCTCAGCTAATTCCCCCAGTCTTTGCATTTTTGGAGTGAATCAAGGTGTCCCCCAGGGGACCCCCAGAAGTCAGGGTAACACTCTTTCTTTGCCCTTTTTGAAGATGGGGACAACATTTGCCCTCCTTCAGTTTACTAGGACTTCTGTTCTTCAGGAATTGTGAAAGATTGTTGCCAGTGGTTCTGAGAGTACTTCTGCCAGTTGTTTTAATATGCTTGGATGTAGTTCATCTGGCCCTGGAGACTTGAATTCATTTAGCCAGGTATTCTAGTACTACCCCTTTACTTGTTCTGTGCTGCATTTGCTCTACTGCATCATCCATTCCATTTCCCCCAGGTTGAGCACTGTTTTCTTTTGGGGAAAAGACCAAGGCAAAGGAAGTGTTGAGTAGTTTCACCTTTCTTCTGTCCCCGTCAGCATTTTACCATGTTTTCTGCATAGTGGCCCTACCATTTCCTTATTGTTCCTTTTGCTATGGACATAATCAAAAAAGCCCTTTTTATTGTTTTTAACCTCTCTAGCAAGCCTGAGTTTGTAATGTGATTTACCTTTTCTGACTTTATCCCTACATGTGCTGGCTATTTGTTTAAATTCCTCTTTCTTCCACCACACTTATGCAAAATGCCTGTTGGTTTTGCTCTTGTTTCACTCTACTTCATAGTGGACCTACTCCTAATGCCATCCCATAATAAAGGTTCTCTGGATAGCTTAAAAAATTAGGGGGGGAAATGAAAGTCAAAGAGTTTAAAATACAGCCATCACATAGAAAAATGAAACATGAGGCAGCATGATAAGTTTGAGCAGCAGAAAAAAAGTAAATTAGGAAAACGAACCAGACTATCACATTTTAAAAGGCTAAAAATCAGTTTTTGAAAGGCTTGGAACTATGTTTAAGTCCTGTCCTGCTTTATTAAAGTCATGGCTAATTGAATATATTGTTGCTACTTTCCTCATTCTAGTAGAAACCATCTGAACTGTGAATCAAACTGAATTTTTTGAATAACAGGAACTACATATAAAACACTTGGGCCCTTTCACACTACACAATTATAGCATTTTGTTGGCATTTTAAACTGTCATAGTTGCAACCTATGGAACCTTGGGGATTTATAGTTTTATGAGGTATTCAGACTTTCTTGCTTGAGCCTCTAGTGATTCCCCAAGGTACAAATTCTAGGATTCTATAGGATGCTGCCATGGCAATTAAAATTGGATCAAAGGACTACAACAATAACAAAGGGAAAGGGCCCTTTGTCTCAAAGAAACAGTCTTCAGGCTCTTATGACAACTCCTTCGCTCTCTTACGGCTGTGAATATTTTCAGAACTCTTGCCTTGGTGACCTTACTAATTTACCTTTCTGTAAGAACAGTTTACTTAGCTTTACAGAAGACAAATATTAGAAACTAAAAGGTTCAATTTTTTTTATTTGTTCATAACCATATTTCTACTTCTCACTGCACAACAGTGATCTCAGTGACAGGCAAGTTTCTTCTCTATTTTACAGCAACCTCTTCTCTGAGAAACACCCTTCAGTATCCCACCCATGGCTCAAGCTCTGAAAGCAGGGGGATCCTGCCTTCCTAGACTCTCTCCCCCAGTGCATGAATGGGCTCTTGCCTGAGACAATGTGAAAAATATACAGCCTCTTTCTCTTCCCCTTTCCTTTCTTCCCTTATCTTTTCCCACTAATGTAGCTATTTCTAATTTTGGTTGTAAAACCAATCTTTCCTCTTGACTGAGTAGGAGAAACTTTTTCCCATGAAGAACTAATTCTCCATGGCAGAAATCAATTTCAGCTGGGGCTGACAGGGGAAGGAGCCAAACCTGCTTGTGTGAAGAGCTGGAACTAAAAAGCAGGGGGATTTTGAAGTTTTGCAGGGTTACATTGGTTTCTTTCTCTGGCCATTTCCGCACTAGCTTGTTATAGTGCTATTATTCCACTTTCAACATCCTATGGAATCCTGGGGTTTGCAGTTTAGGGAGAGGCCTCAAAGGATTCCATAGGATGTTGCAAGTGGAATAATAGCACTATAACAGGCTATTGTGAAAATGGCCTCTGTCTACAGTCTTATCTGTCCTTCTCTTGCTCTTATGAAAAATTAGGCCAAGAGCCAACAGGTTACCAACTCCAGCTCTTGGTCATCATTGGAAAAAAATTTAATGACATGCAATTAATATTGTTTCCTGATGACTTACATGCATATGCAAGGCACCAAATATAAACTGGCGAACACACTCCCTTTCTTCTAAAATTATCTACAATACTCTCTCCACATTCGCATGTTTCACCTTTGCAAATTTGATTACTTGTGAGACAAATGCTTGCCTCCCCCGCCTTTCATCCTCCCAACCCTCGCATTCCTCACCCCAGGCTTGTGAGGCTTGTGTTTAAAATGAAGGGTTCTCCCCCCTTTTGGGTGAGCAAAGCCCCCTCCCATTGCTAAAGGTATGGCCTCTCTGCCATGTGGTTATACATTCTGCTGTGTATTGGCCGCTAATTGGTCAGGTGCTCCTTTCTCAAGACAGCCACCAGAAGTAATTAGAACTCCAGAACTTCACTGTCTGACAGGAAAGTACTAGTAAGCCTTTTAGCTTGTCTTTTTTCTCCCCTTCCTTCATTGCTGGGGCCAGAAGCAAAAGAATGGGAGAGAGGAATCTCCGGAGGGGAATGGAATCACGGCAAGGGAGTTATTTGCGTTCTTTCCACTTTGGTGAGGGTTCTGTGCCCTTAACCCTCACGAATCTGGAGGGGCAATGGTAATTACAATTGACTGTAAGGAACAGCAGCTTACTTCAAATAGTGAAATTCACTTTTCAGACCTCATAAGACTTTGCAGAGAGCCAGGGTGGTGTAAGGCATTTGAGCACTATACTACTGCTCTGGAGAACAGAGTCAAATACCTATTCAGGCATGGAAACCCACTGCATGACTTTGAGCAAATCACACTTTCTCAGCCTCAGAGGAAGGCAAAGGCACACACTTTAGTATATCTTGTCAAGGAAATTCCATGATAGGTACACCTTAAGGTCACTATAAATCAGAAGCAACTTGAAGGCACACAACAACGCAGCAACAAGACTTTGCAGGCAGAGGCATGCCTTGAGAATGGTGTGTGCTTGAGAGGCTTGTCCTACATTTAGTTCATTAGGACTTAGCAAAAAGGTTACATTTAATACAGCTGCTTTTCACAGGCCTGTAGCTGTGCAAATATATTACTTCAGGTCAATAATTTGGCAATGACATAGGGACTGGATCGTAGACAGGGAAGCAGTTTCTCTCTATTACACAGTCATTTACTTTGTAGATTGTGTCTTTTGTATTTTTAGAAGTAGATGTTGCTAAGGCAACCAGAGTAGCTGAACATTATGTTTCACTGAGAACAATACATCTTTAAATATTCAGGCAATTTTCCATTGTTCAAAGAAATGGCAAGATTAGGCAGATTCTGCAGACCAGATGAGAGAAGTTTAGGTTAGTCTTAAAAAGAAAAAAAAATATTCTGTGTATACTGGCAGACATGCAGTGACTCTAGATTAAACATAAGGCAAATTTATAGCGCATCTATGGAACTTGCTGCATATAATATAGAAGCAAAACATGTTTGTTTCTCTTATATTCCCCAGTAAACAAAGGAAGTAGTATATTGAATTTTTATGCTTGTGTAGCACCTAGAAAACATTAGGGATAATCTAGTAATAACAATAACAGTTTGATAGTTTGTATCACTACAGGAACTGAACTATGCATTAGAAATGTGGGACGTAATTCTTTGCTAATTTTATTCTTGAAGGAACTAGCAAGTAATTTTACCAATTTTCTTTCCGCAGTTTTCTTTTCTTTCTTTTTTCCTACAACTAACTTTCTTATCTTTCTTTCACAGTTCAGAACTTATTTTGCACCAAATTTGCACGTGGAATTTTTGCAGAGAAAACATTCCATGAATGGAAACCCAGAGGAATATTATTTTCTTTGCAGAAAATGCTGTTTAGTGTGCAGAATGCTTTTTGATGTATGGAGAATTCTGTATTTATTCTGTTCAGTTCTGTAGATGGGGACTTATTTCTGCCCAACATTCACATGTGGGTTTTTTGCACAGAAAACAAGTCCAAAACTGCAAAGATTCTCATTAGATTGAATTTCTCCTTGTCACAGTTTCCTGAAACTCAAGAAATAGGTTTTTTAAAGACCCTTTTAAGACTATTTTCAAGTATATTTTTCCATCTGTTTTGAAAATTCAGGCATTACCACTGCTTGTCATAATTTAAAGCTTGGTGACTGAGTTATTGTAAGGTCTAGCTTTACTGGCCTGAATTCTGATGTTCTGCTCTGATGTTCTCATATTCATATTCATGTTATGTTATCAATGGCTATCACTATCTACTATTATTTTAATGGTTTATTTTTTAATTTTAATTATGATTTATCAAAAAGAGTATTATGCATTTGCTTAACTTACATGTGATTGAAAACTGCCTTATGAGAGACACTTTTAAAAGGCTGGTTATACAGTTAAGTGGCCATTTCCGCACTGGACTGTTATAATGTTATTATTCCACTTGCAACATCCTATGGAATCCTAGGGTTTGCAGTTTTGGGAGGGGCCGACAACTGCAAACCCCAGGATTCCATACAATGTTGCAAGTAGAATAATAGCACTATGACAGTCTAGTGCGGAAATGGGCAGTAAAGGAATGAATGGATGGATGGATGACAATTGGATTCATGAGAAGCTCAGGAACATCATTCAGTTTCAAAAGATGACTCCAAATCCAAGTATGCCTAGGATACCATATGAAGCAGATTTGGTACTTAAAGTGAAGGCATAGTTAAAGATACCTGAGTGAAAACTAGAGACTGCTCCTATACTTCTAATGGTTGTGTAGAAGAGGAAATTTCAGCAGTTGCTGCTTGTTACCTGGATGCATAGCAAGCAATACCTGCTGACATTCCCTCTTCTGTACAACTATTAAAGGTACAGGAGCCCTTTCCAATTTTCAGTTTGGCAACCACAGCATAGCACTATAATTATGGATTGTGAAAGAGCTCTATACTGAAAAAATCCCAAACATTAGCATTTCAAATTACGTAAATTGTTATTGGACAAAATGGGTTAACATCACAATGTCTAATGAAAACTGCAAATGAGTAGACTGTACTGACAATCCCCACAAAAGAATGATAGAAGATTTTGGAAAGTAATAAATGTTGGCTTCTTTTCTTGTTATTCTTGGTTGTGGAAGCATCTGCTTCAAATATTTGTTCTGCACACAATTGAGATGCCTACAAATGTACATTTTGAATAAATGTAAAGCAGATGTTCACAGACACTGTATGAATTTACAAGTGTATGTCTTAACAAAAACATTCAGAGGAGTATTGCAAAGATTGGATCTAGTGATTTAAGGCCATAAGTCTAGGTAGTTTAGGAAACAAGTTGTGCAAAAATCAGTGGGACTTGGGATGTCAATCTGATTTAATAATTCTAAAGGACATAAGCTGTCTGAATGGGTTCTTTTTAATTTTCAAGTTTCAAGTTTAGCAGCTTCTTATACCAGAAGTATAAAATAAGCAGCTAAGATGGACATCCAGATTTCCTTTTAAAAAATGTGGGTTTTTAGGGTGCTAAGGTAGAAGGCACTAGGAAAAGGGGAAGACCACATTAGAGTTGGATAGACTCTGGCCCTTTCTGCAACCTTTGTCCTGGCGGCATCTGGTGACGATGGCAGCAGCAGCTCTGCTAAGAGGGGAGCACAATGGAGCACTTCCCTCCACACCAGCTGCCTCCAGGATCCAGGAAGCGCAATGGCCACACCTCTTCCTGCCTCAGCACAGTCAGGTACTGTTCTAGGCTGCACTGGGGCAGGAAGCACAGCCACTGTGCTTCCGGGACCTCCTCAAGCAACATGCATGGCAGAAGAGTGGCACAATTGCTGGTCATTGATGAGGAAAATCTGTCAATGATTTGTGGCATGACTGTGGTACCCGGGGACAGGAGAAGGACAGGATCAGGACAACATCATACATAAGTGTCGTCCTGGTTCCATCCTTCTCCTGTCCCCATGGTGGTGAGGTGCATTGAGTAGAAAGGGCCTCAGTTAAGGAAGACACTTTCCTGAATCTGCAATACCTGGGCAGGGCTGTTGATGATAGGGTGACTTAGAGGTTTCTCATTCATAGGGCCACCATAAGTCAAGGTCGACTTGATGGCAGTTAAAAATAACAACAAAAGCATCCAGCTGGTAAAAATGAATGCCCATTTCCATTCTTACCATTTTATGGGAATTAAGCAGTTCTGTCACTGAAGTCAATAGGATGTGCTCAGCATTCTTAGCAAAGTCAATACCTTCCTCATAAACCTAACACATGGGTTAGAAATTCAAGTGAGGCTGATTTTAAAAACTGGGCTGTTTCCTGTGTGGGGGAAAAAGAGAAAGCGAATGCAGTGTATCTTCTCTTACTTACAAGAAAACTTACTTTTCTCTTCCTTTGTAATTTCCTCAATGTAATTATGATATTGGACAGTATTCTATATCAGCTACTGAGTTAAATATACTAAAGTCAGTTGAGAGGGAGTTAAAATTGTGTCAGTAGTGTCACAATCATGATAAAGTAGTGATTGTGAATGCACAACATTTACTTTAACCAGGAAGCAAGAGTTCCATTCTGCCAGTGATTGAACCATGGGTGAATGACATTTCTGTCAGGTTGGAGGGTGCATTGGGTGAGGAGAGATTACTTAGCTAAATATGCTTCACTATGGGCCTTTCTGCACTACATTGTTACAGTGCTATTATTCTACTTTCAACACCCTATGGAGTCCTGGGGTTTGCAGTTTAGGGAGGGGCATTTAGAATTCTCAGCCAAAGAGGTCTCTGGCGTCAGTACACTATAAGCCCCAGAATTCCACAGGATGTTGAAAGTGGAATAATAGCACTATAAGCAGTGTAGTGTGGAAAGGCCTTAAGTAGTTGATATAGGCTATTATCCATTGTTTTGGAAACAACTGGAGTCTCTCTGTATGTGTATTTAAAAATAAAGATTGGGGATGTAGAATCTGATACTGAATAATGGCTGTTAATATTGATACTCTTGCTCTAAATGGTGTATTTTGACTGTCCTTCTGTGCACTGGACCCAGAAATATCCACCACGGTGCACAAGGGTCAATCTCCCTGTTTCCTAGCACTTGGATACAGTGAGCAAGTTTCAATAGTAATAACTCTATTCCTAAATACTGCATATACACTGCCACAAAGGTGGATATATTGTCCAGAAATGCAGGCAATCAAGGAAAATTAGTTCCCATAGATACCAATGTCTCTGGTGTGGGAATGCAGGGATACTATGGCTCTTGTTAACTTTGAACGTTTCCTAGAATGCTTGTGGAAACATACCAAAACAAAAGGAAATATAAGAGGTTCCACCATCACAGTTAAACCACTATGATTGCACTTTAACTACTATAGAAGCATTTATGGAACACTGAGGTTTCTACTTTAGTGAGGCACTAGAGCTCTCTGGCAGCAAATTCTAAATATCTCTCCCTAAACTGCAAATCCCACATTCCAATGGATGGTAACATGCCAATTAACATGAAATCATAGTGCTATAACTGGATAATGTGAATGGCCTTCTTGTCAGGTGGTCCACACTATCATTTCTCAAAGATATTGTGGAATTTGTCTGGCATTTTTTTTTCATTCAAGCCATGTATCACATCAACAAAATCACAGCTTGCAAAAGTTATGTGCCAGTATGACCCCCGTAGCTCCTGGGAAGTATAGTCCAAAAAAGTAACTTTTTAAAGCTCTGACTGAGATCTAGTGCCTTATGAAAAAGCCAATAATTAATAATTCAATAATTAATAATAAATTAAGAGCCAACATGATGTAGTGGTTTGAGTGTTGATCTATGACTCTGGAGACCGGGATTCCAATCCCTGCTCAGCCATGGAAACCCATCGGGTAATCTTGGGCAAGTCGCACTCTCTCAGCCTCTGAACAAATCTTGCCATGAAGACCCCATGACAGGGTCACCTCAAGATTGCCATAAGTCAGAAGCGACTTGAAGACACACAACAACAAGGCTACATAAGAGGTAATAAATAAGTTTGTATGCAGAAGTAATTGCCCAAGGCAGAAAACTTTAATGTGTCCAGCTTTCTGAAACTGAGACCTTTATCTACTGTGACCTCTCTGTACAAATCTTGCTACACAGAAGTGAGTGTGTGTGTATGTATACCTCTATACACAACACATATTACATAGCTCTCCTTCATTTATTATACTCAAGAAACTGTTTTCTGGGAATGATATGAAAAAGGCCATTCTGAAAAATGATATTCTTGCTAACCTTGTAGTGTAGCTAACTAAACTTTCATCCACCTGTCACTTATTTGACTGTTGAAATTAGAAAGGAAGAAACTAAGGATAGAACAATAATTGGATGTAATCTATATTCAGGAATATGATCTGTGCATGGCAGGATGCAAACAGAATAAAGTTAAACGTCTTGACTCTGCATCCAGCTACATGATACAAATGTGCTTGGTCTCTGCTAAATGTTCTGCAGTCTTTGGATATGAAGTTCAGGACTGGTGAAAAGGGGGAAATGATGTGAGATGTTTTGTTAGATGTAGAGCAGAGACCACCTCTCTCTACTATATAGGCTCTACAGAACAGTACTTGCTGAACAGGATTGATAGAAAAAGCCCTACTTTGATTTTCAAAGTGTAAGTGATTTTCAAAGTGGTTGTCTGGTGCTTATCAAAATGACATCCTGGAGCTGAGATACTGTGATACTCTTGCCAGAATCAAATTACTCCAAAGGTCAGAATCATTAACATGCATTCCAAAGGAAATGAAATCACCAGTGAGAACCGTACAAACTTTCTATGCTGGTGCAATCTTTCATCTTTTTTTATTCTATAAAGAGAGAAAAAAAACACAAGCTATACATAGTGGGCCACAAACTATATGTAGTTTTCCATCTATCTGTTTGCCCCCTAAAAGAAGGGCCACCAATTTTATCTCTAAAATTTGATGTTGTAGATGCAAAATTCACCTAGGGTTTTCACATTAGAGCTGATTTCTCCCTTTGAAAAAGACATACACTTCCCTCTTCAACTTTCTGCATCTTCTAATGTGCCAATGGAAATATAATCAGTAGCTTGAGGCTTGAGGGACAATGCAATCATGCCAATTCACCTATGGCCAGCCCTAGCATTAGGCAGAATGAGGAAGACACCTCAAGCAGCACTGGAAGACAGCAGCACGGTACTGGGGGAGAGAACTGTATGTTAACTGCCCTTCCCTGCATTTCCTAACTAGCCTGTATGACCTTCAGGGGTAATAAAGGATGCTATGCCAGTCTTCTTTTGTGCACGGACCAGGGATGGGGATAGGTGTCATTTTGTTCTTTCCTTCAGGCAGCAGAACATCTTGGGACAGCCCTGACTTCAACGGGTTGATGAGAGCCTAGGAAAGTATTTCTGTAAAATAAAAATTCACATACGGCAGCAAAGACACTGCCCTCCAAATAATAACAGAACCAATTCCTAAGCCAGTAGATTGAAAAGTAATGTGTTAAAAGCTTCATTAGAAAGACAGAACTATACCAGAGCTCAGTGCTTTTTGTGGATGGTATTGCTCCCACTGTAACGACCCCTACAGCATGCTGTGAAATTACATGTTGACATGAGATTGCACTAAAGGCTTTGTAACTGTTCTGCAATCTATCTCAAAGAGCATTTAAAACTTGCTTATCAATCAGCTTTTTGTTGTGAACACAACCACCAAAAAAGTTCTGCCTGGAAGCATAATCTAGTAAATGAAATGGTAGACAGGAAACTTTAGAAAGTCAAGAAGATTTATCATTCCCTCACTTGCTGCAGGAATCACAGAGAATATCAATCTTTATGAAGAATCTTGACTAAAAGGATGATTCTGCCTTATTAGAAGAAGATTGGGATGGAAATTGCTTCTGAAAGCTAGGAGGAATTAAAACAAATTTTGCAATATAATAAGATGAATAATGAAGAAGTGAAGCTGAGGCCAAAAAGAGAAAGTTCCATATTCCCGAAAGCAATTTAATCTATAATGCTGCTTAAAAGAATAGTAAGCATTACACTGACAGACTGTACAGTTATCAGAAATGTCAGTCATTGGTATCCATTCCAGTGGGCAAGAAATGGCAGTAATAACACCTGAGGATCCAGAATGATCCACATATGAAGGTGTCACTTTATAAGCACCTCTTTTAAATGAAATAAGCCAATATTTGAAGGTTACTATTTTACACTGAGAGAGGGGAACCTCTGAATGGCTCCCTATCAGTTTGCAAACTTCTTCTGCTATTATCTTGGATGTAAGAATATAGTTAAACTTTAAATACCCTGGATGGAACTGAGATACGTCTTGGAGGTAGGAAACAGATTGCATGGAACTGATTTGTGCTTTGTAGCCTGTGATGCTATTGCACTGGTCAAAAGATGGTTTCCCACCTATGTTGCGAAACTTTGCTCTGATCTAAGTAGGGTCATTTCCACTTTTCTCTGTCTGTCTCTTCTTATCTCTATAGGTAGACCTATTTCCAACATCTTGTTAAAAGATTTTTAGGCCACTTCTGGGACATGAGTAGGAAAGTACAATAGAACCAAGGACCCATTTCGTGCTCTGCAACACCTGGAGGTGTCCAGAAATCCATTTCTGGTTTTGAAAAAACAGGTAAGCATGTATATGTGCTCTTAAACAGGACAAGGCACCCTTGCAACTTTTTTAAAAGATGAATTGACTCTCTGGAAGCTTCCCAAATTCACACACACCTTTTTTAATCAGAAAAATGGCAGTATGGGGGATTGGGGAGTGACAAGGGCCTCAGAAACAGGCTTAGCAGGTTGCATGCAGCCCAATAGGTCCATTTTTTGCTAAAAATAATTTCACTGTGGTTTGTTATATTTGTCTGCATCAGTGTGTTTCCAAGGGGCAAGCTGAGCTATGTTCAAGTCCATGAAGTGTGAACCAGACTTATTTTCAGAATATTCTTAATTGCCAGCAGCAGATGAAGTGGTTTAAATTTAGTATGTCAATATTGTTTGGCTGCATGGCTAATATAGGTGTTTGGATTCACCTCTACTTGCTGGGGACAAGCCTTATGACAAACTTTGCCCTTGTAAAAACTTCTTTCTAATCCATGAGAATGCCATAGGTATTAACTGCAGCTTCAGTAGTATAATTTATTTTAAGGGTATCCAGTTGCATGCATGTGATAAATGAGGGAGCACATTAATTTGGTCACTCAAGCCTTCTGCTTTCATGACACTTTGCACAGAACTGGAAGTCCTGTTTTCTTCAACAGTTTCATTGACTATCCTTGTGTCATAACATTTGTTATAGAACTGTAATCCTAAATAGGCTAAACATGACCTCTAATATATCTGGCTCAAGCCTGGTCACTAGGTAGGAATATACCCAAGTGCTGACTTGACGCTACCCACTCACCAATTCCCTTAGGTTGCCTGGAATTTATTATCAAATTTCTTAAATAAGGCTACTGTTGAACTGGATACTAGACTAATTAGGCCCTTTCCACACAGCATTTGCCACGTGAAAGGGTGCTTGGAGCGTCTCGCAATTGTGAGGAGTGATCTGCATGACGCACTCACAATCATGCGATGCTCCAAGGGCTGGCAGGTGCCGATTGCACATGTTTTCATTTTCGGCTGGAAGCCAAAGATGGTGCGTGATCGTGCATTGCTCCTGGGCCCCGCGTGCACTTACCTGGCGTGCGGAGCCTCCGGAGCCATGCTGGTCATGCTCCCTGCCCCAGTGCAGCCTGGGAAACTCCCAGGCTGCACTGCGGAAGGAAGAGGCAGGGCTCTTGCACAAGCAGGCAGCTTGTGTGGAGCTGAAGCAGCAGGGACACAAGAGCCCCTTGCCGGAGGCTGCTCGCATGATCCCCGCACCCCAGTGCTGGAAAAAGGTAAGGTGCGGAAAGAGCCTAATTTTCAATTGAGCAGTAAGTGAATTTGTTTTTCAGAAATAGACATCAAGAATAATTTAGAATCCATTAGTAAACACATTATTGGAACCAGAAAACTTCTTTGCTATCTTTTGGTGCGCACATTTTTGTAAACAGCTGAACAAGTGCATTATATATCTATTTTTGCAATATAGCATCCCTTTTCTTGATGTTATTTCTGTATATTTTAGAAGCACTTCCAGGTATCATTCCTTTTTTCATATACATGAAGAAGCTTAATAATGAATTTCACTTCCCCTTGTGCTGACAGAGATGCAGCTGGGAGTTTATCTGACCCAGATCTTTGTGCTGTAATCTTATTTAGATGAAAACAGGAAGGCCAAAGGACTCACATTCTAGCAGAATACTTTGTTGTTTAGCCAAAACTAGTTTTCATGTGAAATGAACTATGGATGAATTTTGGATCCATCTCCAAAACAATTATAGTTAATATTGCAGAACCAAAGATTCTTACGCCATTTCTGTACTATATTGTTATAGTGCTATTATTCCACTTTTAACATTCTATGGAATCCTAGGGTTTGCAGTTTAAGGAGGGGCATTTAGAATTCTCAGCCAGAGCGCTCTTTGTCCTCATCAAACTATGAACTCCAGAATTCCACAGGATGTTGAAAGTGGAATAATAGCACTATAACAATGTAGTGCAGAAATGGTCTTAGTGTTGGAAAGGGGCAAAAGGGCCATCTAGACCAACCAACTGTCATGTAGGCAGGCACAACTGCAGCACTCCTGAAAGAGCCCTATCCAACCTCTGTTTAAAGACGACCAGAGAAGGAGAGCACACACACACACACACACACACACACAAACACCAGCAGTTTATTTCACTGTCAAACAATTCTTACAATAAAGAAGTTCTTTCTAATGTTTAGGTGGGAAAATGTTTATGTTGACCTCTTAATATTTATCTGGATAAGGCTTCACATCATTGTGATAATCTCAGTTAAAATTACAATTGCAAATTACCTCAGGATATCATGAGGTTCTTGTGGCAATTAAAAAATTATCCTGGGCGAATTTGTAATTGTGATGTTTCCATATCTTATCTGTCCTGAAGGAGGGTTCAGAATCATAGTGGCAGGTACAAAGGGAGTCAGCAAATCTATCTTATATTAAATTTCTGGTTTTGTACCCTTTTTGTCTGCAAACAATGATTTTCCCTCTGACTTCTTCCTGCATCATCAGATGGCCTTGACACTCTGCCAGCTGAGGTAAACTCAGTTAATAAATATCTTGTTTCTCAATGTTTCAGTTGTGACAGAAAATGAATCTCATAAAAGAATCAACTGAGAGTTTTATATCCCATTTCCCACCCTTGAGAGTCTTAACAGAACCAAAAAGGAAACAGAAAGGAAAAGAAAGGAAAAGGCAAGTAGCAGTGTTGATGTGTTAGAAAAAATCCAGGCAACTAATAATAGGTAATATCTAGTCACATAGGGGCAGGGAGGCAATGGGGGCGGTTTGCCCAGGCGGCAATGTTTTTGGGGTGTCCCAGCCTGTATCCATGCCCCCGCATGCCCTGGCCATGCCCACATGCACCTCACACACAGTGGCCACGCCCCCATGCCGTAGCCCCACCACCACTCCCCACACACTCCAAGCTCCACTACTGGTAATATCCAGGACCAAATGAAAAGCAGAGCTTGGATAAGTTATTTTTTGGAATGTAACTGGGCAATTTTGGAGAGCCAGCATGATGTAGTGGTTTGAACATTAGACTACCACCCAGAGACCAGGGTTAGATTCTCCGTTCAGCCATGGAAACCCCACTGGGTGACCTTGGATGCATCACAAACTCTTAGCCCCAGGAAATCCTGTGAAAGGTTCATCTTAGGCTCACCATAAGTTGGAAAGGCACACAGCAACAACAACAAAGTCAAAACACACATACATATCTTTTTCAAGCTTTGCTAAAAACACACACACCATCTTCAGGATATATGAACAGTCCTTCTACCCACCCTTCCAGACATTTGTTTTTAAGGTGATTATTTGATTTTCAAAGTAATTATTATATCTCTTTTGATTAACATCTGGACTGAAAAAAGTTCTAGTTGAACTAAGGAAAATTTGGTGTCTTCCTTTTGTTGTTGCCAACCGCTGTTGGGATGACCTCAGTCTGTAGCAGCACTATGGATGAGAGACTTCCAAGTCACTCTATCATCAACCGCCCTACTCAAGTCTTGCAGATTCAGACATGTGTCTTCCTTAATAAAGTCTGTCCATCTGTAATGTGATCTTCCTTTTTCCCTACTACCTTCCACCTTCCTAAGCATTATTGTCTTTTCCAGTGAGTCATGTTTTCTCATGATATGGCTGAAGTATAACAGCCTCAGTTTAATCATCTTGGCTTCTAGGGAGAGATCAAGCTTGATTTGCTTCATTTACTTGATACCTAATAAAACCATGATGCTACTGCTACTTTTTGCTGTGACCTATCTAAATATGACCATAGCAAGTAGCAGTGACCAGATATGTAATCTCCTTATTTTCTTCCTTTTTTCCCTGAGTAAAATGTTTTAGCAAAATATACACCATTGGATCACATCCAGATAACTCCATTAATACCTCTTAGCACTTTTTTTTTTTCAAAAAAAGGGAGGAAAGAAAAGTAAGAGGACACTGAAGCAGCTGCTGTTGAGTGTTAAAAATGCTGAATCTGGAGGAGAAAATACTGCATTTGCTAGAAATTGACCTACAATGAGTCACTTGACTTTAGCATGTGGAAGAGGAAGGACTTTGCATTTTTACAATTTGACTTTCATACTCTGCTGTTTTATCTGGCCATTTCTGCACTAGATTGTTATAGTGCTATTATTCCACTTTCAACATCCTATGGAATCCTGGGCTTTGCAGTTTAGGGGGGGGGCATTTAGGATTCTCATTCAGAGAGCTCTTTGGCATCACTAAACTACAAATCCCAGGATTCCACAGGATGTTGAAAGCGGAATAATAGCACTATAACAATGTAGTGCAGAAAGGCCTTCTGACTTTGGTGTTTAATGATACATCTTTACACTTGAGGATTGAATTTAGTTCCTTCATGACTGCCTTTCCTAGTCTTCTTGACTACAATCTCCATTTTGTCTAATGACTGAGCCAGGTATAGGAAATCTTTTAACTATTTCAATGTCTTCATTACCTACTCTGAAGTTATCTAAATATCTGTGGCCACTATTTTCATCTTCTTAATATTCAGCTGTAATCCTGGGTTTCTACTTTCTTCCTTAACTTTCATCAGTAGTCATTCCAAGTCTTTCCTCTTTTCTGCAAAAAATCTGTATGACCCTATGAGAAATACTGGGTCATATGGCAGACAACACATTTTTTTCAAGCACCATAGCTTGATGTTGCCACATTCTACCTTCCCCCTTGGCATGGGAAACCTGTCACATATCCTGTTGGCCAGGTTGTGGATCCTGATGAGCTAGTTGAGCTTGCAGGTACAGTCTGTCTTCCCATACGACTTCACACATAAACATAATATTTGAACACAATGACCTTGAACTATATTTGGTGGCACTATGCCAAAAATAGGCCCATGCACTCGTTGTCTTATTTTCTGGCAACCTAATGAATCTGTGAAATCATGTCCCAAGTGTATGGAAAATACATTAAAATGTGCCCTTGAGAAAACTATGCAAATAGAATTTTAGTTCAAGTATGACAAACAGAAGCAGAATGGAGACTTAACACTGATTTTACTGATCACAGCTTGATTGTCATCTCTTGATCATATCAAACAGAAGAATCAAAACAGATATACCTCAAATTCTACTTATCTCTTCTTTCTTCTTTATCATGATTTATTAAAGATGACACAACATTTAGAAGTCAGTTAGCTGTTCCACTGTGAAAGCAGACACCAGAGCCCCTGAGGTACATTGCTCATTGAAGGTGGGGTTGCAAGTATTTGAAGGTGCCCTAAAATGCATGCTACAAGGATTACCAGCATTCCTAAGAAAGAAAGTGGCATGGAAAATATTTACCAATGGATCTGGAGCTTTTAAAGGTAGGATTACTATTTTCGCAATAGTTATACTTGACATAGGAGTATATTTGCCAGAAATTTGATGACAGAGGACACCCTGGGGCAAATTATACTCAAGATAAATGGGAAAATCTAATTTGGCTTTAAAGCCTATGAACCTCTATATCTGGTGGGCCATCATTTCAGTATTAACATCTGGACTGATGTGACATCATATTATTCACCCTGGTGTGATTAAAAGGGAAGGAAAGAATGGTAGCTGTGATGGTGAACAAAGTAGATAGAAATGATGGTGTATGTTCGAGGGAGGTTTAATTCTTTGCCCCTATTACAGTCCCAGTATGAATTGTTCCACCCCTCTGACTTCTACTCACTCATGGGGACAAAAAGGCTCAGTTGGAACCAATGGAAAATTTATCCTCAGCCAAAAAAGAGGCACTAGTATCCCAATTCTATCTGAGTATGGTGGGGCAGAGCTTCGAACTTTTGTTCCATTGTCCCATTGCTCATTGCTTTATATGACAGTGAATAACTAAAGCATCATTTCTAGATTAGTTTTTAGTTGCATGTAAAACAATTTTGAAAATGGACATAGAAATACCAAATAATGATTTCCACCAGCAATGTTTCAGGGATACTGAATTAATATTACTTGCTACGCTAAAAATAATAATGGCAATCCTAGTCATTGTTGTTAATGATGAGCTTTGATTACTTCCAAGTTAACTAACACATCATAGGCAATGCCATTACTTATAACTCGTATGATGGCTAATTATGTGATTTGTGTACTGGCACTGGTGCCTAGTCTGGCACATTCTAGTCAGATGCTATTACTATTTTCACATCACGTCACATCTATATTATCCTGAGAGTTAGCTGGAGTAATTCTGTGGCAGTCTTCCTTCAAACACAAGGGGCAGCTTTCTCATATGAATTAAATATCTTTGATTATGTACTGTGAAGAACATTTTGTTTTTGGAAGCAATCCTTTGTACGCTGGGAAATTTGACAAATCGTTTCCCATTAACTGAGTTTTCTAGCAGCTGAAGTGAAATAATATTATACTGGGTGAGCCATTATATTGAGTAAGCCATTAAGACAGATAGATTTAGACCTAAAAGGAAGAAATCCTGTGTAAAGTATAGACCAGATTTTTCTTCTATGTAGGGCTCTCAGTACAGATTCTTACTACTCTGCTGAATTCTTTTTCACATTAAAACGGATAGCTACTACATAAAAAGAAACATCACCACCACCACCAGCTTCTTAACATTTGTATAGTACTTTCAAATCTCAAAGTACTAAATATCCATTATTTAGGTACCAAACATGGGACTGTCCTCCAAAACAAGGCTGGACAAATTGGCAGAGGAGCAAATGTTGCTCCCACTGACCCAGGTCAAAGTGCATAGTTATCTAATGTTATTCATAGGCCATACAGTGCTGTTACTCCACTTTCACATCCTATGGAATGCTGGGGTTCTCAGTTTAGGGAATATTTAGAATTCTCAGCCAGAGAACTCTTGGGCCTCAGTAAACTACAAACCCCAGAATTCCACAGGATGCTGAAAGTGGAATAATAGCACTGTAACAGTGTAGTGTGAAAATGGCCATAGTTTATACATGAGATAGAAAATTCTCTAACCCCCATCCCAGGAACAGAAGTACAACAATTACAAAGCAAATAACAATTGGCTGTCCTTTTCTGGTACTCTAAATCTACCACCTGAGGTGGTTCCTTCATTCTGCCCAACAGTAGGGACAAGATGAAAGAGAGGGTTTAGTAAGTCTACCTTGTGAGTTCGTTGCAGAGAGGAGAGTCAGAATCTCAGAAAGGTTTTCTGATTTACAGTTCAGTCTCTTAACCACTTTGCTACACCAGCTTCCAGAATGTGCCAAGATTCCTCATAGCACTTATGCCAAAGGTGGTGACAGATATCTGTTTCTATCATTAATCTGTTGCTGTTGAAAAAGTAGTGACGTTCTGGTGTACTCTGAGGAGCAATGCTACGTTTAAAAGCTTTTAGTTCTCTTCCACTAAAAGTCTCCCTGCTCCCATCACACTGATGCTTTAGTGGTGCAAGTTAGGTAGACCATTTCTGCATTAGACTGTTATAGTGCTATTATTCTACTTTTTACATCCTATGGAACCTTGGGGTTTGCAGTTTAGGGAGGGGCCTCAATGGACTTTGAGCATAATGGATTAATGAGAGGCCTCCTTCAAGTTGTGACCAAGTTGTAAGGAACACAGCTAACAGTTCTTTTCTCCTGCTGCACACCACTGGAATATTTAGTATTCCTGAAGTATTAAAAAGCTTAAGCTAAATCCATAAATTGCCAAAGACTGTCAATAATGAATGGAGGAAAATCCCAATGTGGAGAACCAGTGAGGAAGTTTGGTAACTTGGTAATCTTAGTAAACAGATTTTGAAGGCCAGTAGTCTGGCAAAACACATATGTCCAACTACAAAAACTGCATCTGTGAACAGACCCTGAATGCAACAAAGAGCTTAACTAAGCACCACTGTAAGCTTTGACACTGCTTCACATAAGCCACATTTTCCATGTCCCTAACACAACAACTGAAGCAGTGAACATATTTAATATGGCAGAAATCCAGTGGTTAAAAGCAAGCCAAAGTAAACCCAGGCAGCTCTTCAGCAGAATGGTTTGGACTCAAATGTTAATGAGTTCTAAACTCTTAAGGGGGAACAAGAAAAAGAAAAGAATTCAGATGTTAATTTTCCAAAGAATTCAAGAATGGTCTATTTCTCAAAATGTAATACAATACAATACAATCAGATGAGGCCGTATCTCTGTATTTTGTCTGCACTATTTCAAATTGCAGGTGAGGACCTCACAGTTCAGAATGCCCCTCAATGAAATATACACACACACATGCACACACACACACACATACCTTTATTCACACACACAGAGAGAAAATAAGTCTAGAAGGCAGAAGACTAAGCTAGAACCTTTCTCCCTGTCATTTAGTTTTCTATATGCAGGGATGGCTTTTTTGTATGTAAGAATATTCTAGCGTCTGAACCTCAGATGACAGAACCCAGGCTTACCATTTCATTTATGAATTTATGAGACAAATATTCTGAGAAAACAAAACTCAAGACTACATTCATATATACAATAGCACATCCTGATGCTATGCCTAGATTGGTTTTTATTCAGAGCACTGATATTTACTTTTTTTGATTACAGCTGTGGCCCTGCCGGATGGGTGATTCTGGGGGTTGTAGTCCAAAAGCAAACAAAAAAACTCTTCTGAGATGTAAAGGAAATGAAAAGGCAGCTCTTAGATCTCCTGTCCTGGTACATAAGGAAGCATGTGGAACAAAAGAGCAGAAGATTGTAACTCAAGGAAACAGTGACATGCAGTGCATGGTAGGTAGATTTTCCTTTCTGGCACATTTACAAGGAAGGCCTGCCTGTGTGTCACCTGCATGCCAATTGTGCCTTTCTCAAGGTGCTGAGGATGGAGGAGAGATGCAAGTATTCTATGCCAAGCCATCAGCTTATGTGCATTCCATTTCCTATCATGAATATGGAAATAAACTTTGTTGGCTCCTCCCTTCTGACTGATGGACTAGGTTCCATTTCAGATGTTGCAGGAAAATATGTGTAACCAAGGCAAGGATGCCTCTTTCACTGTATGTGTGTGTGTGTGTGTTATTATTACTGAGTGCAGAAATGGTAGTAGGAAAGAATGTTGAGCCTTTTTATTCCACCCTATTTCTCTTCTTCTGATCAACCAGCAAAACTCCTTTCTTCCTTTCTTGCATTAGCTGGGTGTGGTGAAATGGCATACAGAGAATATACTATTTAGTACTGAAGCAGTTAGTCTTACACAGTAACAATAACAACAGCTTGTGGGTTTAAGTTAGGTTTATGTGTAATGTGAATCCTATCTTGAGTATACAAGAGCTAATGGTATTTTATCATGTTAGTCTGTTCCTTGCAGTTTGGGTGTTGATTTGATGCCCATTTCACCTGACTAACGAAACAAAACACCGAACAGTGGAGTCAGCACGAGAGCAATATTAGTCACACCACAGCCTCAAAGATGCACTAGGAATGTGCATCTCATAGCACAGCTAGTTGTAACGTTACCCATTTCCCACATTACCTTGCACAGAACAAAGGAGGGAGACAAATACAGGAATCCCTGCTCTTTTATCATATTAAAGAGATTAAATAATTTTAGAATTATACACCTGGATACTACAATTATGCTTTTCAAATTGTATTAGTTTCTAGTCATTTTCCTAGTACAGTTCAAAGTAATTTATTTTCATCTATTAAGTTCTATGTGATGTTCTTTTTCAGAGAGAGATGTTTCTTTTCTATTTGTTAATCACTCCGTCAGGAGTTTCTGTGTTAGTTTGTGAAACAATACAATAAAAGGTTTTGTGACATCTTAAAGATGAAAATATTTCTTACAGCATATACTTTGATAGACTTTCATACTTTTTTTATGGTCTATATTTTCAGATAAATGAAGTGTTATCCCCAGCTCTTAGGCACACGATCACACACACATATATAGGGTGGAAGGTAAGAAAGCACAATTTCTTGGGGTTAGTGACCGCACTGGGCCTGCCAAGCTTGTCACAGTTGCCACTGGTATTTGGTGCAAACTGCAGCAGCACTTTATGATGAAGGAGGATGCCAGAGCACTGTTCAATATCATAGAATGCTGTTAGCCTCCAAATCAGATGGTCTCCTTCCTTTCCAAGAGGGAAAGCCAAAAGATGCAGTGGGTTGTGTGAGTGTTTGAGTGGTGCCATAGCTGCTGGTTTTGGTTGATATGGATAATATGGTTTTGTTTCTGGCTGTGTTCTCAGTTTGGACAACAATGTTCCAGCAGTGAGAGCAAACTGAGGACAGTATGGAGAACAAAAACAGTAGCATATTGGCAAGCTCTGATGTAACGAGGAATAGGAAGGCAGCTATACTTTGCATGCTTGCTTGAAAACAAGGTCTATTGAATAGAATACGCACAGTGCATACCTTCCAACTGTCCCAATTTTGTAATGACAGCCCTGATTAATCCTCTGCTGTCCCCCTGTCTTAGCTGCCTTTAAAATTTTGCACGGGCTTTCTGTCGCGCAACAGCCCCGTGAGCCTCGCGGGAGTGGGAGCATCGCTCTGCACGACGCACTCCCACTTCCGCCGGGCTCACGGGGCTGAAGCGGTGCGATCGCGGTTTTTTTGACTTTCGCCTCGAAGCGAAAATCACCCGTGCTCGCGCACCGCTCCTAGCGCCCGCACGCACTTACCTCCTGTGCGGAGCGTTGGGGAGGCGACTGGGTCACGCTTCCTTCCCTCCGCCCCTGCGGAAGGAAGGGGCGGGGCGCTAGCGCGACGAACGCGACAGTCTCCTGCTTTGCGCGCGGGCGGGGGAGACAGACGCGACAGCCTCCTTTCTCGCACGCGCGCGGGGGGGACGGATGCGCGAGCCTCCTGCTTCGCGGGGGGCGGACGCGCGAGCTGCTGCCGCCTCCAGGAGGCTGCCGCTTCCCCGCTCGTTCCTTCGCCTGCGGGAGGAACGAGCGGGAAGCAGCAGCCTCCCGGAGAAGGCTTCTTGCGCGAGCCGCCCTCCCCCGCTCGCGCAAGAAACCTTAATGCGAAAAGGGCCTTAGTTTCTCTTCCCTCCTCCAACTTTCCCTCTTTGTCCTTGGCTTACTTCAACTGCTGAAAACTGAGTTCAAATTCAAAAGTAGTTTGCACTCAAATTACCTCAGTGGGAGGGAGGAGAGAAGAGGGTGGAGTCCTGACCTTTTAAAACTCAGTACACAAGTTCCAGAGTGTTTTCTACCAAAAACAGTAGTTTATACTTAAAACAGTGTGTTCTTCCTCAATGATCTTTGCCTCTTGTGCTCGGCCACACCCTTTTGGCTCCACTCTGACGTGAATGGGCTATACGCATCCCAGTTTTTATCTGTGAAATGTTGGAGGGTGTGAAAATGACTATTCAGTAACTCTGGATGACACAGTCATTCTAGCATTCCTAAGAGTGGGACAAAAAAAAAAAAATCATCTCTGTTGATGCCCTACAGATTAAACTTCTCAAAAAAATTGTGATCCAGCAATTTCATATTGGAATCTCCCTTCAAAGTTCCTTTGCTGAAGCAACTTCAGCAACTTTTGTGAGAAGGCTGAGGATCATTTTGGAAATCAGGCAGAAGTCCTCACAGACATTTTTTTAAAAATCCAAATATGTGATAGTCTTTGATTATGGAAACCTTGGCTAAACTGTTTGCTTAGCTATAACAATGTTTGTGTAGTATGAAGGCATTTATTCTTAGCCTAATCTATTTCACAAGGTTGTTGAAAGCTATAATGGGGGGAAAAATCATCATGTATACTGCCCTAAGCTCCTTGGAGGAAGGCTGGGATATAAAAACAATACATGAATATGTTTTTGAAAGATATAATCCACTAGAGGTCTTGCTGTTCATAAATTAAGATGAATGGGAGTTTTGCCCCATCTCAAAGGCCTGTCTGGAGTTTTCTGAAAGCAGCTCCTCTGCTCTGGAAGTCTTTTCCTTTAATAGTTAAGTAACCAAAGTTGACACCCTTTAGGTGCAATGAAAAAAAGGTCTTTGTAGTCTTTCAGGTAACCCAAAGCAAATGACAAAACAATTCCTAAAGCTAATTGAGCAGACAGCAGGAATTCAGTAGCTTCATGCAGTCTGCACCCAGTAGAATTACTTATTCTAAGCAGGGAGTAATCCTGCCTTCTTTTTGCATTTTGCCATCCTTATATTTGGTTCTTTTAAAAGAAGTTGGTGCTGAAAAAAAATCCAGTTTTGTTTCTTTGTTTTTGTATTCTTCTTAGTTGCTTAGTCTAGCCAGCCTTGAATGTTTTTATTAAAAGGAATAATACTTGTTTATTATATTATGTATACAGTACCTATATTTTTATTGTGACCCAGCATGATATAGTGGTTTGGACGTTGGACTCCAACCCTGGAGACCAGAGTTTGATTATCTGCCTATGAAAAATCATTGGGTGACCTTGGGTACATCATATACTCTCAGGCCCAGAAAATAATGTGATAGGTTTGCTTTGGGCTCACTTCAAGTCAACCTGAAGGCACACAACAACAACAATTCTTATTTTAATAAAATAATCCAGTGATTAAAAAAAAAAAAGATGGATGGGAGAGCAGCGCAGTACTCTGAACCAGACTAATTTTTTTTAAGGACCAACCCACCATGACCTCTTAGGTCATAAATCAATTTTAAGCCATATTCTCTTCAGCAGTTCCATTTTCTTCAAAGTATAAAATTTGTATCATGTGCATGATTGAAAGAATACAGGAACCACTGTATTTTAAAAAGTGAGTGCAATTGCTAGATTTGCCACAAACAACTAATATGTACCCCAAATACTTATGAATTATTGTTAACATAGTGTTAATACATTGTTAATCAGCCATTCAGAAGGTTGATCTGTTTCAATTACCTTTTACATATATCTCTTCCTGTAATATACGAAAGCAATCTCTGCAGACTTTTTTTTTCTGTTAAGGAAAAGCTCATAAAATGTAATTGGCTTTTTCTGCTTTCAAAACAAGTTAATTTAGGCAAACATATCTGTGAACATGAGCTAGAATTTATGGAGGAAAGAGCACAGGTCCATTTGCCATCCATCTGACCTAAACTCTATGCAATCATAGGAAAATTGGAGCATTCCCTCTGAGGATAGAAACGTATACATGTTAATAGGAATGGGCAAGCCTGCCCATGCTTGCATTGGATTGACATAGAAATGAATTGTGCTCTTTCTGGGGGGAAAAGAAAAGAAACTTTATTTCCAAGCCAATTGAAGGGCTGGAAATTACATTCTGTATCCCTTCTGCACCAGGTCTCTATACCACACAGTCTTCCCCTTGAAGCAAGACTCAGAAGTCATGCTACCTGGCCCCTTTCTAAACTGCAAACCCTAGGATTCCATCGGATGTTGAAAGCGGAATGATAGCGCATAACAGTCTAATGTGGAAATGGCCTGAATGCAAGTTACTTTTCCACTTTGAACTCAGTTTGAAGCAAGTGAAGTAAACTGAGGACAAAGGGGGGAAATGAGATGAGGGGAGAGAAACTGGAACATTTTGAAAGCAAGTGAAAGAGTGGAACAGCAGAGGATTAGTCAGGACAGTCTCTGCTAAATTGGGACACTTGGAGGGTATGCACTGCATAATGTGGCATTGTGGGAAACATAAAATGCACCTCCAAGCAATCTAGCCCCCATCAGAGTGCTGGAAAATGAGTGGTGGAAAAGTCTGTCCTAGCAACTCCCATCCAACCTGGTTGGCATAGCCAGTGGTTAGAACTCATGAGAATTGCAGTCAAGATCATCTGGAGGAGGCACATTTGCTCATTTGTGATTTAAACTATCATTAAACCCACATATTCTATGGGTAAGGCAAACCTCTCTGTTTCAAAAGTGAGAAGCTATTATTTCTCTTTAAAGATGTTCTGTCCAAGAGGGCATGTGAAATGAAATAACATGGCCTGGGAATCATTTAATCATCTGGTACCATGTTCAGCAGAAATGATGACATTACCACATTTTACGTAGTCTGAAAGCTTAAAGCCTTGTAATTTTCCAGAACTTGAATCCTATTGTTAATATTTGAACAGCTCACTCAAGAAACTCCTGCTGGCTTCAAGAGCTGATTGAAGTGTAACAGTGGCTGTTCAGATAAAAGGACTTCTAGAAGTGATCTTGCAAGCACATATGTAGACATACCTATCTTCTTGCCCCCCTACAGTGGGCCCCCAACACTCTAATCCCTTAATCTCTGTTTTAGAGGAAGACAGAGGATAGGTAGTTGTGATGACAATTACATAGCAGTGACCAAGGGGGCAGCATTGAGGCTTCCTTCACCAAACATAGCAGAACAGGACAGCCTACCGTATCCTCCAACTGTTCCCATTTGTCAGGGACCATCTCCATGAATTCTCTCTCATCCCACTTTCTCAGCTGCTTTTAAAATGTTCCAATTTCTCTCTTGTTCTCCCCCTTTCCCCCATGTCCTCAGCTTGCTTCAATTGTTGTATACTGAATCGAAAGTGCAAAAGTAGTTTGCACCCAATTAATTCAGCAGGGGGAGAAGACAAGAGGAAGACAAGGAGACAGTATCTTACCCTTGCCAGTAGTTACCTTTGAATAAGTGACATTCACAAAGTATGCTTTTTTCTGTAATTTTTTGTACTCTGCATATCCCCTGGAACAAGTTTCAATATGTTACTCAGTTTTGTAGTATTTCATATTATTTTGTCACTGCTTGCATAGTACACAGTTTGTTACCTGCTTCAGTTGATTGTTGTTATTGACACTGGTGGGGATTTTTTTCTTTTTTAAAAATTAATTTATGAAAACATATACAAATTTAAAAATCTAAAACTACACATAAGGAATAAAGACACGCAGATAAACAAGAGAAAAAAGCAAGAGCATAAAGACAACCGCACAGACACATCCTAGACACCACAAGACTAAACTAAAACTACAGTGGCCCCTCCACTTTCATGAGGGCTTGGGGTACAGAACCCTCATAAAAGTGAAAAACAGTGAATAACTACCCCCTGCGATCCCCCTCCCATTCCCTTGAATTATGCACAGCAGGGCCAGATGCAAGGGAATGGGGGAGCTCTGGAGGGGAAAAGGAAGGCTCATGTGTCTCCCCCCATTCCCTTGCAGTTTGCCTTGGCGTGAGTTCTCAGCACCAGGGCCAGGGGCAGGGGAATGGGAGAATGAGCTCTGGATGCAAGAAGGAAGGTGCATGCGTGCTCCCCCCAACCTCCATTCCTTTGCCTTTTGCCTCGGTGCTTGCCTTCCTTCTCCATGCCCAGAAGAATGCAAGGGAATGGGAGGAGCAGAATAGGGAGGGAAGGCACACTCTCACCTCACAAATAACCAAATTTGTGAAAGTCAAACCTCCAAATGTGGAGGGAGGACTGCATACTAAATATAAACATATAAGACTAGTTGTTTAGCTTCCAACAGTGCTTCAGATAGATCTTGTGAATATGTATGCCATACTTCCTTTTATCTACTGGTCTTATAAAACATATATATATAATATCAGAGTATCAAAAACAAGTGGATTACATATGCAATTATTATTCACTTATTAAGGCCCTTTCTACACCTTATCTGTTCTCAAAGTCATCATGTGGGGATCTGGGGAAAGCCTCTCCCACGAGGGGAGCATGACAGAAGCACTCCCCTCCACACTGGATGCCTGCTGGATGGGAGGAAGCTCAATGGCTCTGACCCTCCCTTCCACAGCACAGCAGTTTCCCAGGCTGTGCTGGGGGAGGAAGTGCAGCCATTGCACTTCCTGCCATTCTGCATGACAGGTAAGTGTGGGAGGGAGGCGGGAGGACTGAACAATCACAGAAGAAACTCATCAATGATTTAATCTGTGATTGCGACAGGTGGTCACAGAATTGCAATGGGATCACCACAATGTCATGCAGAACCATTGTCATAATCCCATGGCCATTGCAGGTTGGAGGCAGAGTGCAGAAAGAGCCCAGGTCTCAAAACTCAGAGTTGACAAGTTTCCCCAAAGGTTTCTCATCTATCCAATCATTTCCCCCCACCTTCTTTAAAATCTACTATTACCATCTTTAATCAAAATTGTTAATTTATCCATTTCAGCTAGATCCAAAAATTTTAACAGCCATTTTTCCTTTGTTGATATCTGGTGACTTCCAGTTTTGAGCACAAAGTGGTCTTGCTGCTGTGATCATATATTGAAATAATCTTCTTGCGTTCTTAAAGTTACCATTTATCAATGCCAACAAAAATATTTCTGAATTCAATTATATTTTCATTTCCAAAATTTCTTCAATCAGCCAATGAATCACGATCTAATATTTTTACCTTTATCACAAGTCCACCACAGATGAAAGAAAATCCCTTCTATAATGTCACATTGTTAAAAAAAAAAAAAAAAATAGATGAACCTTTATGAATTTTAGACAATCTATCTGGGGTTAAATACCATCTAGATGCTGTTATTCAGATTCAAACTGAGGTTGCTGTAGTATTCTGTCTTTTTCATTGTAATAATGTATCTATACATTATCAAAATTAATAATCACCTGCCTGCTGATGTTGAACCCTCCCCAGCACTGAAAAAACCTTTCTGGGATCCCTGACAAGATAAACAATGGGAAAATTATTTGAAATGCAATTGATTGCATGTGCTTCAGAGTTTGGCAAAATGAATTTTCTACATGTGTTGTATATAGATTACATAATCAAATGCCTCACATTTACTGACTTCGCCTTCAGGTGGCCAAGTGCTGTATGTTACACAGGACAGCCATCTGCTTGAAGGTACGCTTGATTGCAAGAGCCATTCATACAAACTCCATTTTAGAGGTAAGAACCATAAGAGAAAAGATCAGGCGTGTTGAATTTTACAATTAGTTCATAGAAAACAGATGGAGCAGCCATACAGATCCGCTATTCAATCTTCCTGAGTAAGGTGAGATGGGTTCTATTCAATTCGTATTTATTTCTAAATTTTACATATATACCTATGAGTTAATATGTGTACATTTTATGTAAATCTGGCTTTCCTTGCACTCCCTTTTCTGGTCATGTGTAAGTAGCCATTCTGTTTGGTCTTTGATGTTCTTGTTCTGTTTGGAACTAAGGCAGAACTCAAGATACCTGATTGTATCTTTACAAAAAGAGAGATATTTGGGAAATGAGGAAAGACAGGAGACATAACATAATAAGCAAACTGCAAGAACTTTGCCCATTTCAGGGAGAAGATTCTAATCTGGAGAAGCTCTGTAGAGCCACTGTTTACTGTCCTTCTGCAAAAAAAGGAAAAAAGAATTTATGGTGCTCACAAATCATTTCCTCCCCTTCTTATAACAAATGAAAGAGGAGGCTGGGATATGGAACAAGGAACAACAGCAGTTCCAAGTCTTTTGGAAGAGGGAAACAGGGAAGAGCAGGGTGATAGGTCACATCAAACAGAATATGGAGAATCTCCTGCCGGGATGGTCACATCAAACATGGTAACAGTGGCCATATATATCACACTGCAATCAGCTCAGCACTTATTTTTCTGATTCAAACATAACAATATCACTACATGCATGAAATCTTGAGTTTCTTGCTCTGTCCTGTCCTCCAATACAGCTGTGAGAATAGGAGCTTTTATTTTCAGTTAACTGTTCAGTGAATCTTAACTATGGTTTATCGAAACAAGATAGAGTCATAACTTGAGCTTTGAAGTTGTTTCTACTAACAATTATGAAAACTAACCCCTGCAACAGAGAGAGAAAATTGTGTTTGGGCAAACAAAAGTAAGCTGTGTTCAGTCTAAAGTAGAAGCAAGAGCTTTTGAACTCATCTTCCAAACAATACTTGAGGATGAATGCAGAAAGGGTGAGGCCTGTATATATAATTGCATCCATTTTACCATCATGTACAAATGTGACTATTGATTTCAGTGGAGAGGAAATTACGTACATGTCTCATTCTCTGTTGACACTGATGAAGCTTAAAAGTCTGTGCAATCAATGATGAACCCAAATAGTATAGTTCTCATAATCCAGAATGCTTCCAGTGTAGAAGTAGAAACCATACACAAAAAGAGAAATTAAATTTATGAAGTGGTTAGAGTATCTGTAAGCAGCTCATGCGCTAAGAAAAAAGAGGATATGTGTGTGGGAAGGGAACGCAACAATGTTTTAGAAAATTACTAGAAAATTGATCTCTTTTTGGCAAATTGATCTCTGATGTTAATAATTTTGCTCATGATGTGAATAATAATAATAATAATAAAAAAGACCTGATAGCATCTAAATTGCTTAAAATTTGCATCTCACCTACTTTCATCTGAAATGGACCAAAAGCATCAATGTTCTGGGGAAGAAACCCCAAGTTTCTAGTTAAACAGAAATTTACAGATATATAAAGGTACAGAATGTCAAGTATGAATATCAGGTTTGGTTAGCACTGACTCACAAATTTGCACTCTAGAGCCAAAATACAGGAAACCAAAGCGTTCAAAAGGCAAGCATTTCCTACAAGTCTAATATGACTTCTTTCTTTAAGTGATTTGGGTTTAACTCAGGGGGAGAAAAATTGAAAATCTATGAAAAATGGAATAGTTGACATGTGTACTAAAAATGATACCGTTGTGCTGGGTGCATACAGATGGCTTGTTTATGCTGAGATTTAGCAACAGACACTCTCTAGTCATTTGAGATACCAGAATTTGGTGTATTTACTGGCGTATAAGACTCACTTTATTTCCTGAGAAATGCTGTTGGAAAATGGGGTGCATCTTGTACATCAGTGTATCTTATATGCCAGCAAATAGTATTTGCCAGTGTATAAATGGAGTGTGTGTTACATCTTATATGCCAACAAATATGGTATTTTGTAATGTGTTGTTTGTTTTTTCACCCTGGGGGAGGAAGCTAAATAAGTAAATACAGAGACTTCCCCACCTAGAGAATGTTGCAATTCAATGTTGCAAATTATAACAAATTTCTGCTCCATCAGGTGAGCCGGAAGTTAGCACATGGTCCTTTCCTTTGAGATGGTGTAGTGGTTTGAGTGTTGAATTATGATCCTGGAGACCAGGGTTCGATTCCCTGCTCAGCCATGGAGGCTCACTGGATGACGATAGGCACGTCACACACTTTCAGCCCACAGAAAACTCTATGATGGGTTTGCCTTAGGGTCACCAAAAGTTGTAAACAACTTGAAGGCACACAACAACAACAACAACAGCCATTCCTCCTACCTGGAGCTGAGAACACCTAAACTGGAGAATTCACACACTTGTCTCCTGCTTAGAGATGACCCATGTAAATGGGAGAATCAGGGCCAGGCCCTGAGAACTGGCAACCCTATAAACAACTACTGCAATGACAATTAAGCCCTTTGGAAATGCTTTCAGAAACAAAGTAATAATCATTGTGTTTCCCAGAGAAATGCTCAGCATAGGGGCTTGACTCAATCTCATTCCCATGACTGGCTTGAGAATTACAGTCAGCTACTGACGCTTTAGCTTTGAAGATCAATCAAGTCCTGACCTCTGTTTTACCTCTGTGGATCTACAAAGAGTTATTAAGAGTGATTAGTTCAGAATTACCCCACAGCACTTTGCAGTGATATTATGATCAGCCTATCATAGCATACACTGAAGACAGCAATGTGGAAAAGTTTCCAGAGAACTTCTAATTTTGGAAACAACCCAGCCCAGTGCAGCCTCCTCATAGATTTGTTCCCATGTCAAGCATCAGAGCTTGCTCCCAGCTTAATAGTGTTTAGTGAGCACAGAGGTTGGGTCAGGACATCCATCCTCCTAATTGATAGGGTATGTGTGGGAGAAGACCTGTAGCTTACAGGGATTCCTAGGAAAACTGTCCCATTTCACCACTCCGTTGTTCTTATTGTCTAAAATAGAAAAGAGACTTCCCCTCAAATTTTGTCTTGCCTACTTCGAACAAATGGCATGTTCACAAATTCCTTCAATGATCTCTCAGACTGATCTGGAAATGGCAAGTGAGGGAGTTTGGAAATGAAGGGTACCCCTCTACCATCTTCAAAGCCAGGGCTTGTAAGGAATGAGTTGCAGACAATGTTGTTACCTGTAACTAATTACTTTGGATGGTGTTGCAACAAGGTAGTTACAATGACATATTCCAAAATAATGAAATGAGGAAGAACAAAGTTGTTTTACTGATGTAATGAGTAATATTTTCCAGTTGTTTTCAAAATTTACTTTTAAAGGGCATGTAGAGGCATTGTGGGAGGCATTTCAACAGGAAATTTTCACATTTTGTGCATTCATCAATCCAAAGAGGTTTTTTAAGAAAATAAAATGAAGTAACAAAAAAAGCAACAAACAGCACCAAAAATAACACAAGGAGTTTCTTATCCCAACATTGTAATAAACAACAATAACCAGTTGCTTTCCAAATAAGTAATTGTAACAAATTAATTTTGAAAAGTAAATTTCTGCTCTAAAAGCTTTTTGTTTCTGTTGTAAGTGGCACTGTGGTGCTATGTCCCTTGGAAGAATTAATGTTTCCAAAGGACACTGTCTCAGAAAACCTGACATCAGATAGGTCCTTTTGTCAAGCTCTCCCCACTATGTACATTGCCTTCAACACAAATGAATATCTGTATACAAAATGAACATCTGCCCACAAGTAAAAACAGGTTGTTGTCATATAATCTGATAGCATTCATTGTTTGCTGTCAATTTTGTTGATTCCCATAGCAATGGCAAATCTTCCCAGAAATTGACTTCTTTGTCTTTTAAACAGAAATGGTGTCTTCTAAAGGCATTACGTCTGTTTGGGGAAACAGTATCATAATAGTAGGGATGGGACGAATCCAGAATTTTCTGGATCCGAATCTGGATCCAAATCCCTGGAAGGTTCTGGGAATCCATGAATCTCACAAACCTCAAATCTTTCGAACCCTTTTTTTTTTTTTAAAGGGTTTAAAAAGCGAGGGAAAGAAGAATAATCTTGGGTAATACACACACTCTCAGCCTTAGCAAAAGCCTAGGCAAAGGCAAAGCTCCCTCTGAAGAAATGTGGCCAAGACAATTGTCATAGTTTTGCCTCAGGATCTCCCCAGATTGAAAATGACATGAAGGCTCTTTCTGCACAGGCAGGACAATGTGAATTAATGCCACGTTTTTCTGCCTATGTAAACAGGGCCACATACTACAGTACAGAGATAATCCAGGTCAAAACTGTATTTTCTTTGTATAGCTTCTTATGGCATCCTGGGGTTTGTAGTTTGATGATGCCCCAGCACACTTTGGCAGAGAAGGCTGTGGCACCTTGTAAAACTACAAATCTCAGAATTCTGTCTGAAAGAGCTTTGCAAGGGAGCTATGCAAAGGAACCTTTCAGCTGTCCTTGAAATCTCCAGCCTGTACCTGCCAGTCAAGTGCTGAACTTAAATATTAAATGTTCAATTTAAATATCTTAGAATATAGCCCCAGATGTAATTTCTGGAATTGTTAGCAAAGGCCATTATTATTCCAAGGGAAAAATTCACCTACTTGCCATCTCCCCTTGTGTGTCTAGTCTCCCAAGTTTTCAGGTGTTCTGGTCTCCCAGGTTTTCAGGCATCCTGGTCTCCAACAAACTATTTGGCTGGTGGATTCAAAATATTCGGTTTGCCTATTTTGGCACAGGGATTCAGATTTGTGAATCTTGAATCCTTGCTGAGGATTCAAGGATTTGGTTGGCCCATCCCTACATAATAGCTTCCTTTTTAAAAATGTTGCCTTATGGAAAGATAGGCCACAGATCTCTAAACTACTCAGAAATACTCATGGATACTTCATTTGTTCAACTACAGAAGCCTTCATGATTTGATTTCCATGTGCTCTCCCCAATTTTTTTAAAAAAATTATTCTGCTATTAACATGATCACAATACACATTTCTACCAGTCAGTGTCACACATTACAGGTGCCACAATGACTTCCTCAGAAAATTATGTGCTATATACTGCAGTCATTATATTAAACATTAAGCACATTTCAGAATTTCTTATTGCACTGTTTGATATTGATAATCTGTTAAATTACGATTTTCCACTGCAAAGTGACATTGAACAAATGTTCTTCCTCAGTTTACTTTTATGTTATGTCAGCTTGTATATTTTGAAATATTGATCAAAGTGGAATGCTTTTCAGGCAGCTGTTGACAGTGACTTATCTTGAGGAATCTGGTAATATTTGATAGAAATCTCCACCTGGTAAAAGAATGCTCTCCTCAGTATGGGATCTCTGTCATCATTACATCTAACAAAAGGTCAACCAGTTGCCACAAAAGCATTTGTACATGCCATTTGATATGTCATCCCAAACAATTCCACTGCATTTAGGGATAGACAAAACTATCAAGCTCAGTTTCACCCAGGTTCTCATTTTTCCACCATTAAACTGATTCTAACCTTTTGCTGTGTTGAATTCTGAATTATTTTTTTCTGTCTGCAAAAATATTATTACATCTTCCCTTGCACATTTTTCATACACATTTTAAAATGTAAACCTTTCTATGTACACTTGTTCAATTATAAGCATTTTCCCTAAGGATTTTTACACTGAATAAAGATTTTTCATAGACATTTTCTGAAATGTGCATAGTTTTATGCAGCCTTTTCAAATATGTTCTTTTTGGAGGAGTTTTTTCTTTTCTTTTGCATATTCTGCATTTTTGTGAGCTGTATAGCAAACTTGGGAAAAGTATAGATTTCAAGGTCAATTGTGTTCTGGTTCTTTATAGCGTTAGAAAGTGGGAATCTGGTAAATTCCCTCTGAAATATAAATGGAACACTTTTTTTCATTCATTTGCTTTGGCACTGTGTGAATATAGCGGGAAAGGCAACTTAAAATGTTTGCATACAATGCATTTCCTCCTGGACCTGATACTAGCCAGAGTCTCGGATCGGATTGTAGCCCAGTAGTTCAGTATATATTATGCTATGCTGAGCATAATATATTTTACCACCTTCTGGACCTACTGTAGAACTGCTGAAGCCATTTCATACCTGGTGGAGAACAGGGGAGAGAATTGGGGAAGATTCTGGATGTGTCCCTGTAGTCCAACACAAAATTATACATTATATGCTGGGGTCCTCTGGGATCTTCCAGAGGATACAGCCACTGACGTAGCCATTTCATGTCTGGCTACATAGACATAGCCAGATGCTTCTCCAATTCCCCCTGTCCTCTACCAGACACAGAATGGCGATAGAGGGGAGCTTCAGTAGCTCTACAGTAAGTCCAGTGATGGGGGGAGTGCTTTGGTCATTGCGGAGGGAAGAAGCGAATACCAACATCTGCCATTGTTTAAAAAATAGACATAGACAGGCGTAAGGTGGACTTAGACCTGCATATGCCACTAAAAGAATGCTAGCCAATATGAGTGGCTAAGTTGGATATGCAAATACTTATCCATAGTCCATTAAAGCACTTAGAAATGTGCTTTCGACTCATTGACATTGCAATCAACTGCACAAAGGAGTCTCTCGGCTATTATAAATGAATTCACAGTTTATGGATTTGTCTTCATTAACTCTCCTCACTCAATCATCAGTGAACATGTGGAGAAAAGGAGCAAAGTCACAGCAGCAGTTATATATAGGTAGGGAGCTTATATACACTTTCAGAGAAACATGTGGCGATTGAGTATATGGTTAGTAAGTGGGCATGATCCTGCTCCCCTTATGTATTCATGAAGCACATGAAAGACCCCATTGTAAGACATTTTCTATCTCAACTTCTTGAACTCTATTTGTTCCTCTGTCAGTTGATCTAGCTGAGGGCCATGAAATTCTGCAGGCTTGTTTATTAAATCATATGCACCCAAGAGATTACTTCTTTCTTCAAACTCATGACTCAAATTGCCTTCATGAGGGATTTTTTTAAAAAAAAGAAATCCTCTCACAGCAATTTTCTGAAATTATCTTACAGTTCACCTACATTCAGGGGTTCCTCAAATGCTTGAATATTCAGAAATAAATTCCTTAATTGGAAATCCATTTTGGGAAAAATGTTGCCATTTTTCCATGTCCTTAAGTACAAAGTCAATAGATTTCAAACTGAATAAGGTTACCTAATGGTGGAAAAGCATGAACCTAAGAATTTAGGAATATAAGAAGCTTCTTTACATTGTGTCAAACCACTGGTTGCTCTCCAGCCTGGCCCAATATAATTTGCTGCTTGAGACAAAGGACAAGGTAGCACATTCCAAGTAAAGGAGTTGGTGAGGTTCTTAATACTTATCCAGGTGATCAATAGTCCTGGCAATAATCCTGACTATTTTGTTTCCTAATTGCATGCCATACTTCCACACCCAATCCTGCTGTAAATATACAAGGGCTCTGTCCATCTTATTTGTCTGCTTAAGGTATAGTTAACTGTGGGCTTTTTTGCACTTTTGGGGGGAAACGGGGCAGTCCATTACTCACCAGACTGGCACGCTCCCCCCCGATGATCCACGCCAATCCGGAGCAGCGTGTGCCCATGCTACACACGCTTTGGAGACAAAAATGGAGGCTTCCGGTTGGTGAAGGCTCTCCACCAACCGGAGAAGCTCGCCAGCCAGAAGCCCGCCCCCGGAAGATCTGCAGCCTCGTGCTGGTGTGAGCCTGCAGATCTACACTTAGCGCAGCGATGGACTGGGGTGCGCCAGGCTATTGAAAGTCCTGTTTTAATCAGTCTTTCAATAGCATGGGGAACCACCAGTTCTGGTCATTCCGGAGCGGGCTGAAGTCCGGACATACATTAAGTAGTCCGGACCCAGTTCGCCCCCAAGTGCAAACGTCCTTGCTGGAGGACGCGCCACCCCATTTTAAAAATAAAATGCGGAAAAGGCCTGTATGGGAGTACATTTCCTTCTCTACTCATCCTCCTCCATGCTACATGTCATCAGTGAGAGTCATTATACTACCCAGAAGTACAGAAGGAAACAAAACAATGGAAACAGACATGGGAAATTAACCTCTGATTGTCTTGATAATCCCAGGACAGGGAAAAATAAAAGCCCACATTGGGTTAGAACAATCATGGCTGGTGCTGGAAATTCATGTAGAATAAACCAGGACAGTAAGTATGTTATTTGTATTTTTTTAAAAACCTAACCATAACACGTACAATGCCTGACAAATCATGAGAATTTTATCCAGTGTGGATGAGCCCTTACTTGACCACTGGTGAAAGAACACTGTGATGGCAGCAGTCTAGCTTAGAGTATTCAGATCAGGGTAGATAGCATACATACTTTTGTACCCACTGTCTGGTTGCTGCTCCTTGTTTCTCCAGCATCTGCTGCTTGAGGCAGTCATTTCACTCTATAATATCCATTGACAGATAATGGCTTGTCATAATTTCCAGTCAGGAGTAATTCTCAAACTCTGTTTGCCACCTTGAGATAAGAGAAGACTATCTCCTGCCATGTTTTAACAGCCTGCCCTCCCGGAGAGGTAAATTGGGTTTCTATTAGCTCTGTATTTAGTGCACCATCTAAAACTAACAGACAACTTTGGTAATATAAAATGCAGGAAAGAATAGATCAGTCTATTTCCAGTATGAGGCAATTTTGCTGATGTTCAGTCATATGTCCATTCTGTCTTTTTCAAAAATGCAAAAACTGCTCATTTAAATTGTATGCATTTCTACATTGAATATGCAATTTTGTAGGTATTTCCCTTAAGCCACATGTTCTGTATGTATTTTTTGAGCCAAAGATTTCACTGCAAAAGAGAAGTGCAGAATCCAAAGGATAACCATGTGATGATCCATAACACAGAGCTCTGAAAAATTAGGGTTTTGGACTATAACTCCCAGAGTCCCCAAGCCAACAAGAACACTAGCCTAATCTAGTATCTACATTAAAAAAATTATCCATTAATTTTAGATGGTTCACTAGATATAACAGAGTCAATAGAAACTGGATATTGATATATAGTTCAAAAAGTAATTTCTATGTATTATAAATTTATTAAAATATGTATATCCTGCTCTTTATATGAAGATTTTGGAGCACTTTACAATAAAAACAATTTAAAACAATAACTATTACAAAAGATTTAAAAATTAGAAATATATTACATAGTTTCTCAATTTAAAAACAGCACATTTACAACTAGTTAAAACTATTTTGAATAATAAAACCATCAAACATGTGCAGCCTGGATAAAATCGGTTTGGCCCAATGGCTTTAATAAAAAGCCAGGTTATAACTTGGTGCTGAAACGATGCCAATGTTGGCACCAATTGGGCCTCCAGGTGGAAGGAATTTAACATCTGAGGTGCCAGCGTAGAAAAAGCCCTTTCCCATATTCTCCCAACAATGTACTGCACTACACTACACTTGATCTGTTTTACCCCCAGATAGGACATACAGGAGAACATCAATAGAACTCAATTCCTAAGCAAGCATGTGTAGAGATGTTTTGTCCACTGGTCCAGGAGTGACAATTTAGGTCAATTTGCTTTGAAAACATGGACCAAATATAATTTTCCAGCATCCTTAATGAAACCTACTACATTTTTTCCCTTCCTTCTGTTGTTTGTGCCATGAGGGAACTGTATGTTACACATAATGCTTTAAACCTAAATAACCCTTAAGATTTTCCAAGAAATCAGGATTACCATCATTATTGTTTCAGTGTTCCAAGGGCCTTCAATACCATCTGAAATCTGTTTTGAATCTAGCAGAATCTAAACATCTTACCACCTCCAGTATTTCGTCTTAAGGGTGTTAGAATACTGCCAACTTTTCAGCTTCAGCTTCATGCTCTGTCTTTTCCTTC
Source organism: Ctenosaura bakeri (assembly GCA_948474755.1). Classification (NCBI taxonomy): domain Eukaryota; kingdom Metazoa; phylum Chordata; class Lepidosauria; order Squamata; family Iguanidae; genus Ctenosaura; species Ctenosaura bakeri. The sequence goes on along the minus strand of CAOLHI010002616.1, from coordinate 71,133 downwards.
CTCCACCCCCTCTTCTTGTGCTTAACATTCAGCCTGAAGACAACTTCTGGAGCATTTGAAAGCTTGCTCATGATTTTGTGACATTTCAGTTAGTCATAATAAAGATATTAGCCTTCTGCTTCAGTCAGACACAAGAAAAATAATCTATTTTTTTAATTAAAAGGCACCCAGTAAAGCCTTAATTAGAAGAAATGCTACAAAGTACTGCTAATGGCTCTTCTCTTCTCTAAGCACAAATTAGGGTGCTTAATGGAACTTTTGAAAGGTAAATACAGATTTGATTGAAAATGATCTTGAGGTATGGCAGCTTTTGTAGCTATTGATGCTGTTGCTCATTGGAGAGAAAAAAGAAAGGGAAAGAAAGACAGAGGAAAAGCAAAATTCTCTTGGGTATGATTTCATGTTTAGTGGTGAAGCTGAGTAAGATCTCACTTTGTGGTTTGGCTTTCTTCTGTAGGCTGAGCAATCCCCAAGGAATTTAATGCAACCAAGAAGTTCTTCTCCATAGAGTTATTTAAGCATGAGGATACTGTTGCCAGCATAGAAAATTCCTATTATTGGTGGCGTGTATGTGTGTGTGTGTGTGTGAAAGAGATCACAGTTATCATGTGAGAATCACAGACTTCTTTCTTTAGGACAAGTAAAAATTTCTTCCCTTTTATCACTTAATTTTTCCTTTCTGGCATATTTATCAAATAACCATTATTAGTTTAAGGCAATGTGTACAATTGTTGTCATTGTGTGCCTTCAAGTAATTTCCAACATACGGCAACCCCAAAGCAAACTTGTCATGGGGTTTTCTCGGGGCTGAGAGTGTGTGATGAGCCCAAGATCACCAAGTTATTTTCCACAGCTGAGCAGGGAACTGAATCCTGGTCTCCAGGATCATAGTTCAATGTTCAAACCACTACATCATGCTGGTTCTCCACACCAAACCGGCTCTCCAGTGTGTACCTAGATACATATTATTCACATGACTCCATCATTTTTTGGTTCACTTTTCAACTGTCTTTTATTTCCATGGTTGTACACTGTTATGTTTCACTTACTACAAGCCACATTATTGATCTTTGCACACACACCCCACCATGGGACAGAGATTCTTAAATAAATAAATAAACATTTAAGTATTAGGAGAGAAGGAATTTGAAAAGTTATGGCTTCAATGTCATAGTGAATTTTGTGCATTTAAATATGTTAATCCATATTCTACATTATCTAGTTTGTTATGCATAAGTAACACCCCCTGGTCTGACCAGGCATCACCCACATTGAAAGAGAAAGATCTGTTCTGCTGGTGATTAAGATGCAGGTAGATAATATTTCCACCTTCCCTCCCACAGTGAGTGAGGCTGCAGCAATGAAATCAACTAATGCAGTGTACTTTATGGAAATGTCAGAGGAGTGCTATTAAACTGGATAATTGCAGGACACAGTGCACTCTGAGGAAAGAATTCATGTTCTAGAACTTTTACAGAACTAGCACAAGCATCTTTAGCAGATTGCTAGTATGAGAACAAAACATGATGTGGGAATTCACAAGTGTTCAGGATACAAAAGAAGATGACACCACAATTCAGCTCAAAAGGACCTCTTTGATGGTGCTGAATTTTTAATTACTTCTTTGAACAGCAGAAACCAGGTTGCCTCCAAATCTCCCATGATTTAGGGAGTTTAGTCCATCCAACATTTCCCAAGCTGTTTGTGTGTGAGTGAATGGATGACTGACTGAGTAAAAAAAGGTGTATGTGTATGCATCATGAATGTGAGAATGAGTTTACAATAAAAGAATGGAGCTCTAAAACTTGTTGTTGTTTCCTTTCTTGTCAGAAGCCTATCTGCCTAATGTATTATTTAAATATATTTTAATCCTCTCCCTCCTGTATGGATGTTTTGTTTGCATGAGCAACAGTGTTGCCAAATGCATCCCATTTACTGTTTCCCTATGGGGAGGAATGACAGCTATTCATTTATATAGGAGACAGCAAAAGAGTGCTCTTGGGGACATGACTAATAGAGCTAACTGCAGCTTTGGCTCCTAATAGCCCAGGCTTTCAGAGTTAGGCCTGCTGCTAGCTGCCTAGCCTCTTTGTGGATTTTGTTTCTCAGATAAGCTCAGGATTGGTAGCATCCTAGTAAGCGGCTTACAACAGCAGCAACAATCATATAAAGGGGTCTGGAAGCCATGTCCTATAAGGAGGGGCTTAGGGAGTTGGGTATGTTTACTCTATAGAAGAGAAGGTTAAGAGGGGACATGATAGCCATGTTTAAATATTTGAAGGGATGTCATATTGAAGAGGGAACAAGCTTGTTTTCCACGGTTCCAGAGATTACAACAAGGAGCAATAGATTCAAACTACAGGAAAAGAGATGATGCCCCGGAATGTGGTAGAATCTCCTTCTTTAGGGGTTTTTAAACAGAGGCTGGATGGCCATCTGTTGGGCTTGCTTGGATGTGTGTTCCTGCATGGCAGGGAGTTGGACTGGATGGCCCCTGTGGTCTCTTCCAACTTTATGATTCTATGAAATATGAGGAGTGCGGGTTCTAGAAAACATTGTGAGGAAAGCTAGAACTATTGAGAAGGGATTTAACTCCCATGCATCACAATGGGATGTTTTAATACCCTAGATGCATTTTTGGCTTAGGAAAAGTACTCAGAAATAGAGTCATAATGTGGGTCATTGTACCCCTTTGTCAACAACACCGTTGTAAACAGGGTCTCCACTTGCCATGTATACTTTTTATTCCTTATATATACACTACAACAAACAAACAAACAAATGGAACAAAAATAGTGCCCCAGTACCAAAGAAAATTTATCTGATTTTATTTTAGTTTCATTCCACCTTGCATTCCCTGGCTCTAACTGTTTGGGTGGAACCCACCTGATTCTACATAAACAACAGACAGTCCTGTGATCAGGGGACATTTTTATATCCCATAATAGAAGAGAATTCTCATTGGGGTCAGAAAATACCCCACAATTCACGCAACACAAGTTTGCTTATCTTAGTGCATGAAGGTTAAGGAAAGAGTGGGAGGAGATGATTCTACAGATCCAGATGGGGAAGCTGCTTTAAACACAGGAAACAGCTTTAAAGAAGGCATGAAAACAAATGGGGAAATGGGGGAATAGTAGCAGGGCTGACTTTATCGTTAGTCAGGGTGGGGCAGCCACCTCAGGCAGCTGGGGTATTATGAATGGTGGTTGTTGTTAATTGCTGTCTACTCGGCTTTTTTCTCAGAGCAATTTCATGAATGATAGGCCTTTGAGACCTCTTGTTATTAAGAGCCTTGCTCAGATTTTGCAAACTTGGGGTCATGGCTTCCTTGATTGAATCTATCCACTTGTAATGCAACCTTTCTCTCTTTCTACTGCCTGCTACTTTACCAGTATTATCAACTTTTCCAATGAGTCATGTCATTTTATATGTCCAAAGTACGATTGGCTCAGTTGGGCCATATCCACACTATACTGTTACAGTGCTATTACTCCACTTTCACTGTTTCACTGTTATGTGCTATTATTGCACTTTCAACATCCTGTGGAATTCTGAGGTTTGTAGTTGACTGAGGCCAAAGAGCTCTCTGGCTGAGAATTCGAAATACTCCTCCCTAAACTAAGAACCCCAGGTTCCATAGGATGCTGAAAGTGGAATAATAGCACTAAAACAGTGTAGTAAGGAAATGGCCTTGGTTTCTAGGGAGAGTTCAGGCATGATTTGTTCTCTGACCCATTTATATGTATCTTTTTTGGCGGTTCATGCTAGCTGTAGAACTCTCCTCCAGCACTACATTTCATATGAGTTTATTCTCAGCCATATGCTACAGGTGCAAATCTTCACAAATTAGTTATTGAAAAAAGCAAGGAATAATTTTAGCAATTTTCTTCCTGCTACGAGAAAGTCTCTTTAAAAAAATGCAGTTTTCAAAGATTATTTGCAATTTGGGACTTATATACAGCCACACAGATATGCATTATCTTCACAGAAAATAATATTTCTCTGTGCAAAATTAAAATGTGCCCATTTTGTATAGAATAACTCCCCAAGCTGCAAAGATTCTTGCCAGTCCAGGATTCTTCTCATCAGTGTTTCCTTCCACTTGAGATACCCATTTTTTTCAACCATTTTCCAAAATATTTACAAAAATTCATTCCATCTTTATGACATATAGAATCTGGAAAGACTATGGCATGGGTGACTTTAAGATGGGTAATTAATGATATCTCTGCACACTTGTGTAAGATTTTTTTTCCTCTTCACATCCGCCATTCTCCATCCTAGCTGTCCTCTGATTTCTTTACTACAATCTCCATTTTGACTGATGACTGAGCCAAGGTATAGAAAGCCTTAAATTAGTTTCATTTTTCTTTTCATCCACATTAGAGTTATGTAAATCAACTTGTGGTCTCATTACTTTTGTTTTCTTAAAAGTTCAGCTGTATCAGCTTTTATATTTTCTTCCTTCATTTTCCTCAATAGGTGTTTCAAGTCTTTGCTTGAATAACAGCTGCTTATCTTAAATTATTGGTGTTACTATAAGAATATTTAGTATCTATCTATATCAAGCAAAATACAGCATAGCCAGTGCAACATGAGTTTGTGGTAGGAAACAAAAGAAAATACTCAGGATGCTCTTGTAAAGTAAAAAAAAGAGAAAACTTACATTCATTGTTTCAGGAAATCATCTTGGGAAAGACAGATGAAGGGAGAGAAGGGGGGAAATGACCTCTGCAGGCATGAAGGAAGCAAAAAAGACTTCAGTACATAGATCAAAGAGAGCCAGGCCATTTCCACACTAGACTGTTATAGCGCAATTATTCCACTTGAAACATCCTATGGAATCCTGGGGTTTGCAATTTCGAGAGGGGCTATTTGAGGACAACACCCTTATTTTGCACCCTCATAGTAATATCTGTGGAAGTACCCTTCCTTGTTAGTCATTTCTGCCAGGATATAAAGAGAAAATGTTGATCATAAAGGAGAATTTTCCAAAAGAATTCTGATTTAAAAAGCAGCTAAGCAATAAGAGACTTAAAGGAGAGAGTGCTTATTGTCTGTATTGTCCCCCTGTCCATTTCTCCTCCATTTCTGTCTGCTGTCTTTTTACAACAGGGACATCATATGGTACTTTTACTGCATGGAGATCACACTGTCCTTCTGCAGCATAGACTGCATAATATTGTGCATCTTGAAAAGGCAATCTCTCCCTAAGACAGCCCTCCCCATTTTCCTGCTATTATCTGAATGGAATGTACTTGTAGGAGTGTCATGAGCATTTATTTGATATAATTAGCAATGAATAACCTCGAAAGGGACAGTGATGTAAGAATACCAGGCCTTTCTAAACTGGAGCACCACCAAATAGCCCCAGGGAAACAGCTGCATGAAGTAGTGTCTGAAAAGGCAACAATTCCACAATTCTGCAGGGAAACAAAGCCAAGTTTCCTGGCAGTGATTTGTATGAGCCCACAGGCTGAAGCCTTTACAAAATACCACTGTGATGGAGCAGTTGTACTTTTGGGTGCACCAAGATCATTTCTATGACGTACACCATGCAACGGTATTGTATTGTTGTTTCACTCATTCCATGAAGAGGACATCTCAGCCAGCTCCATTTTTTCTCTCAATGCTCTCCCAATTCCTTCTTCATTCTCACTGCTACTTTACTATGAGCCAGCCTTCACTTCTTTCTTTTTGCCGATGTCTGTCAATTCCCCACAACAGTGACATTTACTGGTTGGGTAGCATTCTCTGTCTTATAGTAACACTTGTCTTTCAATGGCTTAAATTTACAACATAGTGCCTTTTTTGCACATTCCACCCTGTCTCTTTGTAGAAGGATTGAAGGTTATTTGCCATATGCTTGCCAATCTGTATCTAGCTTGAGTTCTTTAGAATCTACTATGTTGGGCACTTGGGCTCCCAAGGTTGCGAACAAGATTGCAAACAACAATATTATCTAGTAGGTAGATCAACATCAGCATTCCTCTTAAGAATATCTTAAGCTTTGGAGTGTTAGAAATCTATATTGTTGTTGTTGTGTGGCTTCAAGTTGTTTTTGACTTATGGCAACCCTAAGGCGAAACTATCACAGGGTTTTCTGGGACTGAGAGTGTGTGACATGTCCAAGGTCACACAGTAGGTTTTCATGACCAGGCAGGGAATTGAACCTTGGTCTCCAGGCTCATCGTCCAATGCTCAGACCACTACCCCCTGCTGAAATCTCTAGAAATCTATATTACAAGGGAATAAACATACAGCATTATGATCCTTTTAATATATTCATTCTGTAAAATAGGTTAGCAAAGTGTTGCCCACAGGTCACATGTGGTTCCTCCCTTGGTTTCCCCAAAATATCAATTCTTTTGAATTGTTTTCTTTTGAATTCTTTTGAATTGTTACCCTAAAATGCCACAGCGTGGGTCAGCTGGTGGGGCTTCTGCATGACTTTGCTGCCACCATCTTGTCTCCAAGCAACATGTGTGTGCAGTATTTGCAAAATGGAAAAAAAATTGTTTTGTGCCTGCAATTGTGCAGTGTTCTCACACTTCCTGGCCATGTGGAAGGGCTAGAAGCGATGCTTCCTTCCTCAGTACAGTAATGGAAACTGCCTGGTTGTGCTGTGGAAGGAAGAGGCTCCCTTCCACCGAGAGCAGGTGAGGTGCAGAGGGGAGCCTTCCTGGCATGCTGGCTTCCCAGCAGGGGCACTGCCGGGACTGCAACAGGATGATGTGCGGGAACATCATCCTGCAGAAATGGCTTTAGGTATGCGTCCCAGGGCCTGTCCTTCCTTCTTCAGTCCTTGGGGGGAAGTGGTAAGAGCTTTGTGTTGAAAGATACAAAGTTGGCCCTCAACTTTTGCAGGTTCAGCACTTGCAGATTTGATTATTTGCAAGGTTATATTTTCTTTATTTAATCTCTTTGGTTTTTTTTTTTAAAAAAATCTTACTCCATTTGCCCCTGCCATGGACAAAATATGTTCTCTCTAGAAATCTCTAGGTCCTCCAGTCTGATTCTATGGCCATTTCTGCCCTACACTGTTATAGTGCTGTTATTCCACTCTCAATATCCTGTGGAATTCTGGGGTTTGACCTGGCATTTATTATTAGAATGACATGCTCTGAGCAACAGATTGATGCTTTGTGTATTGTTCTTAATGATATCAACAAAAGCCCAAAGTCTCCAGTTTTGGCCCAGAAATCTTACCACCTGGGACCCAGTAGCCCTACTCATCAGATTTTCTGCCTCTTGTGCCAAAGCAATATTTGTGATTTTGGGTGCTGGGCAACCTAACTTGGATAGGTAGAAGCCATTTGCTCCCCTACCCCAGGCTGCAAAATGTCTTCGGGTTCCTCACCCCATTTTCCACCTCTGTATAAGTGTGTAGATTTTCTCAGAGGACAACATGTGTACAGCTAAACAACTATGTATGTAGCCAGTTGGATCGAGGGCTATCTATTTTAATCTACCAGAAAAGATTTTTGTCTAATGAAAAATGGGAAAAGGAATGTTATTTTAAGACAAGAAAAATTGAATGGGGGCTAAAGATGGAAAATTGCATCCTGAAGTTGTTTCACAGTGATTCTTGGCATTCCTGTGTTTCACCAATTTTTTTAAAATTACAACTGCCTGAAGCAACATAGTTTGAAAACTGAAATTGTTTCTTTCCTCACCAGTTTAGCTACTGTGTGCACATCTGTGATATATATTCTGCACAACTTTTATATAGGAGATGCCTGGGACTATAAATGGTTTACAGTCCTAGGAAATCCCAGTTCTGAGAATGTAAAGAATTACTGTGTTTGTAAAATTCCACCTTAAAACTAATTGAATGTGTCTGCAGCCAATTCTTTCATACAGAGATACTTGGCTAAACAGTGACACATAACATTTGGAGCTAAATGTTCCACATCTGGAATCCAAATGTTAGACGTGATATAAATAAGCCAGCACAACAACCCAGCGGGGCGTTTTACAGCCAGAAACACAAGCAACATGGATCTCTGTCTTCTCTCTGTATTCCTGTCTCTGCTCACAGTGGCATGGGGCCAGTATGAGGACTTTTATCACTTCTATGGGAGTGATGATGACTGGGTCAATGTGTATCGGCAGGGCTTCAACTTCCAGTGTCCTCATGGGCAAGTAATAGTGGCAGTGAGGAGCACTTTCAGCAAAAAAGAAGGCTCTGACCGACTGTGGAACTATGCTTGCATGCCTACTCCGCACACCCTGGGGGAGCCAACAGAGTGTTGGTGGGAAGAGATCAACAGAGCTGGACTAGAATGGTAGGACAATTATATTTACATTTGCTTTAGGGGATGACACTAGAAATGACACTTATTAGATGCATTGTCAGGCTGATGCAGTAGTGAATAATATCAATATATGCAATGATCACAGAAATGCTGTAGCAATGGTACCGCTACTTACTTCTCTTTATGAGGCACCATTAATACTGTCCCATTCTTTTGTAGATACTCTGTCATGCATCTCTACCCTTGTTCTACAAGCTCACAGTTTTCTCAAAAGCTTTAGTTGGAGATAATGGTTTTGCTTAATTTAAGAACGGTTGCAACTCAAGTACAGATTTCGTTCTTTTGCCACTCTTTTGGGTTTAGTGTAGCAGAGAGCAGAAGCACGAGGAAAACATGCACAATCTGACCCGAAGTTATAATGGAAAGAAGAGAGGAGAATGAGTACAGATATATCTCAGTTAACGAAAGAGATGCGTAGCTGGTATTTACTTCTTTAAGTGAAACTTTGGTACCAGAGGTAGAAGTAACGTGGAAGGAACAGGGATACGTTCCTATGCCACAAAGAAGAACAACAGTTCATCAAACATGTTTCAGCAAAATGTTTATGTAAACTAAAAACATCCATATGCAAAATGAAACAATCAGGTCAGGTAAGCCTTGCATAAGTAAACAAAAATATCAAGAACTTCTAGAGATCACTTGAAAGCTTCTTCCAAAATGCATCTAAATATTCTTTTTTCTTTCATCAGCCTTCACTTTTCTTGTTATTTCCATTTGGGTGGCCAAACTTACAGATCTTTATTCTTTTCATCATGCCATTTTTTTTCAACATGGCGAAGCAGGCTACTCTGCTTTCCCCTTTTCTTTCTGTTTTCCTCTTCACATGTGCTCAGTAAGTGCCACTGCTGATTTACCTTGCCTGTTGTAGGTAAACACACACAGCTGTGCTAGGATCACCTAGAGCAGAGAACCCCATTCTTTTGCAGATTAAGCTGTATTGCATTGTTTAGTGTAGTCATACTGCTGCAACCCAGTGCAAAGTCTGCATTTCTAGCTCACCTTTAACATTCTCTCAATGCCAGTAGTGGTGGTGGTGGTGGATTTCCAGCTAAGCAAAGGACAAGGAAGAAAAGTGAGGCTGGCTGGGCTCACATAACAAGACTTTGGAAAAAGGAGCTTCTTTGTCAGAGGACTTGTTAAGTGAGGTATGCCCGTACAGAAGATCCATTAAAGTCATATAATCTTAAACTCAGGTGAAAGTATTGTTGATCTCTGCTTAATATTTCAACAGTTTGAAGAACTTATCCAGTGGAGGATCAGCTTAAAAATTAGGGACACTTGTTCCTAAAAAGAGAGGAATTCTAGGTTTGGATGGTATGATTAATGACTTGGCAGCAAATTCCCTTGAACTCAGAATTATTTATACCTGTAACTGCTTGAATCATCTGAATCTATTGCATTAAAAGCTGGGAACAGATATTATTTTACATTTTCAGTTCACAGCTTCCTTTTGATATATAACACTGGGTCATATAAGTGCACTGAATTTCCTATACTTTTAGACAGAATATATACATGAACACGTCTGCTGACATTAATGCATTGACTCCTTCCATAGTTATGATTTAATACATATTGCTTAAATGAATATGTAAAAAGAGGAAATCTCCTGTCCTTGGTTTGCTGCCAAGCAGCCCCCTCCCTCCCTCCTCCCTCCTAGTAACACTGGGAACATGTCTTGCTTCACAGAGGGCAGAAAGTATTGTATTTCTATTTAAATCATAGTATTTATTTCTATGTTATATCTATATGATAAGGATTTGGAACTATTATGCAAAATGTGCCCTTCCCCATCCTCTGTTTTGGCAATGCATATATGGCCACGTACACAGAAGCCTAGCTCTTCTTACTGAGGTGTTAAGTGGATTGCAGGATCGTTCACCATTGCATCTGCTTTCTTCTGCCAGTAAAAATTTTGTTTGTACTAGAACACTATGGAAGTATTTTGAGAAAAGGTGCAAGTGTGTATGTATTCTGCTTTGTTCCTGTAAATGCCCCCAGTGCTAGACTTATATATATTCTTTAAAAATCAAACTTGAAACCTAATTGAGTACCACCAATAGGACTGAGCACTCATAAATTAAATCCCAAATTTTTTTTTAATAAAATTTTTATTGAACAAAGATAAAAAAGTTCCAAACAACAGTACAGAACAATACATAAAACTAAGGCCCTTTTCGCACCTTACCTTCGTCGTGGCGGTGGGGGGGCAGCTCTCACACGTGCAGCCGTTTGCACGAGCCGCTCACGGCAGCCCTCCTGCCTCCCGCAGCTGTTTGCCGATCGTGCGAGCGTCGCGCGAATGCCCCGCCCCTTCCTTCCGCAGCTCAGCCTGGGAGCTGTAGGCTGCGCTGGGGGAGGAAGCGCGAGTGGCCCGCTCATCTGACACACCGCACGGCAGGTAAGTGCGCGAGGGCCCGGGGAGCATTGCGCAACCGCACAGTATTTTCCGCTCCCAGCTGAAAATAATGGCCCTTTTCGCACGCAGTTTCTATTGCGAGAGGGCCCCTTGAGCGTTGCGTGAATGGGAGCGTCGGTCCATACGACGCACTCACATTCACGCAACGCTCAAGAGCCTAAAGCGGGACGCCCGCACATTTTATTATTTTCGGCTGGGAGCCAAAAATACTGCATGGTCGTGCAATGCTCCCGGGGCCCTCTCGCACTTACCTGCCGTGCGGTGCGTCAGATGAGTGGGCTGGTAGCACTTCCTCCCCCAGCGCAGCCCACAGCTCCCAGGCTGCGCTGCAGAAGGAAGGGGCGGGGCATTCGCACGATGCTCGCGCGACCAGCAAACAGCTGCGGGAGGCAGAAGGGCTGCCGTGAGTGGCTTGCGCAAACGGCTGCTTGAATGAGTGCCACCCCCCACCGCCGCAACGAAGGTAAGGTGCGAAAAGGGCCAATAAAATGCGTGCGCATCCCGCTTTAGGCTCGTGAGCATAGCGTGAATGGGAGTGTGTCATATGGACTGACGCTCCCATTCATGCGACACTCAAGGGGCCCTCTCACAACAGAAACTGTGTGCAAAAAGGGCCTAAGAATATATAACACTACAATACAATTTTTTTTTAAAAAAAAAAGCCTAACAGAACTACAACTAACAGAAAGGACTACAGATAACTAAAAATTCGTTCCCAGCCTTGTTGCAAACACTACATGTTAATCAAGTAGTTAGACCTGACTATTAATCCTTAACGAAATTAAATCCCTGGTTTTGAAGGTCTAACCAGTTAACTCCCTCTACCTGTGTAGATTAAACTATCAATTTCAGAGTGATCCATGTTCACATTTTTTTAAAATCTCACGTTCTTTCAATCCTTACAAATATATTTATGAATTTTCATAAGTTTTTATCAGTATGTGACTACTGAGAAACCACACATAAACATGGGACAAAAATTATATATATTAAGAGTGAAATGCATCTTATCTACCAAGAAACATTTTAACTGACCAGCTGGTGACAACTGGTGTGATCAGCATTTTATATCTGCTTGACAGATTGCTATTTTCTGTCCCATCATGTGCTCTGCTTTCAGCTGCCTTTCTTTTCATTCATATTAGCAGCCTTTCTGATGGAAATGGAAAATTCTTATCTGCTGATGATACCTTGTTCAGCAGTTCCAACTGCATGGGGTTGGTGTTGCCCTTTAGCATGCTTTATAGATGCTCCAATGAACCATCCCTTCCCTGACCTCAGCATGACTCACACCAGAGCATGGAAGGAGAGGAGTTTTCATAGTAATGTGGGTTTCACAGAGAAGTCAGCCATCTTACTTAACAGGCATTTCTTCTGGGGATCTTACATAGTGAGAGGTGAGGCGAACTGATACGAAGCAAGAAGTGTGTGTCATTAATGGTTTCTCTTCCTGTTTGTAGAAGAAGAGAGGAGACAATGAGAAACAGGCAAAGATGTGTACTTGTAAGATGCACACAAAGAGAGCTTGCTTATTATTTATGCTCAGAGTCAATATTTTATTTACTTATTTACTAAAACATCTGTATCCCACCTTGTATCTGAAGATGTCAGGGCACTGTACAATAATACCAATTTAAAACAATAAATAACAATAACTATAGTTTTAAAAAAACTCAAATGTACACCAAATCATTAATCACTTAAGACCCAACGATTTAAAACCACTTAAAACAACTTAAAATAATGCCAACCACAGTACATATGCAAATTGGATAAAATCAATTAGGCCCTGAAAGTTTTAATAAAAAGCCATTTTTTGACTTGGCACTAGAATGACTTGTGTATCGGTGGCAATCAGGCCCCTCATTTTTAATACTGGTTTTAAAAATCCATCATAAAACACACACAACAAAGTGCTATTAAAATCTCACAATTATTTCTTAGGGCCTAATAGCAATTCTATGCATAGTTATCTGGGCATTAATTCCATCAAACACAGTGCTGCTTAGGTTGTTGTGGGTTTTCCAGGCTTTGAGGCTGTGTTCTATTAGTATTTGCTCCTGACGTTTCACCTGCGTCTGTGGCTGGCATCTTCAGAGGATCTGGTGGCATGGAAATTAAACAGGGTATATATACTCATATAGTCCCCGGGTGGGAGGAAGCAATTTGCATATGTTAATTTGCATATGTTAATTCATTTGCATACTTAATACATTGTTATGCATATCCCCTGACTAACAATACAACCCTGGGGGATATCCCATTTAGCAATAGGCCATCACACAAGCCAACTGTAACATATGCAAATTGCTTCCTCCCACTCAGGGACTACACAAGTATATATATTCTGTCTTATTTCCATAACTCTAGGTCCTCTGAAGATGCCAGCCACAGATGCAGGCAAAATGTCAGGAGCAAATACTAATAGAACACAGCCTCAAAGCCTGGAAAATCCACAACAACCTATGGATTCTGGCTGTGAAAGCCTTTGACTTCAGCGCTACTTACTTAATTTTTTTCAGCTAGTAAAATGCACTCAATTTTAACCAAAAATCTTCATCCAACTGAAGTGACCTGTGACCTCTTAACCTGCTGGTGTGAAATAGGAACCCCACCAAAGGAAAGAAAATAGGCGTCCAAACTCTGATTATTATCCTCATTCCCTTGTGTCCTCTCTGCTAACGCAAAGATTTGATTGTTACAAACTACTATAAGATACAAAACTGGATTAATAGTTCTATTAACTTGTCAGAGCAAGGAGAATCCATCAATTACTCTGGTGCTCTAGCAGATAATGTCAGCACTTTGAAGAATTCCCCTTCTACTGCACCACAGGTGGTCATGTACCAGGACACTTAGGCCTTTTCTGCACAGGGGAATTAAAATGGTGCAGTGCGTCCTCTATGGAGGTTGTCTGCACCTCGGAGTGGACTAGGTTCGGACTACTTACCGGAGATCCGCACCTCAGTCCACTCTGAAACACCCCCAACTGGTCCTCCAACATGCTTTTTAAAGACTGGAAAAAAGAGCTTTCTCTTTTTTCCAGAGTGTGCCATTGCGTGCCTGTTCCCTTGTGCAGATTCGCAGGCTCACACCAATGCAAGCCTGTGATCTCCGGAGGGCGAGCTTTAGGCGTGGCGAGCTTCGCAGTTGGTCGGGACCCATGACCAACCAGAAGCCGCTATTTTGGAAGCTGGAGCAGTGTGGATCTAAGACCCCGCACTGCTCCGATTCACCCTGGACAGGACTGAGGATCCAGAAGATCCGGTGAGTAACAACACGGAGCGATTTCCTCACCTCGTGCGGAAATGGCCTTAATGGGTACCCAATTTCGATGCAGACATTCACATCCCTAAATATCCTTGTGCCAAAATGCAATGCTGAACAAAAGGCCCTAGGAACCCATTGCCCATTTGTTTAAAGATGAACATATTAATGGAACCCTAACAAAGATTTTCACATCTGTTACTAATAGTGCTCATCTTTACATATGTCTCTACGCTTTGCTCATATTTCTTTGGCATAAAAGGAGGGCTTATAAAAGATGGGTTTGCTTGTTTCCTTGCTGAAAGAAGATCTGAAGTTGTATCCTCAAAAGTACTTCTCCCCACTCATTTGTGTGTGTGTGTGACAGAGAGAGTGTGCACCCTGATGTCTTTGACTCTGGTTAAGAGATTTTACATTCAAATATATATTACTTCATGAATGCACAAAAATCATCAACATCAACAATATTTTGCTTGCAATACCACTGGAGTGTGAGAACTAATGTAGTTTGGGAAATCATTTTAACTATGAATATCCAGTTATCTTCCATCCAATCACAAGCCTCCAGTGTGGGGTACAATAACTTTTTATTATTGTATCATCACCACAATGTTGTCATATAAAATAGGCTGCAAGAAGACAATACAAGACCACCTGTCAGGTTCAGGACTAACCAGGGATTTTTGCCTGAAACCTCCTGCTTCTCAGGCTAGGTCTCCCTCTACTGCAGCACTCTTTTCTTATAATTGTGGCCACAGTCAAATGTATTAAGGGTGTTTGGGGCAGGAGGTAGTACTATTAAAACTTGAAAAATCTGTTTCACTGGTGAGGACACTAAGATGCAAAAATGTGCAGCCACAGGCAAGGATGAAGGCCACGAACAATCAGGACATTGGACTCCATTGCCATTGTAGTCCTTTTAAATTTTATTAGTCTACGATTTTCTTTAAAAATCATTGCCCATTTTCAGATTTGCAGTTTGTGACAACATAAGATGTCACAATACCTTATTATTAAAATAGACAATGTAATTAGCTGGGGTGGTTTGATTCAGATTCTTTTTCCTCCACAAAATGTGTCTTTAAAGCATCTATATTTTTTCCCTGCTCCTTTTTATTTTCTTGCTGACAAGATAGAAAGGAAATATAAAGTGAGAACAAGGGATTAATAGCAACACAAGGCTACTAAGACAAGTGAGGTAGTGTTCCTTCAGAAGGTTTCTGGTTTTCATTCAACAAATTGAAGATGAAATCCAGATCAGACCTATTAACCTAGCCCTGCAGAGCACACCTTGCTCATTGCACCCTTATGCCAATTTTACAATAATAACTTCCTTGATGTAGGTACTAAGAGTGATACAGTCAAGTCATTAACTCCAACTATGAATTTATGGTGATATTATGCAGTAAGCCTGACAATTCTTGAGAAAGGGAAAATCAAATGAAACAGTGTACTTCAAAGAGCAGACTGGCTTTGATAGTTAACAGCTGAATAAAGCCTGACTAGTAGTTTATCTTGTAGAATTTTGGAAGGCAAAATAGAAGAAATACTGCCTATGGGAAATCATTCCAAAAGTCTTGAAGCAAAATAGCTGCTTCAGTTGAAGCTCCATTATAAGTACCAATAGATTTGGTTTCCACAACAGGCTTGTAAAAACACTCACTGCCTGCCTACAGGAATTCTGCTCTACTGAAAGAATCCTCACTCTTGCCAGTGAAAGCTGAAATCCTGATGATTTCCTAAGTCCTGTCTAAAAGTTACTCTCTCTCTCTCTCTCTCTCTTTTTTTTAAAGCAATCAGTCAGTGGCAATTAATTCATGGACTGAGCAATGAAGGGCCCTTATCTGTGGCCCTTTCACACTATATAATTGATTCCATTTTAACTATCATGGCTGCATCCTACAGAATCCCAGAATTTTTAATTTGGTGAAGCCTAGAGCTCTCTGGCTGCTAAACACCCTTCCTAAACTACACATCCCAGGGATCCACGGGATAGAACCATGGCAGTTAGTGGAATCATAGTGCTAAAATTGTGTAGTGTGAACAGATCTCTGGAAATGATGGGGAGGCATCCTCCCTTTGTTCATGAGCTGCTGATGTAATTCACCATCATGGTTCTAATTCCAGTTTCCTCATTTGGTTATTTACCATTCTAGTTGCAGTTCTAAAATATTGCTCTTTACCTTCCTGCTTCTTAAGGAACAAAAATTATTACTTCTAGATTAGAATTTTGTTATCTAGTCCCAATTAGATTAGACCTGTTAAATCAGTTGAATTCATATAACTGTTGACTAACCAATCAGCAATTGATTCAATAAGTCTACTGTAATTAGGATCAACATTAGGATCCAAGACTAGTTTCCTTTTAGAAGAAGAAGAAAAAAAGCTCTCTCAGTGTTACAAGTCACTGGCACAAATCACACTTCTTTCTGTCTACCTGGGACCTTTACACACTGTCCAGTTATAGCACTGTGATTCCAAGTTAACTGCCACATCTATCTTCTATAGAATCCTGGCGTTTGTAGGCAACAGAGGCATTAGAGATCTTCGGCTAAGAATTCCAAATACCCCTCCCTAAATTACAAATCCCAAGACACCTTTGGAATTATAGTGGAATCATAGTGCAATAACTGTGTAGCGTGAAAGGCCTGAGTTCTTACATCAATACCCACGGACACTGCCATAGGGAACATTTGGACCCACAGCTGTAAAAAGTTACTTTCTTGCCTACAGCTCCCAGAATTTCTACTTACAGATTACCCCAAAGCAGAAAGCCACCACCAAAAAAAGAAGGGACAAAAGAGAACACAAGCTTGCATACATGTTCCATTCACTAATTCATATATATCTGTGCAAATTTAGAAAGAACTTGCTACTAAAGTCGAATTGGAAATGAGCTTTATCACACAAGGTAGGTAAATCACAATTTTAGCAGAATAATAGCATCTTTGGCTGGGACTTATCACATGACATCACTCCTTTTCTGCTGTTCTCCCAGTGAGAGACTATTTGGAAAGCATTAATGACCTCCTTTGTTTGTTTTTTTTAAAAAATGCTTTCCAAATGGTCCCCCACCTGAAGACAACAGAGGTGGAACGAGGTAATGTAATAGGTCCTAGCCAAAGATGCTATTATTCTACTGTAATTGCGATTTACCTCCCTCTTATGTTCAAATCCATATTCTTTCTCACCTTCGTGAAGAAGCATGTGGTCAGGTGGTTTGCTGTATGTTTCCCTACTTAGTCTACTCCAGCTACTAACAGGCAACATAAAAGTCTTTCCTTTTCCTATCTTCTAGTTTTTGGGTCTTTTTAAAGAATCTATAAGCTTAACTTGGACTGGGCAGCCACTGGAGAAATAATGCCTCCAAACAGAGGACTATATTCTGTTTAGTAAGACACATGGTATGCAAGAGATGGCAGAAGTAGAAGGAAGTGAAATGATGGATATTGGTGGCTAACAATTGCAGTCAGGGGGTCTACACATTGTTGTCACTTTCAAGTAACCTTCAACAAATTGCTTGGTATTGGGAGAAACTGGATTTTAAAAACCCTTCAGTTTGCTTTTTTTTCAGTGTGGTGATTTCTCTTCTCAGGTATCAAACGTGTTCAAATAATGGATTGGTGGCAGGATTTCAGAGCCAGTATTTTCCATCTGTGCTTGATCGGGAGTGGCAATTTTATTGCTGCCGCTACAGCCGAAGATGCCCGTATTCATGTTGGTGAGTTTGCAAAAATGTTTGTAAAGTAGTGAGAGCATATTATCAGTATGAAATCGATTTGCCAGATCTGAGAAGTCCTGTGCACAAAAGCATATCAGCAAGGAGAACGATAGAGGAAATATATTATCCTGGAAATGATATCATTTAAAATAAATAAAATCTAGAAGTTGCACTTTCATCACTCACTCTTCTTCAAGCATTTCTCATATTTTATTTCCCCCTTTGGTGTCTCTGGAGTGATATTGATCTAAAACAAATATCCTAGGAATTTGGATAGTTTGCAAAGATATCATTTTTATTTAATTTTTTTATTTGGATTTTTGTTTTGAAAAAAAAAAGTGTTCCTTTCTGACCACTGTCTCCTTGAAGTGGAGGAGGAAAAGTGCATCCATTTAGCACTCTTCCTTCCTGTCTGTGACCACAGCACAGATGCAGATATGAAGTCATATATTATAAAAAAAAGAATAAACCTGGGCATGTATGGAGTGCTTGCTACTTCACCACTGTGGAACTACAGCCTGTGCAGACACATTTAGAATTAATAACAACAATTTTACAAAGGCAAATGATGGAGAAACTGCACCCTTAGAATGATAGAATTGTAGGGCTGGAACATTTCTTGAAGGTTGTCTAGTGCAAATCCTCTTCTCAGTGGACAATCTACAAAGGTGGATGCAGCTAAAGCATCCCTGACAGATGGCCATCCAGTCTCTGCTTAATACCTCCAGGGAAGGTCAGTCTGCCTCCTCCTTAGACAGTCTGTTCATTGCTAAACAGTTCTTGGGAAGTTTCTGCTATTATTCAACTGAAACATAGCTCCTTAACAATTTCCACCACTGGTTCTGGCTTTGCTGTCTGGAGCAAGGGCTCTCCATGAACTTCTCATTTCCAAAATTTAATCCCGCACCTTCCTTTCTGAACTGGAGCTCAAGTTTAAAAAAAACTCTTTTGCACTTCAGCTCCCAGAATTGGTTTGCCACTGAGCATGCTGGTGCTGGTGAATTCTGAGAGTTTTAACCAGAAGTTAATTTTTACAGTCTCTGCTCTAGACCACCACAGTCCAATAAACGGATTCTGATGAGCCATAGCTAGAACAGTCATGATGTCTCCTACTAGTTCATTTGCTTCTCTCTTCACATACTGTGAATGGGAGGATTACTGGGTCCCATACTAGGAGAAATACAGGTTGTAGGCATGCATGCATACTCACATACATACATACATGTTGTGTTGGTGTCATGTGCATGTGTAAGTTCCTTTGCATGCAGTTGCACTTTTTTGGCCCTTCTACAACAGACACACTCAGTTCATGGTTCTGTAAGCAGAGTTCCATAAGTGTAACAATTTCACATGGGCCTAAATCCTGTTGATAGTCCTGTATAGAGTACGGTCACTACATCAGTTGGATTTAACTATGTGTTAACTCAGTGTTCAAGAATTCATTCAGTGGGTATCCTCTAACTGAGACTAACAAGATTTCAGCCATGTCATTGGACATTCTTAGATGGCACACAATTATTCATCAGTACCTTCACCAGTATTCCACTTCATTCACTGGGGTTGCAGAAATACCCATTGTTCGTTCCCTATTGCACAATAGGTCAATAAGCAGGCACATTGGCAGATACACAATCAGTTACACATGTTTATATTCAACAGGATGGTATACAACAACCACCATCTTACAATGTGAATGTAGATTTACTCAGTGCAACAATGATGCAGGATCTCAGCCAATATTTCCCATTTTCAGTGTAGAAGCTGAAGTTAACAGCACTGGTCTCCTGGTCTTGATCCTGCATTCATCTTACAAAAACTCTATATGAGTCATTCGTATTTCTAAGTAGCAGACATATTGGTGGACCCCATTTTCTTATGATATAATCCCATGCATATTTAGAAACAAGTCCCAGTATGTTTAGTAGAGCTTATTCCTAGGTAATTTAGCACAGGATAGCAATCTTATGTTAACTCTGCATTTTTTTTTTAAAAAAAATCAGGCTTAATAACTTAGAACTGATGAATTAATGTAAACTCTTGAGCCACTGAATTGTTGATCATTCTGAGGGTTCCCCAATTTTTAGAAATGTTGAAATGCAAATTGCATCCTCATCAGCCAACATGGTCATGCGGGATGTGGATAATGGGAATTGAAGCCAAAACTGTTCTGGAGAGCACTGGGTTGGGGAAGGATAGTGTGCTATACTCACCTACATGCTTTTTAGCTGTGCAACTAAAGTGAACATCAGTAAACTTGTTCCTTAAAATGATGAAACAATACTAATTCAAAGTATTGGAGACAAATAGAGCTGAGCAGAAAGGATTCAGTTATAGATATTAATGTGATGCTTATGTGCCTTTGTCCAACCAGCTGTTGATCTACATGAACTAACAATGCATACAAGTCTAGAATTTAAACAAGCAACAGTCTTGGATTTCCCATAATAAAACCTTCCAAACATCCATCATGGTGTGAGTTGATGTTCTGCAGGGCCACTCACAAATATCTCATTTTCCTGCCAAAACTCTTGTCTTATGAAAGAATCCAGCCAAGTCTGTTTTAGGCAGGAGGTGCTCTCTGTTAAGATACTGGCCACCATGAAGATGCGCTTACACTGGTGAAAGAATTTCTTTTATATTTCTCTGGGATGAAAAGGAACACTATCACTGCATCTTTCATTTCATTTTATATCTTGAAGCTTCGGGGATAGACCCAAACCTAGTCATACTGTAGCCCCATTGAAATCAATGGAACTCAACTGAATCATGAGTAACTTAAATCTCTTTGGTCTCAATGGGTTTGCACTACATACTACCAAAACTTAAATCCAATTACTTGTCCAAACTAGGGCCATTTCCACACTAGCCAGTTATAGTACTATTATTCCACTTTCAACATCCTATGGAATCTTGGAGTTTTCAGTTTAGGGATAGGCCTCAAGGATACGCCCATTGCACTAAAGGCTGGTGAATGATAAGTCAATATTTATATAAATCCCACTGGTTCAAAGGGTCTGTTTTAGCTAGGACTAGCAATTTGGAATTAGGGCTAAATCTGGTTCCAGTCCTCAGGTGTACAGACTTTGCCTTATCTTGAGACATATGATTCACCATGAGTCATCAGGGATGATTTATACACCTTTTAAAACAGACAGAGGTCAGCAACTAGGGTTGTATCCCACCCACAAAAAGAACATGCTGTCACTTCCTGTTGTCATTTTGAGAGGGACTGCAAAGGAAAATAGACACATTTGGACATGCCATGGAGTTCCAGGGTGCTTACAAAGGTGGGGTAGGAGTATTTCCACTTGTTTTCATGTGTTTGGCAGGCTTTCTGTTTGGTTTGGGGGCAAAAATTGGGGGTTTAGGGATCTGAGGGAATTAATAAGTATACTTTTAATCCGGAAATTTTGAACATTGTTATTTACACATTCAAAGCTGAGGTTCAGGGCTAGCAGACTAGCCAAGCAGCTTTCTAGGATGAATCAGGATTGAATCAAAGAGTTCCCACATGTGCATACTGGCCACTGAACCATTATGGGATTTTGTAGTGCCAGATGAACTTTGCAATTACATGCCTGTTTGTTGGCACATACTTTAACTGGCCAATCTCACTTCCATGCAGCTATTCGTATTTCCGTACCACAGTTTACTAGCCGAACTGAACTTTGTTCTTGTATTGGAAATATGTTTTTATTACACTGTCATAATATAATCTTGGAAAGTATATCAAGGTGTACTTCCTTGGGAAATGCTATAGCCCTCAGCTGTGTTTATGGTTCTGTGGTGAAAGTCCAAGTGCAGAGATTGGAAATGTCACTTTTTTGACCACAACTCCTTGGATCCCAATTTAGATTGGTTAGTGAATTCTGGGACTTGTGCCCCCACCAAAGTAATTTTTCCGAGCTCTTGCCAGAGATCCCCTCAGCAGAAGGATTTTTTTTTAAAACTTAGAAGCAAATTCTTTGCAGATGTGCATGTATAATTATGAAATAATCTCACTGTATTCATCTATACTGATATCTCTCTGCAGAGAGAGAACGAAAACTTGAACTTGAAATTGTGAAACATAAACACATGTCCCTAAAGCACTGGAACATCTACACAGACTGTTTCTCATTATTTCTCTTCTCCAGTCAGTAAGGATTGCTGAGTTCCACATCCTGGCTGTTCATCAGCTACTTTCTTTCCCTGCAAGAACCACAATTCTCAAAGGCTTACAGTGTACATGTCCTTAGTGCACGTGGCTATTCTTTTTACAGATTTTTCCATTTATAAAAGGTTCCAATGTTCATGGAATCTATCCTGACAAAGCAAATATCAGGAGAGTGTCAGATTTGCTGCTGCGCTCCTTTGTTCATTGCGAAACTTGTAGGTTTGGGGCTGACCTTGAATTGACAAATGTGCTGGGAAGCTGTGGGGTGCTTCTTTTTGTTTTATTTTCCCACACATTGCCAGCACCAGTTTCAACATTTTATTCCCGCCATCAAGTGGGTTTCCTTTTTAATTTTGAGACACATTTGAACAAAAACACTATCATTTTCATTTCTCTCTTTCCATTTTTTTATACAGTTATCCTGCTGTGGTGCATGAGTGTAATAACACTTTTTACCCTATGACTTTGAGAATTCTTAAAAAGAAAAACAGTGGGAGAGAATTTTTCCATTAAAACATAGGACCATTCAAGCAAACCACACCCTGCTGCAGCAGCAACAGCAACTTTGGAACTGCTCTAGTACAGAACCCAGAAACTGGTATAAAAGGTTCCAAGATGAATAGAATGAATGGACAGGGACAACAACCAGCAAAACCTAGCAAAACTGAAGGAGGTATATTGTGAAAAGTCACACTTCTTTAGATCAACCTGAAAGAACCCATACAGAGATAATTAGATTTGTGTTGTTGCTGTGTGCCTTCAAGTTGTTTCTGGTTTTCTGGGGCTGTTCTCTCAAGGTGTCTCCAATCAAAATAATATATTCAAAAAAACGTACAGTGGTAAAAATAACAAAGAAGTTGTAAATGTATTCACATGAGGCTAACTCCTTGCAAAAAACGTGCAGGTTAGGTGAAGTTATGTCTCATAATACACATATTAGGAGAAAGGAACGTTGCCTCAGGGTTCCTGAAAGCTCAAGAGACCTCAAATAAAGAAATGACTATGCTTTTTTTATGCTTGATTCCCCCATCCCCCAAACTGATGCCCAGAACAGGATGAATTGAACTTGAGGTTGGAAATATGAGAAACTGGGTCAAACGAAAACTAAAGATTTATTCTTAGAGACAGAGAACACACACACACATCATTAAAGGGTTGAAAATTAATTTTGCTTTCCATCACGGCCTGCCATCACTATATTACCAATCTTATGCAGGTATTCATTCTTACAAGTGCATGCAACTGTTTGAAAAGAGTATGGGGATGTCTCAGTTACTTCTACTCACTCTGTGATATACCTGTTCCTATCTCCCTGTATACAGGGGGTGGGGGTGGGGTAAGTATACCAAAGAAATTGGTTATACTTGGGTAGGCCAAAGTATGGAAACACTACCTTTTGGGGTTCAGCTCATTGAATCTTCCAACCAGCATGGCCATACCATTCTGAGACCTATACCCTGCAAGGTTATTCATCCCCACTAACTTTGCCACCCACTGGTGTAAGGCTGTCTGTATCATTCAGAACTCATAGAGTTGGAAGAGACCACAGGGGCCCTTCAGTTCAACCTCCTGCCATGCAGGAACACACATCAAAGCACTCCCAACAGTTGGCCATCCAACCTCTATTTAAAAACCTCCAAAGAAGGAGACTCCACCACACTCCAAGACAGCATATTCCATTGGTGAACAGCTCTGACCATCAGGATGTTCTTCCTGGGGTTCAGGTGGAATCTCTTTTCCTGTAGTTTGAATCCATTGCTCCTTGTCCTAATCTCTGGAGCAGTGGAGAACAACTCCATTGCCTCTTCAATATGACATCCTTTCAAATATTTAAACATGGCTATCATGTCCCCTCTTAACCTTCTCTTCTGCAGACTAAACATACCCAGCTCCCTAAGCCACTCCTCATAGGGCATGGCTTCCAGGCCCCTCACCATTTTGGTCACCCTTCTCTGGACACATTCTAGCTTGTCAATATCCTTCATGAAATGAGGTGCCCAGAACTGGACACAATATTCCATGTGATGTGTGACCAAAGCAGAATAGAGAAGTACTATTACCAGTTGTGTAGTGACAAAGAGAGTGAGGGGGCGGGTTGCCCCCAGCAGCAATGTAGCCACACTCCTGTGCACCATGGCTACTCCCCCATGCACCGTGGCCACGCCCCTACACACAACGGCCACACACTTCTATTGTCCCCCCTCCAGGTACTCCAAGCTCCACCGCTGACTACTACTTTCCCTGATCTAGAAACCATACTTCTATTGATGCAACCAAGAATCGAAATGGCTTTCTTGGTTGCCACATTACACTGCTGACTCATGTTCAGCTTGTGGTCCACTAAGACTCCTAGATCCCTTTCACATGTACTGTTCTCCAGTCAGGTGTTTCCCATCTTATATTTGTGCATTTCATTTTTTTTCTGCCCACATGTAGGACCTTACATTTCTTTCAATCAAAATTCATTTTTTAGCTCTGGACCAGCTCTCCAATCTGTTCCAAATCTCATCTAGTTTAGAACACTGCACAATCAGGCTTCCAAATCATAAAGGGTAGACCCCATGCTTCAGTAACATACCCTCCAGCTATATCAATTTGGCAGCAACAATCCTGGTTAATCCTAGTCACTCCACTTTTTCAACTGCTTTTTAAAATGTTCCAGTTTTTTTCTCTTTCTCTTATTTCCCCCCTTTGTCCTCAGCATACCTCCACTGGTGCAAACTAAGTTCAACATGCAAAAGTGGACTCAGTTAAATCAGGGCGGAAGAGGGGAGAGCAGGATTCTGCTCTTCCCCAGTAGGCACAGGCAAAAGCAAACTGCTGCAGCCTCTCCTAGCTTGTGTGTTCTTGTTAAGTAAGAATTTTTTCCTTACGACAACACTCTGATCTTGCTTGGCTGCACAAGTCCCATTTTTCAACTGTGAAGTGCCAGAGGGTATGCAATTCATGGAGAACAGTGGTGCCAGGGCTTGGAACATGACAGAAGGAACCAAGGTAACTAGTATACCTCTCACCTCCACTCACATATGTGGGGCCTGGAATGATATTCTGTCATCCACACCTGCAGATGCAAGAGGGAAGCTTAAAGTGCTTTGTGTAGCACAATCAGCCTGTCAGGCATTGGAGCTAAATTACCTCAAGAATTTTAACTGGTACCAGACGTTCAACATTGATTGTTGTTGTTTATTGTTAGGAAATGCTGTTCTATTACTGGTAATGTTTAGATGGTCTTTGGAGAAGGAGAAGATGGGAAAATGATCTGTAGTTAAATTACATCTGCTATGTACAGGAAAAAGTAAATGTACCCAGCAAAATAACAAAGTCGTGAAACATACATGCAATTATACAGGACTACAGAACAATTTCAATGTTTTTGAAATAAATAGCTAGGGAGTTAAGGACCATATAGAGTCCAGTATACCAGACTAACAAAGTGAACTCCATTTTTTTTTTCATCAGCACTCCTCAATCAGACACAGGCTTCTCATGTGTTTTTGGAAAGTTATTTAAAACTTTATTTTGCCTTAATCATCTGACCAAAGAAAGCAAAATCCATCTGACTCAAAGTGAAGCTGTGCTATATTATTCCTCTTCAGGTTGCTGAATAACAGCTAGCAGCAACTAAGAGAAAAGAGAGTTGTGTTCATTTTAAGACTAATAGTGTTACATAGATGGAGAAGGCTTTATAAATAATTTCCCATGTTTCTTGTCTTTCCCTCAACTAATCAAATATGTTTGAAGTGTTTCTTGGGACTGAAATAACATAGATGTTTCAGATGAAAACTATGAACAAGAGTTGAATTCTTTTTGTGGTACCTTCAGCTCAGATGTGCTCTTCCAAAGAGTCAATTAAACACGGCGGAGGGCATGCAAATTTGCTTAATGTGTCCTGTGTCAAAAATTCCAGAACCTAACCCGTTTGTAAAGAGGGCTTGGAAAAGGTGCTTTTTGGACTATAGCTTCCCAAATTCCCAGACAGTGACTGGAAGGTTCTAGGAATTGAAGTCCAAAAATGAACTTTTTCAGACTCTGAGCATAAAATGCTTTGCTTGCATCTGAAACTTGTGCATTTTGATATACATGCTTGCAAATGTGCACATGGGGAACGGGGAATATCTTAGCAGCCATACAGGAACATGTGCAGTCCAGAGCCCCTTCATATCACAAAATTATAGTGCTATAATTCCATTTCAATTCCTATGGCAACATCCTAGGGAATCCTGGGATTTGCAGTCCAGGGAGATGTATTAAGAATTCTCTAAAAGAGAGCTCTAGTGTCTCATCAGACTCCAAATTCTAGGATTCCATAGGTGGTGCCATGATACTTAAAGGGGATTCAGTTTTATATTTGTGCAGTGTGTAAGGGACTGTGCCAGCTGGCCTGTGGTAGTGGTGGTGGTCTAGGAGTTTTAGTTAAAATAGTAATTTTTCCAAGCTCTGTTCTGCTCACCCTTGCTCTAAACTCATGTTCTTTTGGATCTTGACCCATGCCTAGTCGTGACGGCTTTTGTCTTCCCTGCTCCTTTTTGTTATTTGCTTTGGATTGAATACTTACTTCTGTCTCACTTGGCTGACAATCAGCTCCTCTAAATTTGACTGCCAAGAATGTGACTATTGCCAAGGCCTGGCTCACAAGCTTATCATGAATAAAAGCATGCATTTGACCATCTTTTTTCTTAAAAAAAAAATCTGGCTTCAAATAGTGCATTAAATCTTTGGCCATTTCCCCACTAGGCAAGGGAATCACTCCGTGCCATTACTTACCAGATCTCCTGGGCATGGACCAACGGCGGACTGTCCCTTAAGCCCTTCCACAGGGCTCCTCCATCTCATCCAGGATGAATCGGAGCAGTGCGAGGTCTTAAATCTGCACTTCTCCCGCTTCCAAAATGGCGGCTTCTGGTTGTTCATGGGTCCCGACCAACCGCTGAAGCTTGCCATGCCTAAAGCCTGCCCTCCGCAGATCGCAGGCTCACATTGGTGCAAGTCTGCAAATCTGCACGAGAGCAGGAACGCAATGGTGCGCTTCGAAAAATTAAAGGACGGTTTTCTACCATTCTTTGAAAAGTGCACTGGAGGACCAGTTGGGGGCATTTCAGAGCGGACTGAGGTGCGGATCTCAGGGAAGTAGTCCGGACCTAGTCCGCTCCAAGGTGCAGACGACCTCTGTGAGAGGATGCACTGCGCTGTTTTAAGTCCCTCATGCGGAAATGGCATTTTATTCCTTTGCATGTTAGTGTTGTCTCTCAAAAATGAAGCATTCTGTCCTCTCCTTCTGGCATTATCTCTTGTTTCATTTTGGATTGTCTCGTTATGGCATTTTCATGGTTAAAAAAGACATTCAAAAGAGGTTTACCATACCTCCCTCTGCACTGTACTAACAACTTTTAGCTATGATGCCAGTGCCTTTTTCTCTGAAGATCCTCTAGCAGTGTCACCACCCCCCAGCTACTGCTGCCCAGTAGCTGTTTAGCATATTTAATCTGGGTCCTCAACAAAAGCCTGTCTGACATAGGAAACTCTACTAGCAGCACTGCTACCATACTATGCTACCAGAATAGCCTCTTGCCCCACAGAAGCATGCAACCCCCCCATCATGGAAAAGTAGTGCTATGGTGAGTTCACAGAGTATAGATTTATTTAAAAAGAGGAGGGGGCAGGATATAGGTGGATGTTATTTGTTGTTATTATTTGCTGTCAAGTTGGCATAGGCCATTTTTGCACTAGAGTGTTATAGTGCTATTGTTCCACTTCCAACATCCTATGGAATCCTGGAATTTGTAGTTTAGGGAGGGACCTTTGAGGCCCCTCCCTAAACTGCAAACCTCAGGATTCCATAGAATATTGAAAGTGGAATAATAGCACTATAACAGTCTAGTGCGGAAATGGCCATAGACATACTGTGACCTTATGAATGAGAACTGTCCAAGAGCCCCAGTCATCAGTTCCCCTGATCAGGTTTGCAAACTCAGGGCCTTGGTTTCCTTGATTGAATCAATCCACCTGTAATATGTTCCTTCCCTGGTGTCCCTTTTCTTGAAGATTGGGACATATATTGAACTTTTCCAATCTGTGAGCTATTTTCATCTCCATTGCTATTCCATCTCTTGAAACAGCTGTGTCATAAATGCCTGCACTGTAATTGTCCTTTATTCTAACACATTATACATAGGCAGCTCTATTGGATATGGGATGGCCTCAGATCAGCCACAGGTATGAATGAGCTTCGAAAAGGAAAGATCATGAGCTCTGAAACTGAATTAATTTATATTTTTCCTACCCCTTACTTTTTCTCCAGGAGATAAGATACATTGACCCCTGCCCTTCTATTTTGCAGGTTGACAACAGAACATCCAGGACACTATGGTGAAGATATGGACATGATGCTGTATGCCTATGATCATTACATCCGTGGAGCAACCACAACTTTCTCTGGTGTGGAAAGGTTGGATTAAAATATTCATATATTCTTTTGAAAGCATAAGTTTTCCCCTAGTGGCAAGAGACTGCTTATTAGATTGTGACTTTTACAAAAGAAATGCTTTGTAAAGTGTAAAGCATGCTCAAGGAAGAAAGTGGAATCCATGATCATTATGGAAGGCACAAAATCCACTTTAAGAGGAAGAACAATAATTGTGCCATGAAATGTGGTCTCAAGTTCACTTTCAGAATGATCTGAAGTCTCAACATCAATTTCTATAAAGCTGGAGTGTATTTGAAATGACCTATCAAAGTAATTTATCTGTCTGTCTCCCTCCTGTTCATTTTTAATTATAGAAAATATTTCTGGTCCCCATATTCTCAGTTTTGCTACCTATTGCATTTGGTTTGGCTTGCTTCATGATGGTCTCCTTTTGAAGACGTATAATCCCCTGAGAAAACATCTCTCTTAAAGTACTTTATGGCAAACTCCTGAATATCATCAAATAAAGGGGCTGCCCCTGAACCTGAAGTCTTGAATTTCAGATCTAATATGTGTTAAAGATGCTAAGCCAAATAGTTCAAAAACATAATCAAAACTGCTTTTGATATGCCAAAATTGAAAGATTTCATATTGCTATTTTTGCTAGTTACCCAATGTAAATTCATGCAGATCACAAAAACTTGCATGAGAACCAGAAGTGGTATAGTAATTTAAGTGTTGGTCTACAGGCAGAGAGATCTAAATGTTAGTTTCCTACTAAGCCATGAATATCACCAGACAGGCTTTGGTTAGTCACTCTCTCTTTGCCTGGCCTACTAGACAATTTTTTTGTGATGATAAGTGGGGAAGAGAGACAAGCACATTACCTTTTGCTCCTTGGGGAAAAGACAAGATATAAATGCATCCAATAGATAAATATATTTAAAAAATAAGCATTGGTCACAGAAGAGAGACTGGAAACCTTTCTCCTTTTTAATATCCTGCATTGATATTCATCATTACTCACAACTCATTAAAACTTATTTTCTGTTTCTCTTCTTTTGCAGAGATCGTCAATGGAAGTTTATTGTCTGCAGGATGACAGATTTTGACTGTCAATTTGACAACCTCTAAAAGCATCCATTGTATGCTATGCTTTTTTGGGGGGTAGGGTGGATTGAATAGAAAAGTAAAGAGCTTGAAAGGAAAAAGAAAGAAAAGGCATTATATTGACTATGTTCCAGCTCTTTTACAGAGGCAGAGCTCAGAAAAGTTTTTTTTTTTTTTTTAAAGCTAGGTCCCAGAATCCTTCAGCCAGAATGGCCAGTATGTGAGATTCTGGAGGTTGTAGCCCAAAAGTAACTTTTCTAAGCTCTCTGTAGAAGTATATCTCTTTTTCTGTGAAATGGGCTGGCAAGTACAACACTGTTCAATTCTACAGGCTTATCCATGTTCATTAGTGATTCATTAGTGATTAAATGTCCTGCTTCACAGAATCTCTGCAGAGCATGTGTGCAGAGTAGTTTAGCTTCCGCTGGTTCCTGGCCTATTTATGTACCTGGTAGATGTCACTGCAGGAACAACTTTAGCAGTGTAGTGTGCACGGCCAGCTTCCTGCTCCCACGGTAGTGATGTTCCTGCCTTTTCTCAGGTTACTTCCCATATTCCTGATCATATGTTACAATACTGAAGTGATTATGTGGGAAGCTGCCAAAACTGTTCATTACTCCCCGATTTTTTTAAAAATTTGTAGCTACTTGAAACTGTTTAGATACGTTCTGATATAAACCTAGATGAAATTTCTTTGTTTGGTGACTAGCTTATCTGTGCACGCACGCACGCACACACACACACATCTTGATTTTTCCACAGCACCTTTTGCATCCACTGAACCCCACTGTCAATTTACAAAAGGGATTGCAACAGCTCCTTCATTTGTGTTTTGCTGATATATATCAGAGCCACTTGTTTGCAAATAGACTCTACCAGTGTGTGTGCCCTTATTAGTGATCCACAGCTGAGATTACAGAATAATACAGAGATGTTTTCAATGGCACAATTTAGCAACTCATGCCAATATTTTATCACATTTGTATTATACAGTAAGGATGGCTGCAGGAGGAATCAGCTCCTAAGATTGCCCATTAACAACACTGTGTGATGTACACACTTGCTTGTTGGATTGCTTCTATGTGTAAAATTGTAGTGAGATTAATGCAGTCCTCTTTAATGGCTTTAATGTAGCCATCTCCAAACTGGCAGCCTTTACAATTATTGAATTACGACTCCCAAAACACTTTAGCCAGTTAATGTTCAGCATATCTGGACAGTGCCAGATTAGGAAAAGCTACCATAATGTCTTTACTTTGGAATGATATCAGATTGAGAAGTTTACAAAGTTAGAAATGTCCATGCTTTCTCTGCTGTCTCTTACAATCAGAGACCTGTAATAAATGTGAGAATACCAGATTTTTAAATTCTAGCTGGGAAGGATGTTTGCAGTTGTATGGCTGAAGCTGGGTGTGTAACTGATGGCATACTGCTGTATTGAATAAATGAGGGGCATAGTTGAATGAGCGGTATTTAAGGCTTTAAGCCAGTGATAATGATTCTATCACAGGGACAATTCACTGTTATAGTGCTATTATTCAACTTACAACATCCTATAGAATCCTGGGGTTTGCAGTTTAAGGAGAGGCATTTAGTATTCTCAGCCAGAGTGCTCTTTGGCCTCAGTAAACTACAAATCCTAGAATTCCACAGGATGTTGAAAGTGGAATAATAGCATTGTAACAATGTATTGCAGGAAGGCCCTTAAATCTGAAAAGGAGAGATACTTCAGAATCAAAAGACAACAACTGTATGGAAACAAACTGTGGACTTTACTCTACATTGCCATATTAGGACATCTTTAATTTGTTTAGTATTAACAAGTGTACTAATATCATAATTAAGTAAAGAAATAATTTGTTGCTGCAGTAGCTTTTAAATACTTCTTTATCAAATATGTTTGAACATTCCCTAATTGTTAGCTTAAGCTATTCATATCATTCTCCAGACATGTCAAGATTCTGTTTTCATTCCTAATCCATAAGAACAGAAGAAAGAAAGGCATGCTAATGGGTGGCATAACAATCTGTAAGAGTTATTTTTTTGGACTATGGATCCCCGAATCCTCAAGGATGGGAAATGCTGGTGTAGCTCTCCATTTTAACCAGCCCTCAGTCCAAGGATACAGCAGGAAAGTGGTCATTGTGACTTCTCAGAAAGGGTGCACATTCAACATCTTTCTTTGAGGTACAGAGTGAAGTAGGTACCGGTAGTTGACACCCAATGTATGGAGTCAGATGGAATCAGGAGGTAGACAATTATACATCTGTTCCCCCAAATACAGAGAAAAAAATGTCAATTTATAGTATCAATAGCAAATCCAAATTTGTTGCCAAATACTGTGGGTAATGAGCCTAAGTGAAAATTCACTAAATGTATGCGTTCACATGGTTGTATGTACCTTACCACTTGATAAGAAAGGTATCAGAACAAAATTGTGTCTATATCTCTCTGGCTCTCTCATAGCGCTAAGATCATTCCTAGACAGCTGAAACATGGTGTGTTCTTTTGTTTTTGAATAATTAGTTAATTATTGATTAAAATCTGCCTACAGCCATCTTCAGCTGGCAAATCCTAAACCTTCCTTAGGCAGCTCCCCTGCTGCTTTCCTGTGTAGGACCCCTTTAAATACTTCAAAGTCTGTGCATCTGTGTGTGTTTGTGTGAAAGAGAGAGATGGAAGCTGCTGTTTTTTGGTATGAGAGAGAGAAGAAAAAGCTAACTGATCAGAGAGAGAAAGAGTACTGAAGAATAATTTTACTCAGCTGCTACTTCTGGTAGTGGTACATAAAAGTTCTCAATCCCAAAATTCTCTTACAATCAAAACGTATAACTAGGGGTAAGGGTCCAGATTAAAGGATGGGTTTCCCAGTCATGCTGAAATCCCCTACTTTGGAAAATGAATAACCACTGAGGTTACTGGTAGCTTTGGCATGTCTGTTGGTTAGATAAGCAAGCAACACTACAATTTCATTCTCCCAGTTTACTTTCTATCTTCTTTAAGATGAAATCTTAGATCTGGCCTTCTGTCACCACAGGTCCAATGGTGCCTTGAACAATGAGGCTCTCATTTAATGGGACCTGGTTGCTAAGCCTACTTACTTTGTAAGAAGGTGCAATATACTGAACAGGCACATATTCTGGAAAAAGATAGTCTGCATGAATTTGCAAGTGATAGAATTACAGAAGCTTCAGCAAGGAGCAAACAACTCAGCATGGTACTGCTTAAGATCTGCACTTTGTTCACAAAAGTGTCCTTGTTTTAGAAGAGCCTCTGCGGATTTGTTCTTGCCTGCTTCAGAGACTTTATCTCACTCTAGTCCCTTGCCAGCCCCTGTTGCTTGCCATACTCTTGGCTCCTCTCTGTCTCTTTCAACAGATGCACAGCATCTACAGTAATGCTTGTCCAGGATTATCTAAGAGGTACAGGGGAAAATGTTTTCTTCTGTCTTGTGTATCACAAACTTTCTTGAGTCACCTCAATATAGTGGAGCATGTATGTAAAAGAGCACTTACAAAATCTTGCTGTGATTTCCTTTTAGTATCTAGAAGAGCTCAAAAACAGCCCATCAAACTCATAAAATAATGTAAATATGTCTAGTAAATATATTTGCTGTACTCATGATCTGTTGCTAGGGAAACAAGACCAGTTTCTATTGCATTCTGCAAGTTTGTTCCACCACTGACGGCACCTGATGTAAGTTTCCTCCTTGTACTTTCAAAGGACTGCTAGGATACCATGACACCTGTGGCAGATGCTGCAAGAGTATTGTGACAATATCAATACTTACACTGCTCAAAGGCACACTCTTTTCTTGTCCCACCCCTTATCTTCAAACATTTTGAGGATGTACAAAAAGGCATAGGCAATGTTTTGCTGACCGAAGCTTCCTTGTTATAGCTACATTCCAATCTTTATTAAACCTCTGCTTAACTTGGAAATGCTCAGAATGAAGCCTGCTTTTCAGTCTCTGAAAGGATTGCAGTAGCTTCTGCTGTTGGTGCAGACAGATTTCCATTAAGAAAGACAGATACAGGCACATATTCTGGAAAATACTGCTCTGAAAGAAGCAAACACAGATAGGAAACTGTGCAGTCAATTCAGTCTTTGCAGAAATTACTTTCTGTTTTTCACTTCATTCTAAGCTGACTCACATACCCAGTCAGGCTATAGGTCTCCATTTTTATCTCCTTGCCAATAGTTCTTGGGGTTTAACTGCATCTGCTGCCATCTACCTGCATACCCTCCAGTACTTCACAGATGCAAACTGGGACCTGTGTTCCCAAGCAAAATCAGAGTGTGATAAAGATGGCAAAAGATATAAATAAGGAAGAACATATCACATAAGTTACAAGAGGTTGCAGCAATTTGCTTTTGCCTGAATCTACAAGGAAGGCTACTATCTCATGCACCCCCCATCTCTTCTTTCTCCTCTCCTGAGTTGAGTGCAAACTACTTTTCCATTTTGAAAATTTGCAATAGGTGAAGTCAGCTGAATACAAAGGGAGAAAGTGGGAGGAGGTGAGAGAAAACAGTACACTTTAAAAGCAGATGAAAAAATGGGACCACAAAGATATATTGGGACTGTTCCTCCCAAACCAGGACAGCTGGAAAGTATGCACCTTATAGGTTGAACTGAAAATGCTGAGGACTGAATCTAGAACCTTCTGCTTGCAAAGCATGTATTTTACCATTGCACTGTATTTCTTATCTTCTGATATTTCTTGGAACAGTTTTTAGTTGGGCTGTGTCTTTAAAACAAATGGAGCAGAGAGAATTTTTTTTTTTAAGTTCAAAAGAATACTGCTTTGTGACATACTGATCACAGGACACTGGGTACAAACAACAAGCACTTCTAATGTGCTCTGATGAATTGAACATTGGCTCATTTTCTCTTGAGGACCTATTTCTTGTTCATGCAATTCCACAATTTCTTTGTTTGAAGGTACATAGGATCTCTCTCTCTCTCAGCATGTAAACTAGAAACTGAAGCATAATTGAAATTATTTGTCTCATACACACAATTGCCTTTTTTTAAGATTCCACATTTATGACCAAACTGTCAAAGGTACTGTATATCCCTGAGGGTATCTAGTTGATGGAAAACTATAATGTAGTTTTTATGGTGCTGTTTTATTGGCAGCAATTACACTGAAGAGGAGAGAGTTCTGCAGCTGGAATGTCAAAGATGTGCGTAAATGCTCTTCAGGTATGCACAGAAAAGTTACATTTTGTCCTCAGAGTGGCTCTCCTGCTGACACACAGACACACACACACTCCTTTTAATAAAGTTTTTTTTTCTTGCCACGCAGCTCCTCTTTCTTCTGAAGTCCTTGTCTAGCTCTCAAGGTTTATTTTAGTAGCATTAGCATTGGAAAGACAGAGCAGGGTTGAAGAAACACAGACTTTTAGCTTGAATTGGGAAAGAATGGGATTCTATTCTAGCCAACCTTACTGTAGCTGTGTGTGCCTGCCTACAATAGGCAAAATAAACAGCAGCAGCTGCCTCCAGAGTCCCTTACTGACCACGCATGAACAGTAAAAAGGGACGAACCAATAAGTCAACCTCAACAGCTACCTTTAGAGTGTTAAAAGGCAGAGATCTATACATTTGGCCAGGAAAGTGGAAATCATCTGAAAAGTGGGGGCTGGTGAAAGAAAATGTCATCCCTCAATGAATTTTGGAAGAAGACTTCAAATAATGGCCTTTTCCACATGGGGTTTTTGAAACGGTGCAGTCCGTCCTCCAAGGAGGACGTTTACACCTCAGACCGGATTGAGTCGGACCTATTTAAGGTAGATCCATACCTCACTCTGGTCCAGAACGACCCCAACTGGTCCTCCAACGTACTTTCGAAAGACCTGTTTATTTCGGTCTTTTAAAAGCACGCAGCGCACCACTGCGAGCCTGCCCCCTTATGCAGATTCACAGGCTCGCACCAATGCGAGCCTGTGATCTGCCTGGGGGTGGGCTTTAGGCTGGCGAGCTTCAGCGGTTGGTCGAGACTCTCGACCAACTGGAAGTCGCCATTTGGGATGCCGGAGCAGTGTGTATTGATGAGCACGCACTGCTCCAGAGCGCCGTGGACCAAACCGGGGAGCCAAAAGGTCCAGTGAGTAGCGGCGCGGGGTGATTCCTTCGCCTGGTGCGGAAAAGGCGTATACCTAGAAGGTTCAACATGTTTTATTTGCTTATGCAGGGCTTACCTGACTTGATTATTGCATTTTACTCTTGGATGTTGTAAGTTTTCATTAAAAGTTTGCTGAAACTTTTGAACTGTTTTTTTCTCTATTATAAGTAGAGAAAGCAAAGACTACTCAGGATCCTTCAGGTAGCATTGTCGGGTCACTTTGTGCATATTCAGCTACTCAGTGCTTCTTTCTCTGGATGTATAACTTTTAAAAATAATTAGGTTATTATATTACTATTAGCTATATAAAAGGTACTGAAGCACATTTGCTTTGTGACGTCTGTACCAAAGTTTCTCTCTTACTGCCAAGAAATAAGTGGGTGTCTCAACGGATTTAAGACACAGGGTTTAATTGCAGTCCAAAAGAGGAGCTCTCTCTTATACAAAGAAATATTACTCATAGCTCCCTTGGCAGCATGCTGAGAATCCAAAGGTCCATGCAAAGAATGTTCTTTGAGGTAATAGTCTTTGTAATGGTCCTCCTGCACCATCATTACACCTTAAGCCTCTACCTGACTGTAGTTGCTTCCTTTTATGTGTTACTCTGCGTTGTGTGTCCCAGTTCTTTCCTGCTGCACCTGAAGTTCCTTAAGTATAGCATTCAATTTCTTTCAAAGGAAACGATTATGGGAGGCCTATAATATTTCTGTAATATTTGAGATTGCTCAAAAACAAAAAGGATTATGACCAGCCATTTTTTATGTAAAAGATATTCTACAAATTTAGAAAAGATTTTAACATAAAAATATTCTTTTTCTATATGTGTTTATCTATCCATCTCTCTAATCAAATATTTTATACAAATAAAATTTTACATGGAACTTTTTGAAACTGTATATGGAAATTGCTGGCCATAATCTCTTTTGACTTGGTGTACTGTAAGTATGCATATTACATTGCCTTGATTTATTTACAAAAATGCAAA
Organism: Ctenosaura bakeri; assembly: GCA_948474755.1. Classification (NCBI taxonomy): domain Eukaryota; kingdom Metazoa; phylum Chordata; class Lepidosauria; order Squamata; family Iguanidae; genus Ctenosaura; species Ctenosaura bakeri. Next base: position 34,620 of record CAOLHI010002616.1, on the reverse strand, counting down.
TTTATTTACAAAAATGCAAGTTGAGCTTAGGGCCCAAATATGCTAACAACACCAATTCTTGTCTGATCTTGGAAACTAAGCAGGGTCAGCTCTGGTTAGTACTTGCATGGAAAACTGTCAATGAATAGCAGATGCTGCAGGCTGTATTTCAGAGGAAGGAACTGGCAAAGCCAACTGACAGGATTCCTTGCCTAAGAAAACCCTATGAAATCCACAGGGTCACCATAAGTCAACAGGCAGCTTGAAGGCACACACACAAAAGTTGGGCTTACAAAGCAGCACCTTCCACTATCCTGCACCAGAAAAGGTGTTCTAAAGTCTAGCCAGGTGAATGCTATGTCTCTCCCACTCTACTGCAGGATTCATCTTCCTCCATAGCCACATATTGGCAGATAGAGAACTGAGGACATTAGGGAAAATGTATATTTGTCTACAGCTAGATACACAACAATGGCTTCATCCTCTAGAACAGGAGTGGGCAACTGTGAAAACTTGGGGAAGGTCACATAAGCCCCCTAGGAGACTGTGGGGAGTCAAGCTCCTCCACCCAACAGGAAAAACAAAATAATGTTCCCCTCAATGCCCTCTAGGGACTATGGTAGACATTTTTGCCACGTTTTAGCCCACTTGATCCATTTTAAGACCTAAAGAGGTCTTTTTAAAAAAACAGGAGGTGACTTCCGGTCGCTTCCAGCTTACTTCTGACTTTTAAAAAGATCTTTCCAGGGGCTAAATGGCTGGAGGGGCAACACATGGGACCAAAATTTCCTACCACCAGGGGAATTTGATGGGCAAAATAATTTTGCCCCCTGGGGGGGCCTTAAAGGCCAGAAAATGAATCTATTCCGCTCTAGAAGTTCTGGAGGACTCCTAAGGGGTCTTGAGTGATGCCTTTGTCATATTTGTGTCTGGTTACAGGTGCATAACCAGATACTTTTCTGACTCCTCACCTTCCACTAGCCAGTAAATGGTTGTGGAGGGGGGCTGCAAGAGTCCTGAAGTGAAGATGGTAATTTAATGAGGAAGATACTGAGAAACAGTCACAAAATTTCAATATGCAGGCATAATCTTCAGTTACACCTGTGTAAGTCAATAGGAGGATGCCAATCTCAGTCTTCAGAGAGGCAACAGTGCCTGCCTTTTTGAGGTCCAAATCTGGCTTTCTTCGTTCCCTCCCAGCCTATGTCTATAAAGTCATCCTTTCTTCTCAAAGGATTTCCTTTGATTTAATTTTACCTGAGAGAAAGAAAGGTATGTCATCAACCTCTTACATGCCTCATCCTCACTCTGGGGGGTTGTTCACATCTCTAGAAAGTTTCTTCTCTTTCATAACCATTGGTTCCCACTGAGAAACTTTTTTTTTCTAGTAAGCTCATTAATGGCAGGCAGTTTTGACACTTATTCTCAGCAATATAGTTCCTTCTCCCTCAATTACACAGATAAACCCAATGTTTGGCTGATGCCTCTCATGCAAGTGAGGCAATGAATCTGCTCTGTGTTTTAGTCTGAACTTTAAAGTAGATGTCTAAGATACTAAATCTGTTTTGGATATAAGGTTTTGCTTGGTTGGTTATTTAATTTATATCCTGCCTTTCTTTTGACCCAAGGGAACATGGACCCAAGAGACTAACCTCTTGGATACCTCCTTCAATGTTCAGATTAAACCTCAGGACACATTCCGCACTTTGTTGACATGAAAGACACCATTCACCATTGGATAAATGTCTGGGATGAGTTCAATATATTTCTGATCAGAAATAGTTGTGTGTTTCTTTCTTTTCTCCTTGCATAGGGGATGTTTACATGGCAAAAGTTTCCCAAAACTGTTGGGACAATTCCAGAAAGCTTTTGACTCACCTTTAAAAAAATCTTTTGGGTGGGGACTAGTTTTGGAAGGGCTACTTTTTTAGGACATAATAAGGGATTATGCTGGTTGGGAGGGACTGTAGTAGAAAACCATCAACATTTCCAAATTCTGTTTGGGCTTATAGATCAGCTACAAAATTCAGCTGAGACACATATCTGGTGCTTTAGAAAACAGTCCCCAGGACAGCTCAGACTGATTCAGAGGGTGCTCGCTGAACTTTAGATAAGGAGGCCTGATTGTGTAGTGGTTAAATGCCAGTACTGCAGCCACAAGGTTGTGAGTTTGACCCTGCCAGACTCCAGGTTGACTCAGCCTTCCATACTTCTGCAGGTCAGTAAAATGAGTACCCAGCTTGTTGGGGGCAATTAGCTGGCACATTGTAAACCACTTAGAGAGCACTTAGCTGGTAAGCTATATAGGAATACACATGCTATTGCTATAATTTTAGTTTATATCCAGATTTGTCTTGCCTTCCACTGGATATAAGTGGAAATCAACAAATGGATATAACTTTTTAACCATATGTCAGAAATTTACAAGCAGAATGGATTCTTGGGTGAGGATTGTGGCTCACAAATTTCAGATAAATAACTGTAAGGGTCCTTGCATTATGTGGTTTTGCAATTTCATTAAAAATAGTAATAACTTTTTAAAAGTTTCTTGGCAGAACAAGATTTAATTTGCAGGAAAATATCCCTTTTCTCTAGGGCTCAAAACTGACAAATTTCACAAGAATAAGTAGAAGAAAGAGAAGCCTTTCCAGGTTTTTTTTAAGGGTCAGGTTTTGAAAACACACAATCTGTGAAAGTTTTTGTGGGTAACTATTACGATGGAAATAAATGAGGCCGTAGTTTAAAAATCTGCAAAATGACAGAGTAGGCGAAGAGTTTTAGGTGAAAGGGCACCCATACCTATTCAGAGGCAAGTCGTATGAAAATGGTAATATACAGCAGAGATTTCCCTAGGCAAGACATCTATATGGTCTCAGAAAGAGGGACATAGATGATGAATGAAAAATAGTTTCAAATGCTGGCTTTCTGTTCAACTGGACAAGAAGTTACAAAAAGAGCCAGGATGACACCAAGGAGTTTCTCTTTTAACCTGACTGACTTCACAGAATTTTGGGGAAATTATGCAGTTTGGAAGAGGAGAACCACATGTGCAATTTTAAGCTCAGTGGAGGAAAGACAGTATATACTTATTGTTGTTGTGTGCCTTTGAGTCATTTCTGACTTATGGCAACCCTAAGGCAAATCTATCACAGGGTTGTGTGGGGCTGAGTACTTGTGATACACCCAGGGTCAACCAGTGGGTTTCCATGGCTGAGTGAGGAATTGAATCCTGGCCTCTAGGACCATAGTCCATCGCTCAAACCACTACAGCATGCTGGCTCTGTACTTAATAAAAATTACATTTATGTTTGTGCATATTTTTTTTCATGTTTAGATACTGTAAGCTGTCCTGAGTTGGTGTTTTAATTTAGAAATGTGGGATATACATTTAACTATAGGTGGAGCATGATATTTTTTCTTTAATGGATTATGATATTTAGGAAGAAGGATGGTCATTTAGGAGACTGGAACTGGGATGACAAGGCAGGCAAGAAACAGATAAAGAAGGAGACAGGAGCTTTGTGTCTGAGGGTGCAAAAACAGAAAACTTCGGAGGCAAATTGTAAATGACTGTAAACAAGCTATGTGAAATGATTACATTCATTGGAAATAATTGCCTATATCTGTAAATAAACCAAACAGCTGAGGAGATACTCACAATCTCAGTGAGACTGAAAAATACAGGGGACATGTATTTAAATAAGGAAAACCAAAGTGCTGGCCTGATGTTGCATGGCCTGATGTTGGATATCTCTGGAGTCAGGACCACAACAGTAGTCTGGCCTCTCTGCAGAGTTATGTTAGGCCAAAGTTCTCTTATAGAGTACCTTTCCCATCTGGATGACTCTTGAATGTACAAGTTTGACATGGAAACAAGGAGTGCAGCACACTGAGCAAGTGGGAAAAGACACTGCTAGGAAATCCAGACACCACGATAGTAGCCTTGCAGATAACAGACTGGCACAGCCTCAGAGGGATAGGTCAGATAAACACTTGATGTTTAAAGAAATGTTATCTGAACTTTGTGTGTCATCTCTTACTTCCAGTTGCTGCTGGAAATAGCCTGTGTGTCTCTTCCCCTGGGAGAGATTGCTAGAGCGGCCTGGTACTTGAAAGGACACGATGACATGCAAATTAATTTTTTTTGAAAAATAGTCGCATGAACGCAACCATGGATCAGAATCGCTTTGTAACCTAGAAGGCCTATGAGAGGCAAGGATAAGACTGAAATGAAGCAGAAATGCTTGCTCTTATAAAACAAATAGGAACTGTTTGTCCTTTTAGTCAGGAAACAAATGTAAAGAAAGAGCAATTTCACTGAATGGAGTGAAATTAATCTGAAATTAATGGTCATAATTTTCATTTCATTTTGGTTAACCTCCTAGTATAAAATTAGTACTAATGAGATCAGGATCAGAATCAAATCCTCAGAAGGAGCCAATTACTACAAGAGTAAGGCTATAGTCATAAATTCTCAGGTTCCAGTCTTCTTGTCTGCTTATCTGGCAGTACTTTCCTTACTTCTGAGTAAACTCATATTGCATAGCACTCATATAGTGCTTCAAGAAATAAGTATATGCATGTGGAGAGTGAAAGAAACCTACAGAGAATTCTCTGAAAATGAAATGGCAATGCAATTTTTGAACACCTCTCCTTATAGAGCCTTAAATGCCAGCATCTGAGTACAAAATCACCTCATTTGGGAAACCCCATGGTTTGCAAATATAACTGGAAATAATTCCCAACAACATCCCAATGAGAACTGAGCATTCTCAGAAATCCACAAGACATCAGCTAATCGGTGACAATGTGAAACAATGTAGGAAGAGGGGAAATGGAAAACAAGGTAGGAAGGGTGACGGAATGGAGTTCTCTGAACTGGAACACTCCCAATTTCAAGGTTGTGTTGCATCCTCCATGTATCCTTTAGAATTCTCCCTTTTATGTTGTTCTGGGCTTCCAGCAGACCATTCCTCTTGATAAGCATAGGACAAAGTCATCTGTCCCATCTTTAGAAGCCATCCCAGATTCATAGGAGCACATCACTGAAAAGTGATTCTATGTTTCCTAGTGGGTACAGTTGATGGACAACTCTAACATCTAATGCAGGGCTAATAGTTCAGCATGTTTGGTTGACATTTATTCAAAAAGAATGAATGGTTGAAAGAAAACTGGTGGCTGCTGATCTGCCCTGAATACCTGTAGTATTAAGACAGGGAGCAAACCAGAGTGACAAATACGTCTCTGTGCATGTTTGAATGATAACCGTCAGAAAGTGGGGGAGATGACAAACTCCCAAAATTATTGGGAGAAGTCTGATGGAAGAGGTGGATGTCAGGTAGAGTAACCACTTATTTATTTTGGGGGGAAAGGGGATTGCAGCTTTTTCCAATATTTACATATGCTAAAATATTTGCATAGATACATATATAGAAATTACTGTTATTGTTATGTGCTTTCAAGTCCACTCCAGCTTATTGCAACCCTATTCAAGGGTTTTCATGGCAAAGTTTTTTTCAGAAGTGATTTGCTGTTGCCTTTCTCTGGGGATGAGAGTGCAACATGCCCAAGAGCACCCAGTGGGTTTCTGTGGTTGAGTGAAGATTCAAACCCTGGTCCCCCAGAGACTTCCTTCAACGCTCAAACCACTACATGATGCTAGCTTTCATAGAAATAATTACTGTAATATAAACTGATATGTGAACCAATCCTAATAGTGAGAAAGACTATGGCTAAGGGATTTGTGTGTCTCCTCATTTTCCTGACCAAGTGCTAACTGTTAATGGGCAATTTCAGGGCTCTTGCTCTCTATTCTTAACCTTTAAGCAGAACATCTTGCTGTTTGCCTTCACATCATTTCTGGTGACCTTATTGCTGGATTTTCTTGGCAAGATTTGCTCAGAGGTTGCCCTAAGACTGAGAGAGTGTGGCCTGCTTTAGGTCACCCAGTGGGTTTCCATCATTCTAGTCTAAAACTCAAACCATTCTACCATACTACACACGCTACACCAGAACTTGGAATGGGTAAATAGCAGGAGGACTGGTCTTATAGCGCTTCAAACAGAGGACAATTCTTTCTAAATTGGATACATGTCCATCCTCTTGTGAAGGCAAGCAGAAGGCAGAGAAAGGAGGATGAGCTTTATCGAATGAAGGCATCTTGAGATGCAGAGCCTTTCTACAGATTGTCTAGTTGCTGTACAAAACATGAACTACAAAGATACTGTAGGCCTCCAGCACTCTCTTTTCCAAGTACCCCTCCCTTCTAAGCCTCTCAATACTCAGCAATATGGAATGCACCCACTAATATTCTCTCAATGATGCAAATTCTGATTAAGCAGTCATGTTCTTGACATACTTTGTACCCCCAATACTGTTGACCTTTTCTACAGTTAGCTTACCTGGATGAAATGATGTCTTTTTTGGATGGTTTAGGCTATAATTAATGGCATTGGTTTCTGGGAAGGAATAGTCAAAATGCTTGCTTCCACAGAGAGAGGGAGAGATTTGTATTTCCCAGGAATAAGCTCTGGAGGCAAATGGATTGGGACTTCTTCCAGTTCAGCATTTGAAATTTGGTAATATGAGATAACCCTGCCAGGGAGTCACAGCAGTCAGACTCCAGCTGGTGGAAAGGAAGCTAGTACCTGGCACAGGGAGGCGTTTGGCAGAACATCAGCTGGCTCTCAGGAGCAGTCTTTGGATTTCAAGGGCCTGGCCCTCAGCTCGCTATTGGCTCTAAGTAAACAACAAATCTATTTCAGTTTTCCAGTGTTTATCACATCAGTGGGGGTTCCAGTGGTTGATCACTTTGAAAAAGTCCCAGTTCTTTGTGTACCATAGGGATTATTTGTTGGATCCTCATGTGATTCTATTCATTCTATAAATTCCTTGTACAACTGAAAATTTGTACGCTGCAGAATGCAATTAACACTTTTTAACAACTCTGTTGTAATGTCATTAAATCATATTGGTTATAACCATATTGCAGTACATATTATCAAGTACCACTAGTGTGCAAATTAAGGATAAGAAGTAAAAGATGCCTGATTGTGGGTTTGTGGCAATATTCCTGTTGTTTTTCTCTTGTATAGTAGCAAAATATCCTTTTGCTAGCTCACACGATTCCTGTAGGAACTGAGTAGCAGTTAGTGGTCTATAGAATGTTCTTTTGGAAAGCTGACTCACTTTCCCGTACGAAATCAGACATTTTTGCATCAGCCTCATTTTTGGTCAGCCTTTAGATAAATGTACTAGAACTGTGGTTGAAAGGTTGCCTAGTGTTTCACAGGGCCAAGTTTATACAGCAGGCAATGCAGTTGTATGTAATCAATACTTGTTGATTAAGGAGGGAGAGAATTCTGTTTAGTCAATATTCTGAGGTGAACTAACTTGTGCTTTCCAAAGTAATGTGCAGATCAGAATACAATTATCCTTCAGATCACTAAATTCTCTGAATGTTGCAGTCCATTTCTCAGCTCCAGAAGTGCATATCAGCATATGTATAAGAGAGGCAATTGCATGAAAAAGGTTGTTTAATAAGGAAAATTTCTTCCCATAGGGACATGTTAGGGGAAATTGTTTATTAAAGTAATTGTAAATTTTCATGTACTATAAAAAGTTTCTGAAACTGATACTGCCTTGGATCCCACTTGGGAGAAAGGTGGGATTTAAACTTAATAAATAAATAAAAATAAATATGGACAGAACAGACTTATGGCTGAATACATGTGAAACTGGCAATGAACAGAAGTAGATTGATTCATCCATCACTACTTGTGATTTTAAACAGAAGTGTTTTAAACAGTAATGTGTGGGAAAATACCTCCATCAAAATATCTTAGTGTGGGAGATTATTTACAGTGGCTAAGTCTTACACGCAGCTATTAGGGCTGTGTATCAATTATTGTTATAGTGGAGTGACTATCAAACCCAGCTCCTGCCATGTTGAGGGTGGGGCAGGAAGAACAGTGGGGTACTGTGGATGGTTTCCCACAGTAAACACAACACCAGCAGCAGTGCAGCAAGCCTTATCTGGAAGCAGGTTTTCCTTTATGCATTCATTTTCATCAGCCTAATGGGTTTTTTTGCATTGACAATCTACTGGAAATCACCAACAGAACCAAAGCATGGAAAGATCATGGTGGTGGTGATGTTATCTCACAGATTCTCCCAGCAAACATGGTCATATGCCATCTCCTCAAGGACCCCTTCCTTAAACTGCAAACCCCAGGATTCCATAGGACGTTGAAAGTGGAATAATAGTACCATGACAATCTGGTGCAGAAATGGCCATAGTCATGCTTCCTGGTGGACTCTCTCACTTGTAGACCTCCTGTCACTCCAAACTTGGAGTAAATCTTAATCTGCCTTCTTGTTGGTGTAATTGACAGGATTTCAACAAGTATATAGTTTTTGTGCCTTGGACATAATTTGCTTAAGGTGGCAAAGAAAACCTAGGCTAACCCTGAATTGGCACTTATAATACATTCATTTGACAAGGTTATCTGTAAGTACTGGGCCCAACCTGAGGAATTTTGCTGCCTGAGATGAAGAACAAGATTGTGTCTCATTCCATGTACAGAAACCAGCTTCAACAATAGTGATGGGAAAACAGATTTAGCGGCTACTGGGTAGCTTAAGGGAACAGATCAAGCTGCATGGCACACAGCTTTCTCCTACAGAACCTGGGTGCCACCTCCTAGCATCAGTCACCTGAAGCAGCCACTTCATTCTGCTTCACAATAGGGGTGGCCCTGATAATTACTCATAACTTAAAGGTAATAGCCCTGAGAGGGTTGTCATGAGATGTATGATACAAACAGGGTGGGTGACAGCATACCAGTTCCTGGGAAACAGTGGGATTGCTATTACTTCCTGCTTGAGGGCTTCCCATAGGCATCTAATTAGCTGCTGTGAAAAAAACAGGAAGCTGAATTTCACAGGCCTTTGATCCTATTCATGCAAGAATTACTTTGCATTTTGGGTGGCATCCCTTTGAAAGGGGTTCATTAACATTCAGAAAAGAGAGTCAAGGTGGTGTAATGGTTTGGGCATTGGACTAGGACCCTCAAGACCAAGGTTCAATTCCGTGCTTGGTGATGAAAACCCATTGGGTGACCTTGGGTGCATCACACACTCTCAGCCCCAGAAAGTGCTATGATAGGTTTGCCTTAGGGTTGCCATAAATCCGAAATGACTTGAAGGCACATAGCAGCAGCAACAACAACAACATAATACCACATTAACAAAGTGAGGTCTTTTTTCTTCTTCATTACCACTCCTCACTCTGACACAGGTACGCAACAACAACATTCAGAAAAAGCTCTATCCTCCTTGATTGTCTGAAAGCAATTTTTCATCACTGCTAGCCATTACACTTAGAACACTAATCTGGGAAGATTGAGTACTCAGAAAGAGTGGAGTTTAACAAAAGACTAATGTTAAGGTCAAAATCTAATGATCTTAATTGGGCATATCTAATCAATGGACTTTTAAGTTCTTCTCTAAGTGACTACCTGGCAGCTAAAACACTAGTGAAACTAGAAGACAAAGACTCCAGGGATAGTGACTAAAGAACGCCACATTTAATTGGTAAATTATTTTGTTCAGTGAATGCTAAGGAGGAGATTTCAGGGTAAAATGTTGGAACGGTAACAAAATGGGGAGCTCTAATACAATGTTCTAATACAGTGTTCAATGGAATTATACAGCACAATCATCCTACATAGCCAAATATATACAAAAAATAATAAGAAGTGATGAATGGAGTAATTTTGCGATCAATAAACAAGACACCCAAGAGAACATTCCAGAAGACTTTTACAAATTAAAATGCTAACCCCAGATATCAAATACCTGTCCTGAAAGGAGAGTGCTATGCCAAGTGAAATGAAGCCAGTGGGTAATGTTGATTTATCCTTTCAAATCTCTGTTCAGAGATCAGAGAAAATGAGTAGAGACCTGAACAAAAGGACAAAGAAGTAATAGACATGCGAGCAGCGGGGATAATAAATATGGATAAGACAGGAAGAAAATATGTTCAGTAACTACCCATGCCATATTTTAAAAAATTAAATATGGGCATGAACCAAATATTAATTTCTAATGTTCATCCTCTGCCCCTCCTTCCTGGTAATACTTAGCATTAATCAGGCTCTGGTCAACAAATGTTTCTGCCCAAGGTATAGCAGCAAATAGCTGTCCCTCCTCCCAGACTCAACAGACAGTGTACTCCCTAAGTTAGTCATGTTATTCTGGCACAAAATCTCAAAAGTGTGTCTTTGTTGGTAGTAAAAATACAATTATCATAAGTTAACCAATGGTGTCCTATCTTTCCATGGCTGGATAGCAGTACATGTGAAAGGGATCTAGGAGTCCTGGTAGATCACAAGCTGAACATGAGCCAGCAGTGTGATGCAGCAGCCAAGAAAGCCAATGCGATTCTTGGTTGCATCAATAAGAGCATGGTGTCTAGATCAAGGGAGGTAATGATACCACTCTATTTTGCGTTGGTTAGGCCTCATTTGGAATACTGTGTCCAGTTCTGGGCATCTCAATTCAAGAAGGATATCGATAAGCTGGCGTCTGTCCAGAGGAGGGCGACCAAAATGGTGAAGGGTCTGGAAGCCATGCCCTATGAGGAGCAGCTTAGGGAGCTGGATATGTTTAGTCTTCAAAAAATAAGGTTAAGAGGGGACATGATAGCCATGTTTAAATATTTGAAGGGATGTCATCTCGAGGAGGGAGTGGACTTGTTTTCTGCTACTCCAGAGACTAGGACAAGGAGCAATGGATTCAAGCTGCAGGAAAGGAGATTCCACCTGAACCTCAGGAAGAACTTCCTGATGGCCAAAGCTGTCCAGCAGTGGAATATGCTGCCTCGGAGTGTGGTGGAGTCTCCTTCTTTGGAGGTTTTTAAGCAGAGGCTGGATGGCCATCTGTTGGGAATGCTTTGATGGGTATTTCTGCATAGCAGAAGCTGGGCCTGGATGGCCCCTGTGGTCTCTTCCAACTCTATGATTCTTTAAAATCTGTTGCTTCCATTGATTGCCTTGCTGTGCCTAAAGATAGGGAAGCCCCTGCCATTAAAGTAATGCTTTCAGAATGTTCAAAGGACTATGCCATTTAGATTGTAGCAGTCATCCTCCTGACTACCTGGAAGTTAAGACAGTACTAGATGGAGGTGGAGTGTGTGGAGAGGTGACTGAGACTAGAAGAGAACAGGTTATTTTGGATTCTGGATGTCATAGGGCAGTGTTTTGGCACTCTCGCAAATTGTAAAGTGAGCTCTAGATGGATGGATTGGAAAGGCTCCCGTGGATAGTATTAGGACATGATGAAGCAATAAATCGTAGGAGTAAAAACTGAATCATAGGCAGGGAAATTGGAGGAAGGAATACCAACAATTTAAGATGTGCAGATGACACCATTCTACTAGCACAAAATATATTGCAAATGCTTGGAACTACTACTGAAGCAAGTCAAGGCAGAAAATGTAAAGGCAGGTTTCAGCTTAACATTAAAAAAACCTAAATAATGACCACAGATGATTTATATAATCTCAAAGTAGGTTATTAAGACATTGAAATAGTACAAGATTTTCCATACCTTAGCTTAGTCATTAATCAGAATGGAGACTGCAGTCATGAAATCAGAAGAAAACTAGGATTTGGAAGAATAGCTATGAAGGAAGTAGAGAAGATCTTCAAGTGTAAGATATATTATTGAATACTAAAGTTAAGATTATCCACACCATTGTATTTCCAGTTTCTGTGTATGGTTGTGAAAGCAGGTCAGTGAAGAAAACTGACAGGAACAAAATCAACTCCTTTGAAATATGGTGCTGGAGAAGAGCTTTATGGATACCCTGGACTGCTAAAATGACACACAAATGGGTCCAAAAGTAAACCAATCCTGAATTCTCCCTAGAAGCCAAGATGACTAAACTAAGGCTGTCGTACTTTGACCACATCATGAGAACACCTGACTGACTAGAAAAGACAGTAATCTTGAAAAGACCTTGGTAAGGTGAAAGGCAGTAGGGGGGAAAAAGAGACCACATTACAGATGGATAGACTCCATCAAGGAAGACACGTCCCTGAATCTGCAAGACCTGAGCAGGAAGGTTGAAGATAGGCTAACTTAAATCAAAGTCGACTTGATGGTGGGTAATAACAACAGCAGTCCTCAAGAAAACAGAGGCTTCTCAGTGATGTTGCATGTAAGCATTTATACTGGCCAAACTAATCTACTTACAAAACCCATCATGTTTTTAGCTAGCTTTCAAATTCATGGAGTAAGCTTTGTTCTCACTTCTTTTCTTTTTAATGAAAAGCCACCCTGCAAAGGTTGGATCTCCAGTGGTTGGAGGAATGCCTTAATGATACTTTCTGTTTTCCATGCAAAATCACCCTGCTTTTCTTTTGCAGGGTTCTGGGTAACTAAGCACTTGGATCACCACAAGGAGCAGTTATGATATAGCCATATCTGTACAACATCCCTGCCCAGATGTATGCTCAAAAATATAATGGTTTTTTGATTGTCTGTCCAAGGACATGGAAGGGTTTGCTGGAAAGCCCCTCCTGGTAAAAACGTATAGCCAGCACCTCTGCTGAATTCCATTATATAGCACCACCAAGTTTGCTCAGGTTTCCTCATCAAACAATTGGAATACTGAATACCATCCCAGACAATGTTCTTTCTCTTCCAGCAGATGGCCCTGCAGTTGGCAAATAATGCGTTAGGGACAGGAAATGACACTGTTAGGAAATGTTATCTTTGGGGCAAGGGTGATTGACTTAACACTTTTGAAATGTCTTTCTTGAGTGGGTGCTTGTCTGAGTCATTACCATCTTTTGCTAACCCAGGTACTGTGGTCCTTTGACATTTGTGATGGTTGGGGGCACAAAACCCTCATGAAAGTGAAAAAAAACTGCAATAACTCCCCCCTGAGTGAACACTTCTCCTCTCATTCCCTTGCCTTTTGCCTTGGCATGTGTGCTTTCCTTCTTCACACCCAAGTAAAACACAAGCTAATGGGAGGGGAGAATCCTGCATGCAGAGAAAGCATACACATATCTCCCCCCAGTCTCCCCCTCCCATTCTCTTTCCCTTTGCCTGGGTGCTCATTCCTTCCTATTCCACACCCAGACAAAAGGAAAGCAAATGGGAGGGGGTAGCCCCACATGTGGAGAAGACACACATGTGCCTCCCCCCATGATCCCCCTCCCATTCTCTTGCCTTTTGCCCAGATGCACATGCCTTTCATCCGTGTTCCCAGGCAAAAAGCAATGGAATGGGAGGAGGACAACTGGGGGAAGGCTTGCATGCCCTTTCCTTCTCTGCACATGGGGCTTTCCCCATTCCTTTGCATTTTGCCTGCGTGTGGAGGAGGATCACACAGCACGCCCAGGCAAAAGGCAAGGGAATGGGAGGAAGAGTAGGGAGGAGGCAAGCGCTTCATGAATAATTAAATTCACAAAGGTCAAACCCGTGAATGTGGTGGGATGATTGTATTGGGTATCCTGCCTCAGGAAAGCCAGCTGGGCACCCTTTATTTGAAAAAGTTCCTTTATTAGAGAAATTCTGATGTTATCCTCATTTTCTCCTGTGTCAGATGGTTTAAAAGTAATTCCAAATTTAGAGCAATCCATTCTGGGTGAGTCTATTGAAGCAAGAAACTGAACTACCTGTCTCCTTCTAGAGGCCCCTTGCTGAAACTCACTGCCTAAATTAACAAATCATTCATTCAGACCTCCAGAATGCAGAGTTCTGTCCAGAGGATCTAATTAGCTTATTTCACTTTCTCAAACGCCTGCCTGTGGCTTAAGGAGGATCTTAGTCAGCTGGTCTTCCTTGCACTTGTCCAGCTAGGAGGGCTCCCTAGCTTCTCACAAGCCCAATGGGACTAAAGGAGCGTAATCATTCAATTTCTTAAATCTGTCTTTTGGGGAGTACTTTTCCTGCTCATTGCAGCTTCCCAGAACTGCTTCCTCTTTCTCTGGTGTGTGTGTGGATTAGGGAAAGTACTTAACTTTTTAACCTCTTTCCCTCAGCTCTGCCTCCTCTTAGCAACCCCTATAGTTTCAAATTGCTTTTAATTCAAAACCCTCACAGTCTTGCAAATTTACTATTCTGTATTTTTGCCTTATGCGAAGCTCTACCCTAATATTTGCTGTTCCCCAATGCAACTATTGTGTTTATCTTGTATATTCAACAAAATTCCCATGTTAGATGTTCCTTGTGGATGCTGGTTTTTGAGTCCACTCTGCCTGATGCACTGCTTGACAAAGTCACAAGATCTTTGAGAGGCATGTGTACTCAGAACACATATGAATTCCTTCATATGTTCTGAGGGCATACCTGGTAACAGAGGCCTTTCAAACAGAACAGCTGGCAGAGAGAATGACGTATTCCTTTCCCCTGCTACTCCACATCTCCAAGGCCATTTCCGCACGACATTGTTATAGTGCTATTATTCCACTTTCAACATCATATGGAATCCTGGAATTTGTAGTTTAGAGAGGGGCATTTAGAATTCTCAGCCAGAGAGCTCTTTGGCCTCAGTCAACTACAAACCCCAGAATTCCACAGGATGTTAAAAGTGGAATAATAGCACTATAGCAGTGTAGTGCGGAAATGGCCCAAATCATGGCTCCTGAAATTGATGTTTAATGAACTGACAATAACCAGCAGCCTATTGCCTTAGCAGTTTCAGGTACATACCAAGCTAATGCACGATCAGAACCGCATCATAGAAATCTACTCATAATATGTAGCTTTCCTCTCATTAATCCTTACAACAGCTCTGTAAAGAAGGCCATTGTTCTCTCCCAAATTATAGATGGGTTGTAAGGGCTGAGGCAAGTTGAAAGGAGAAAAACTTTTTGGCTGAAAGAGGCTTGACCTCAGGGATTTCCCAGGTCACACTCTCACAGTCTTGCTGTTATATTGTGTTATCAGTTGTGTCATGGACAAAGCAGAAAGAAAATGATTGATTTCAGTAAGCTGCATAACCATTTCATTACATTTCATTATGTGTCCACCTCCCAAGAGTAGCAGTAAGTTCCACCATAGCTTGAAAGAATCAGCATCAATCATCTTTAAGCTTACTACTGGGACATAAGCAAGGTAGAATACAGCATATCCAGAAATGTACTTTTTTGGACTACAACTCTCAGAATCCCTCAGCCAGCAGGGCCAAGAGGATGACTTTAAATTGCTTCTGAAACATTTATGAGAACAAGATCTTTGGATGCCACAATTCTGTTAACAAACACAAGTCAATAAAAATTACAATTTAACAGTTGTCTGTTAACCCAAGAAAAACATAAACATAAAGGTAAGCACCTCACCTTGTTTCCTGACATTTCTTCAGGACATAACACATGATAATTTTACCTAAACCTTTGCTGAATCTCCATCTGTCCAGGAGCTATTTGTAACTCCAGCTCCAAATAATGAGTGCTTTCCTGACTTGTACTCTTGAAGAATCTTGCATTGTGTTTGGATTTTCCTGCATTGATTGTGTGAACTGCTTGTTTCTGTAGGAAGATTTGGCATCTAGTCAAGCAGAATGCAGTAGGGCTAGTGTAATATGAGCTTGGGCTAGAGACAGGGATAATTACTCATGATGCTCTCATAAGATAAAAAGAAAGTATTTTATATTTATTGTCTCAGGAAAACCATCTTGGGATGGGATAGGAAAGGAGACAGACAAAAGAACTTGAGCTGTACCTGGTTATAAGAGTCACTAAAAGCTGGCTCTCATGTGTGAGGATAATCTAGGAGCTGTAATTAAGGTTGGCACTTCATGGGTGCTCTTCTCTCAGACAAAGGAGATGAAGAAACTAACTTCTTAAAGAAGTAAAGTGTGACCTCATCAGGTAAAGAAGGAAGGCAAGGGCTGAGTACATAGATCAAAGAAAGATACAGAGAACTGTAATGAAGAGCAGGCATTCTCCAGACTCTCCTCTCCCACAAATCATTTATGCAAGCATTGATACCTGTTTCCTTCCATCAGTTTTATTACTTTTTCCTGCAGCCCAGTTTCATAAGAAATGTTCAACAGTTCCTAAAATTCAAAGATCTGCATTTTGGAATCACACAGCTACATGAGTCATTTACAAAATTATTGGTACAATCTGGGCATAGAGATGACTACTTAAACTGGTGCACTGGGTATAAAGTTGCATTTGACTACATGGAACCTGGGTTCATATCATAGCTCTGGGTCCTGAAGTGTTAGGAAGACACCATATCTCTGCACAGGGTTGTTATGATGGCAAAACATGAACAAGTTATTAGTTATTGCCCCAAAGCCCTCCAAATAGTTGAAATCTGAAAAGTTTCTCACAAATCTCTCATTATTCAAAGGCAACTAAAATAGAGATAAAACAATAACAAAAAAGAAAAGAAAAAAAGAATGCTACAGGCTGTTGCCTAGTGGGACAAAACCTGCCTAGTTAGTGAAGCCACATATTCATGTAACTATAAATGTAATAATATATACATCCAGCAAATGAAGTGAAGATATAACTTGTTATATGTATTACAGTAATAATATAACTTAATGCCTTAGTTATTGTGAAAAGGATAAGTCATTTGCTGTTCGGAATCCTATTTCTGAATTACAGTGGTGTAAATCGGACTTATACCACCACTACGTACTTTTTGATCATTGTGAAGTCAGAATTTTGTTCCAATTAGTCATCCACTAATCGGGTGACCTTCTGAGGAACCTCAGAGGTCCCTGAAGATGATGTCCTCATAATATATCTAGCTCCATGGAAATAGCTGATCTCCACTGATCCCTCACTCTTGGACAACATGGAAATAGTCATGTTAGGATCCTACATTGCTTATTAGGCAGACTTTTTATGGAGGATAGCATTAGGAGACACAGCTATGTGACTCACATATATCTTCTGATGCCGAATGTCAGCCAGTGATTTATAACTGACTGCTTCCAAGTTCTATCCTTTGCAAAGAATGTGTGTGAAAGAAACTGGCATAGTGCCTTTAAATACAGTGGGTTAGGTTTTGTTGTCAAGCCTGACGCCAGAATGCCGACAGTACTTGACTCCCGTCTTCCCATTTGCTTTCTCTTCCTTTTCCACAGTGGCCTTACCATGCTCCTCCACCTTCAATTCTTTTGGTTGATCTGCAGTGATATCATAGTGGCCCTGTACTGACAAAGGAGGGCTAATGGCACTTCTGACTTCATTGATGTGGCCTTCTGATGTCATAAAGGGACAGAACACAGCAGCATGTCTCTTCTTGAATCAAAGGGAATGTGCCTTCTTTACATCTTATGCTTCCAGCTGAGTGCATAAAACAATTCAAGCATTACCAGGTAAAAGTGCAATCAGACAGAAATTTAGCATTTCTCAAGTCGGATCTATCTAGGACAAGAGCAGACCAGCCCCTGCAGTGAACTATGCTCCTACAAGAAGACTGGCACTTTGTTTTAGGGCTAAACTGCATGCTGTATTAAAAGTACAGTGTGTGTGTGTGGGGGGGGATATTTTCCATTAATTTTTTCATCCATGTAAGCATGCTGGGGCCTGATCCAGATGGCACCCACTACAGATAAGTAAGAATGGCTTAAACCTTTCCCTCCCAATTAATTTGATCTCTAAGGCCATTTCCACACTAGACTACTATAGTGCTATTATTCCACTTTCGACATCCTATGGAATCCTGTGGTTTGCAGTTAAGAGGGGGTCCTTTGGGTTAGCCCTAGAGAACCACTATGGTATAGTGGTGTGAGCATTGGACTATGACCCTGGAGATCAAGGGTCAATTCCCCACTGGACCATAAAAAGCCACTGGGTGACCTTGGGCATGTTACACACACTCTCAGCCCCCAGAAAACCCCATGATATGATTGTCATTGGTTGGAAATGACTTGAAGGGATACAACAACAACAACAACAAACAAACAACATCAGAGTGCTGCGTATTGTTGTCCACCTGATCTAGAGGGAAACTTATTTGTTTCTTAAAACATTTGTTTATTGCCTCTCAGTCTGTTGGAGTTCATAAGGCAATGTATGACAGATAGAAAACAGAAAAATGGCTAGAGAGAGGTTCATGTCACCTGCCTGTATGCAAAAGAATGAATCCGGAATGCATCCACAGAGGTCTCCATGTGAGTAAAAAAAAAAAGTTAATGTTTAGCTGCTTATGGCACACTTAATGTAACATGCAGTTTAACCTTTAGTTCTTTTTAGAAACAGCTGTTCATACTGCTCGGAGGTAAGTGCAAGGTGGCCATGTATATTACTTTATAGAGAACCATCCTCTAGTTGAAGAACAATCTAGTTCCAAGTCTGGGTTAAAGCCAAAAGCACCACAAAGAGGGAAAATTAGAACTTTAAAGTTGGCCAGAAAATCATTATCACCTGGACAGCAGAATTATTTTGTAAAAGTGATTGATTTGACATCAGACGCTAATATTTCTTCTTTCTTCCCATCTCCTTCATCAGGCGTTACTGAGCAAGTGTTTAGGAAAGTTTTTTTGTGGGGAGGAGGGGGTTGTTTGTTTGCTTGCTTTTTGTTTATTTGTTTAACTATGCTATTTGAGGAATTCTGGCATCTGTAATCTAGAAAATTAACTTTTCCAAGCTCATTAGTACATACGTGTGTTCTGTTGTTGTTTTCTATTGTTGTTTTGGCAAACTTTCCTCCAACTGGTTAAACTCCTCTCTCTGAAACTTTTTCTTAACTCAGGGATCATTCACATGGCAAATTATAGCACTATATTCCACTTTAACTGCCATAGTTCACTCTGTGGAATCCAGGAGTTTGTAATTTAACAAGGCACTATAGGTCCCTGGCTGAGAATTCCAAACGCTCCTCCCTAAACTACAAATCCCAGGATTTGTATAGGATTTTGTCATGGCAAGTAAAATGTGAAATCACCATTAATGTATGTTTATTCTTATTTTTCGGTGGCAGTCAGTGGGATGGCAATTAATCTTCCAGTTCTAGATGTTTATGCAGCTATGCAAGGAGTAAAACTCTATTTCCAAAATAGGTTCTGCCCCTTGGATAGCATCTTTGTCCCAGAGTAGATTCAGCAACCCACTGACATGAGAGCGTCTAGCTACCACACCTTCTTTACTCATCATTTCAAATGACTAACAACTGCTAACAAATGCACTCTGAACAGACCCAGATTGAGGGTACTGTTTTTAGCAATGGGAGGAGGAGTTAATGGCATATCCTTTAAGCGGGGGTGGGAGGGGGGATGCCTTGATGCTGTATCCCTCTACAAGCAGTTGCTACCATTGCTGAGTCACTCTTCATGTGCTGAAAATCTGCCCAGAGCTTATGGAATTCTGCTCAGTCATCAACTATATTAAAAAGATGCACAGGCAAGTGAATCTACAAATCTAAAGAGAACTAAAAAGAGGTCATGCTTTGGGAGTTCATCTTTCAGAAGGCATGGGGCATTTAGCTTTCCTCCTGATACACAGCATGACTTTATTTACAAAGGAATAGCATTCACTTCTAGAATTTATTCCTTCTTTAACAATTATCATAATCTCCTTCTCCTCCTCATTGTTATTATTTGTATCCCGCTTTTTTCTTTGGAAGGACTCAGAGCAGCTTACAGTACTTTTAAAAAAATGAAAACAGTTTAAAAAATCATAACATATAAAAGTTAAAACACAGATTAAGCAATCAAATAGTAATTAACATAGAGTTAAAATACATACTTTGAAACACAAACAAATCACGAGTACTGTATAAATTATGAATACCCAGGACCTTTCATCAGCCAAGAAATGATCATATATAGAATGCATGCCGAAATAAAAATGTCTTTGCTTGCCTATAGAAGTAAAGAAGGGAGGGTGCCAGTCTGAAGTATATTGTATATAGTATGGCACAAATATGTTTAATAAATATATTAACTATATTGTAATCATTTTAATTTTTAAGTGACCTTGAGTCCCAGCTTTGGGGAAAAGGCATGATATAAATAGAACAGAGGAGGAAGTGGAAGTATCTGTATTTTTATAAGCAGCTTCCCTGGGGCCGTGGAACCCCCATGTGAGTGAGGTGATGATTCTCCTGTGGGTTTCAGTCCAAAATTTAAAAGAGCTGCCCAAGGTGCCAAGTCCTGTCCCCCATGTTGGTTCAGCACCTTGGATAAAGTTGAGTCTAAAAGCCAGACTGGATGCTCTGCCTCATACATGGAAACCACCAGCTACCTTTCACAGGTTCTACTGTGTGTGGCCTCTTTTTTTATCCAAAGAGATCCTTCTCTCTGTCCCACCACCCTCTCATTTAGTGGAAAAAAGGGAGAGGGCCTTCTCAATGGCTGCTCCCAGACTTTGGAACTCCCTCCCTAGAGAGGCCAGGATGGCCCCATCCTTGTTCTCCTTCTGTCAACAGGTCAAAACATTTATGTGCCATCAGGCTTTCATGAGTTGACTAGGTTTGGGCTTTTAATGCTGTGCAGCTCTGTTTTTAAGGTTTGTACAGTCTTTTAATATTTTTAAGGTGTAATATTTTAACTACATTGTTTAATTGGTTTTTAATCTTATATTCATACTTTTATGAATGTTTTGTTTTTCATTTGTAATGTTTTAAATGTTATTAGCAACCTTTAGTCTCGTTATTGGGAGAAAAGCGGGAAATAATAATAATGGAGGAGGAGAAAGAGGAAGAAACAGGTCCAGGGATATGGGTGTTTTACTACTTATGGGTGATGTGATATGTACAATTGTTTCAACTCGGAATGAAGGAGTGGAGTGTTTTGATTTTGATAATTATATGAGGGGGAATAATTGCTAACACATGAAGAGATCAGACCATGGTCCATCTGGTCCACATTGTTTTCCACCCTGGCCAGTGAACCTGTTGCCTCTGGGTAACCCAGAAGCAGATTTGAAGGCAGTAACCTCTCTTGCAGGTGACGCCTTAGGGTCACCATAAGTTGGAAACTACTTAACAACACAACACAACAATGTGAAGGCACATAATAGCAGCAACCCAATACATTAGCCTTGTCTGCAAAGAGCCCTCTGTGTCAATCTATTGCACTCTTGAACAGCTGTCAGCTGCAGAAAGTTATTTTCCTAATATTTAATTAAAATTTCCATGTTTTCATTTGTGCCTACAGCTAGATGACTTCGGAAAATAGTGCATGTACCTCCCAAACAAGAGGACAATGCAAAGTTTTTGTGTCCCAATGCAAATGCAGAAAGCTATGCCTCCTGGTGCATGATCCTGACCTATATTTCAATGACCACAATAAATATATAGGTTTTGTTTTAATTTAATATTGTTCAGTCATTCAAAAATACACCAAACCCATCAAAATCAGTGTATTAGCGTATCAACAGAAGCAGTTTCCTCAAAACATGTATTCCAATAAGTGGTTTGATTTGTAGTACACCATGGCAGCTTATCAATTCTCACTTAAACTTCTGTAAATCTCACATAAACAACCAAGTACTTTGCATGTCTGTTCAGCAATAAGCTCCCTCTCAACTTATCTTTCAAGCAGTGGAGTCTGCCCACCGAAATAGTCATTTCCATGTTGCTTGACAGAAGAGAGATGGGCAGGGATGCATCCAACTCTTTCTTACTGCAGTTTAGGCCTACTTGGAGATACCCCCAGATGTCATTTTGATATCAATAATTTGGCTCTCTTCCACCACCCCTCTCCATGTGTTTGTGAGGCCCCCGGACAAGCACAGAACTAGGCTTGGCCATTAATGGCTGGACATTCCATTCTCCACCCAGGCAGGCAAGAAATAGCCAGATCCTTGTTTTAGGAGACCTCTCTGCAAACACCTTCATTATGTATGCATGCTGTTTACAAAGGCTGAACACTCAACTGCCAAGCACTCTGCATTTACATACTGGCAAGCTCTTTGTCAATTCGGACTTAACTCAATCATGCTAAATTCTGACCTTTCCAAAGCTTTGTCCCGCTCCTAAAACACATTGTATGGCATAGCCTGCAGTCACATTTCTCCCTATAAAAACCCCTGATTCTGAGACCTTCCTTGGATCACTCCCAAGTTCCAGACTGCCTTGCTGCCACTTTGCCTGGCGAGCTTCCCCTCAGCTCCACGTGCTGAGCCACAACGAACCCCAGCATCACTCTCTATCTTCTTTCCGGGCTTCAGGAACAGGTTCCATATCACCCGAATCAACTATCCCTCTGAAAATCCCTCTATTACACTCAAACCTTTATTTCCCTTAGTTATCTGTGTGCGTGTGTTGCTTACATTGTGTGCCTGTATTTAAAAAAGATCATTCATTATTTCCAACATGGTTTGCTCCTTGTCTTGACCTGACCCCGTAAACATTGGGTTACAAGATCCTGCTGCATTACCCTGCCTCTCGTAGTGCCAACCAGTGCTCTTGACTAATTTCCCCCATTTTGCATAATTGTAAGGTTATTTAGGTATCCCTCCCAGGACCCCCAGTAAACAGGGTAACACTTTTTTCAGAAGCTGGATGTTCAGCAAGAGGTATCTTTAGGGACCACCACCATTTCCCCAGAACCATCAAAATCACATGAGCTTTTAGGAAAGAGGACGTTGGAGTGCCAAAAGAAGACGCCACTCTGCCAGCACTGTGCTTATTGCCATGACTGTCAATGGAGCTTCCTGGTAATTTGGGCAGGAGGGCATTCTTATATAATTACTGCTCAAAGATATGATAAAACAAATATTTCCAACTAGTACTGAAAGGATCTTTAATACATTTCTATTTCCTTGATAAATGAATCACCATAACCTGCCTTTCCCTTCAAAAAGTCCAAAAGAATTACAATAATATCAAATAAAATATCAGAAAACAACAATATGAAAGAGGATCTGATGAGAATGATCGTACAATAAACTGATAAACAAACTTTCATAAAGATGTGACTAGTATCCTTGTTTATAACAGTTACAACTTTGCACACTGAAAATTGACAACATTTAAGCAGTTCTTAGGGTTGGTCTGGTATCTTTTACAACTAGGTTCTTGTTTTTTTAATCAGTCAGTGGGGACGTACTAGTTGTGCTTATGCAAATCTGTCTTTGTGCCAATTCTCTGTGGCACATAGGAGTCTGCAAGCAATTTCCAGTGGCTTAAGTCACTGCCATCAGATAAACATAGGTAAGCAATACCTCTATAGAGATTAAACCCATTCTAAGCTTTTGTGTGGTATCCAATGCAATTTAGCCTGCCTTACAAGTAGAGAAATTGCCTATCAGTTCCAGCAAAATCCAAGTTAATAATTAAAAACAGTGCAGGCTGACTAGAGTACATGTCATGTTGTAGAGAATTTTTTAAGGGTCAACAATTTGTGCATGCTTTACCCACGCCTTAGAGTAGTTATTGTATAGGAAGTTTGGTATGCCCTTTCTGTCCAAATAGTATTTTTTTAAAAGTAATCTTTTAAAGAATAGACAAGAAGAGGGAGGAACCATCTCCCTTTTCCACCTCAAATGATTTATTAAAATACCATTACAATAATGAGTGCTTTCAAAAAGTGTAGCCAGTGCAAAGACAACTTGAAATCAATGTAAGTAAACACAATTTTCATGAGTTAACTTGCTACAATGTTAGCATTTCTAAATACGTCTTCCCTCGTACATGGTGGTGGTATGATTTTGCATGGTAAAGGAGGCACTTTGGTTTCAGTGATAAAATCAGTTCTCTCTTTAGCTTAAGCTTGCTCCAAGCATGGTCCAACCCATCACTCACCAGCTCAGTATTCTACACTGAACTACCTAGCTAATATATATGCATGTGTATATACAGCATAATTGGTTTAGGTTCCTAAATAGCTCCTGAAATGTTAAGTGCATATGCTAATGTAATCTTACATGTAAAAAGATATTCTGTGTTGGTGTGAAAGAATGGTGTGGGATAAATACATGAAAAATTATGTAATGAATCAGCAGAAATATTAAGAGGCCCTAGCAGGAAAAACACAATGACTTAACCACAAGAGAGAGCCACACTTTGATGGGAAGACTATTGATAGGCCCAGTTACTCTGTCTTCAAACTAAAGCAAACCAGCCCAACTGTGTTTAGAGGCTCTTTGGCTCATTTTGTTGACCTTCCCAGAGTGCATCATGAAACATCTCTCCCAAGACAATTCATAAAATAAAGCTGCAGAGAACAAATACAAACATTTAGAGGAACTCCACCTAATTCCACATCCCTATCTGCCACAAGGGAGGACTGGATAGGAGAAAAAATATTGAATTCTTTCTTTTCCTGCAATCCATCTTATAGGCCATATTTTAGAAGAAGGCAATGGCAAGTTACATCTGAGTATTTCTTATTTTAGAAAACCCTATGAAATTCATGGGGTTGCCATATATTGGCAGCAGTTTAAATACACACACACACACACACACCTGAAAACAACAACAGTTAAAACTTCCAGTACATCACATTTTGCTAGAAGACAGTTTGAAGAAAAAACATCTTCAGAGTCTATGAAATGGCAATATAGCCAAAGCTACACACACTGCTCTACAGATCGAATACCAAAAGTGTGGGATCAGCAGTCCAAAAAACCCTGTCTCTGGTACCCATTAGCCTGATAAGTCTTTCTGGTGTGGTAGAGACAAGGTCTCAAGATCTCAAGGTTTGAAGAGGTGCACAGGGGTGCAAGTGGAATTTTAAGTAAATTATCTTTCTAAAAATTTAATTAATTTATTTAAATTAATTTATTTAAATTTCATTTAAATATTTAGATATTTGTTATCTTGGGATCTCCAGGCAGCATAGCAGCAAAATCAACTTAAAGCAATTTAAACTTAAATATGAAAAAAGGCTAAAAACATATTAAACAATTTAATGAGTTAACGTAGATCTTTTAAGGTTAAAACAGTTTAAATGCACATAGATAAACATTTTGGAAGAAATCAGTTTGGCTTGAAAGGCTTTTTAAAAAATACAATATTTAACTTTACTCCAGAAAAAAGCCAATGTTGGTGCCAATTGAGCACCAAGGAGAGCTCTCTCCCCATGTGGTCCCAGAGTGCCTTGCTCCCACTGATGGAAGGAAGAGAAGGAACCTCTATCCAACTTAATTGATAACTTATTGTTGTTGTGTCCTGTCAATTTGTCTTCATGTTATGGCATCTCTATGAGTGAGAGCTTTCTAAGAGACCATGTTATTAACAGTCCTGCTTAGGTCTTGTAAACTCAAGGAAATGGCTTCCTTGATTGAGTCAGTTCACCTTACGGTCTTCCCCTTTTCCTTCTTCCTTCAGTTTTACTGAGCATTATCATCTCTTCCAATGAGTCATGCTGCCTTATGCTACATCCAAAGTATAGTAGCTTCAGTTAAAGCATTTTGACTTATAGCGGGGGTTCAGGTTTGATTTGCTCTCAGACTCATTTGTCTGTTCTTTTGGCAGTCCATGGTATTCATAAAACTCTTCTCTAGCACCTCATTTCAAATGAGTTCATCTTCTTCCTCTCAGTTTTCTTCAGCTTTCCCAACCATACATAGAAATCAGCAATAGTGTGGAACTGATGATACTGACTCTGGCATCCAGTGACCTATCTTTGCACTTCAGGATCTCATCTAGTTCCTCTTAACTTTACAAATAGTTCCTATCTCTGAATCTCGCACATTTGAAGCTACAAGAGACAGCTGGTACATTCCATGTCAAAGAAATGGGGAATCCACTCTGAATTTAGACCAAAATTTAAAGGAGCCATTGAAGGTGTTAAATTTTACCAACAAAATGGTTTCAACACCTTGGATAGCTCCATTATGGGCTGTTTCTAAAATGTGTGACTCAGAGACAGAAATTTACAAGTTGAAATTAGTTATCAATTGCCAGAATTTTCTTTAAAGAGATGCCTCTAACATGGCAGCCACAAGCTTCGAGTGCAACTAGTACAGTCGTGGTGGACTATGCCCTAAATGCTTAGCCTTCACAGGCATTCTAGCAGCTGCCTTCTCTATCAGGTTAACATTTCTGATCCATCTTTACAGGCTGCTCCCTTCCTTGTCCAGTTCCTCCCATGGGAGAACTGAGTGGAGCCCTGCCTTGTGAGGAAGGGCAATGGTTTCCTTTTGCATGCTGTTCAAGCATCTCTTTCTCATTATAGTGGAACAGACCTTAAGGGGATCAGTGTAGGAGTCAAGAAGACCAGGAGTGAATGACTAAGACTAATTAGTTAAACAGCACTTTTAAACATAATTATGCAGCACTGTAAAACTAAATGCAGAAACAAAAGACTCCTTACTGTGAAGACTCCTCTGGAAAAATGCGGTTTCCTTCATTTCCATGGTTACAAAGGTGCAGATTAAGTCATGGCTGAGTCAAAAAACATAGGGGTTACTTACTCCGTTCTTTCTCTGCTCTTTCATTAAAGGAACCTTTCCTTGGATCCACAAAAAACAACTCATAATGAGGAAAGTGACCAGATCCTGTCTGATCTTGAAGGCTAAACAGGATCAACTTGGTTACTAATTGGGTGGGAGACCACCACTGAATACCAGGTTCTGTAGGCTACATTTCAGAGGAAGGCACTGACAAAACCACCTCTGAATGTTCCTTGTCTAAGAAAACCTTATGAAATTGATGGGGTTGCCATAAATAAAGAGGCAACTTGAATGCACATATGCACACAATCAGGAGACATGATAAGGACTCCCAAATTTCAGCTGACAGCATAACATTTCAAAAACCCCTCTATATCCCACCACCTCCTCAAGAGAATAAGAGTGCATTCATAATCTATAACTAAAACCAAACAGCCCATCCAAAAAAAAATTGGTTTCAGTGTTTTAAAATTTAGTATATAGTTTGCAAACGAAATTAGGGTCTAAATCTTGAATCTGATTCCCTTCCTGTACACAGCATTGAATATTTTAGGCTTTCTTGGTATTTCTTTATTTTTTTCTTTTCTTTAAAACAAATAATATAGATGTCAAATATATAAAATTGTAAGTTCCCAGCTGTCAAATACTAGCCAGGCTTATTTTTAAAAGTGGCCACTGATCAGAATTTATCTCCTGGATCTGTGCCTGTAGGACAGGCTAGATGCCTTTCACCATATGAAGATAACAATGGTATGCTCACAGCAAAGGGAATCAGTCAGCCCTCCCAGTATTGCTGAATTGCAGCTCCCATAGGCCTTAGCTAGTATGGTGTGGAATACTGGTAGGTGCGGTCCAACAACATCTGGAAGGCTGCATGATTCCCAACTCTGCCATAGCAGGTATTGTTGCTTGTGCATTCAAATCATTTCAACAGAGAGAAATGTAATGTTCTCCACTTAGGCAGAAGAAATGGAATGCACAAATATAGGATGGGGGACACGTGGCTGGATAACAGTATGTATGAAAGGGATCTGAGAGTCTTGGTGGACCACAAGCTGAACATGAGTCAGCAGTGTAATGCAGCAGCCAAGAAAGCCAATGTGATTCTTGCTTGCATCAACAGGAGTATGATGTCTAGATCAAGGGAGGTAATGGTACCACTCTATTCTGCTTTAGTTAGACCTCATCTGGAATACTGTGTCCGGGTCTGGGCACCTCATTTCAATAAGGATATCAACAAGCTGGAGTGTGTCCAGAGGAGGGTGACCAAGATGGTGAAGGATCTGGAAGCCATGTCATGCTTAGGGAGCTGGGTATGTTTAGTCTGCAGAAGAGGTTAAGAGGGGACATGATAGCCATGTTAAAATATTTGAAGGGATGCCATGTCGAGGAGGGATCAGGCTTGTTTTCTGCTGCTCCAGGGACAAGGACAAGGAGCAATAGATTCAAGCTGCAAGAAAAGAGATTCCACTTAAACCTCAGAAAAAACTTCCTGATGGTCAGAGCTGTTTGGCAGTGGAATATGCTGTGTGGTGGAGTCTCCTTCTTTGTAGGTTTCTAAGCAGAGTGCTTATTGGGAGTGCTTTGATGGGTGTTCCTGCATGGGAGGGGGTTGGACTGGATGGCCCCTGTGATCTCTTCCAACTTTATGATTCTATGATTCTAAACCACTACACCACCCTGACTGTACCAGTCTCCAAATACCACTAATATAATCATGTTAGGCTGTATCAGCCTACAAAGGAATCTTGTATTACCTCCTCTTGATGTAGATTCTATCTCCTACCTTTGTTCCTTAAATACTGTACCATTGTTGACAGCGAACATATCATCCCATCACCATACACACAAGTTTTGCATTTCGGTTGCTGTTAACATCCCCCGCATTGTTATAAATGTCTGTCCATTCACTCCATGGATCTGATGAAGTAGATGGCATCTATGAAATCTTATGCTACAAACTTCTTTCTCTCATTCTCAAAGGTGCTACAAGATTCATTTTTATGAAAATATCACTCCTATGACTGATGTTTATTTGTTTGTTTTTTATGGTCTGACTGGATTCAGGTCCACAGAAACCTCTAACTAGGAAGCTGAGCAAGGGAAATTGAGGAATGGATTGACCCTGTATCCCACTGTTTAGCTCTGAAACAGCAGGGAAGCTAACTATGTCAACAACACTCAATGCTGTTGCTGTTGTGTGCCTTCAAGTCACTTCTGACTTATGTCCACCCTAAGTCATGGGGTTTTCCTGGCAAGATTTGTTCAGAGGAAGTTTTCTATTCTCTTCCTGCGAGGGTGAGGCAGTATGACTTACCCAAGGTCACCAAGTAGGTTTCCATGGCCAAGCGGGGATTTGAACTTTCATCTCCAGAGTCCAATGCTCAAACTAGTATACTACTCTGGCCCTCAAAGGTGCCCCCATATTGACATCTGCATCCACATTGCATGCAGTTACCACAGTGGGAAATATGTTGGCCATGGAAACACCACCGTTCACCTCAGTAGCAGAACCAGCTCTACCATTGAGTAAGGTGACTGCCTCAGGAGAAGATGCTATGGATTGGGGGGAAGCAATACATGGTCAAAGGACAGAACTGGGTGTGGCATACAGCTTATCATGCACCTTCTAAAATAGCATCAGGTGGTGTGCTGGATGCTGTTCCATCACCAGTGTGGATGTTTGGTTGAACCATCAATCAGATCCACTTTTATATGCAGAACATGCTTTTGTGCAGATTCCATCTTGTCTCATGGCTCAGACAAATGTCTTGAGCTGGACCTGATTCTAGTTCACTAAGAAAATTTTCATCCCTTTTGTACAAACAGAGGTTGTAAAAACTGGCCATTCTGGTTGTGGAGTTCTCGGAGCTGTGGTCTTAAAAATATATTTTTTCCTAATGCATAATGATGCTTCAGATGAAGATATGTGGAGGACCCAAAGGCAGTTATTACAAATAAGCTAAACTGCAGGCTTTACTTCTAGTGCAATAAACTGTCTGGAAAGACTCTCAGTGGCTCTCTCACTGAAATAGTGGGTGTTTCGGTTTCTCTCACAGGAGTGGGAGAAAGTGAAGGCAGATGTCAGACTGTTTATAAGATATCTCTATGAGAGCTATGTGACATGACATGCAGCAGCTGTTCCGCTGGCCACTTTCTTGCTTGTACACTCTTTACGGTAAGGCATCCTTTCCCTCAGCAACAGATGGCTGAAAAAGAAATTCACAAAGTAATCCAAGATCCCAGTATTTTTCTCCTCCAGTTTTCTCTCCCACCCTACTGCGCTTTCTGGGTTTACTGTAACACAAATTTTCTTTTATAAAATTATTAAGTCCATACAATATTTCACTCAAAGATGTTATTTTTAATCCAAAGTTAAAAGCACAGCTCTCCCTGTGTCTTTGATTTTTTTTTTTTTTATCTCAAGCCTAGTTCTTACATACAGAAGGTGAGTTGGTAAACAGCGTCATATTCACTTTGTTCTGCTGGGGTGCAGAGCTAGCATGAGTGAATGCTTTTCTGTATCAACCGAGGTAGTTGAAAGAGAAAATAAGCCTACTGTGGAGCAGTGAAGTTTAACACCAGAGCTTAGAAAAGTTATTTTCTTAGAGTCTGATTCTCACAATCTCTCAACCAGCCTCACTAGTTGGGGGATTTGGGGAGCTATACTAATACTCTAAAGAACCAGTGTGGTTCACTGGTTTGGTTAGTCCAGTTTGAACACTAGACTACTATCCTGGAGGCCAAGCTTCAATTTCCCATTCAGCCATGGAAATGCACCAGGTGACCTTGGGTGCTTCAGACTCTCAGCCCCAGAAAACCGCATGATAGGTTCATCTTAGGGTCTCCATAAGTCAGAAACTACTTGAAGGCACACAACAACACAACTAATAACCTAAAGGCACCAGATCTTGTCTGATCTTGGAGGCTAAGCAGGGTCAGCCCTGGTTCATACTTGCATGGGAGATTGCCAATGAATACCAGCTGCTGGAGGCTATGTTTCAGAGGAAGGAACTGGCAAAACCATCTCTGAGTATTCCTTGCCTAAGAAAACTCTATGAAAAATTCATGAGGTCATCATAAATAAACAGGAGATTTGAAGGCACTTACACACAATGCTAATTTCGCCAAAGCTCCACAAATGTATTGTTGAAAAAAAAGGAAAAAGGAACTTGGCTCATTTTCTCTCCATCTGCTGTTGTCAGATAAGAGACAGGGAAAAACAGAGTCACCTCCCCCTTTCTTATTTATTGCTGTCCTGCCCCTGAGTAATTTTTATTTTTCAATAGATTTTAATTTTTAAATTGCACAACTTCTTTGTAGTTGTAAAGACAGATACCTGATCCTAACCTTGTGGGCCTGTTGAGTGCAGTGGAAATCATCGTCTCCACCTTCTGTCTCAAAAAGGGATCACTGAAAAGAAATCAGAGGTCAATACTTGTGAGATACACTTGTGACATACTTACAAGACAGTTGAAAGTTACAATGAGTATCTGTGGCATCAGTGGTCAAAAGCCAAAACATCCAAACTAATCATCAACACGGATCAGTTTGGTAGAATTATTTCCCTCAGCACTTTGGACAGAAGTGTAATATTAAAAATTTTGGTAATAAAATTACCTCATTCTCCTGTATACTGAGTTTATTAGCAGAATAGTATTAAGAAACAAAGATCTGGGATGGAAAAGAAAAAAGGAAATAGTTAAATAAGCAATTAAATAGAGATCACACATTTTTTCCTATATATTATTCCTCTCTCTTTCCAGCATTCCCCTTCCTTCTTCTCCACCAGAGTACTTGGCATTTGTTCATACAGATATTATTATGCTCATTGGAAATGACATTTGTTTGGCTTATACCTTTTCTTCCTGCTGGTTCAACAAAAAGGCACATTCTTATGAGCCCTTACTAGCAGAGGTTTCATATAAAATGCATCAGTGGGTCATCTAAAGACCAGGAATTCACTTTCTTTGATTTAACAGTGTCAGTTACAAATGTGCACCACAGAGTTCCATTTTAGTTGGTTGACTTCCCAGGAATTGCATGCCAACTCCTTGTGAGTCAATCACCACTTGCAAATTTTCCATGCCTGTGCTGAAAGGTATCCTCTGTCTTTAAACCATAGTTACATGAGCATTAGGGAAGCCACCTACTGAACAATCTCTTGGCTGTTGCAACTTATGTTTTGTTCCTGATCCATTCAGTAGCTGAAAGCAGATGAACCATTGATGGCTTCATATCACATCTGTTGTTCCTCTGCTGGCCATTAATATAGTGATGGTTGATGACTTTTGGGATGTAGTAGTTCAGCAAGAAACACCCAAGAGACATTCGGCAGAACACCAGTGACTACATATTTCTTTTCCTATTTCTCATTCTGTTCTTAGAGTGTAAAAGTATGAATTCTAAGAGATGCCAGTGTCTGAGAATTTCCATGTAGTTTTCACTCAGTATTCACACATCCCAAAAAATGTTTGGCATTTATTCTTTTGTACAAAAGGGTTAATGAAAAACTTGACATTTGTTCAAAACCCATTGTTTCTAGAAATATACATTTTGTGCAAAAATGAAGGGTTTGTGCAAAAAAAAAAAAGTTTTTTAAACCAAAAATCCATGTGTGTTTCTGCAAAAAAAAAAAAAAGTTTTTGCACAAAATTTTGAGGCTTTTTTGTACAAAAATGCATTTTTATGCAAAACAAACAAACAAACAGATTCCAGATACGCATATAGGAGTTTGTGCAAAAATCGTGATTTTGTGCATAAAATACAAATTTTGCACCAAAATCCCATATTTATCTGTAGAAACATTCTCTCTCTCTGTGTGCGTGTGTGTGTGTGTGAAAAACATGCTTTTCTGGGGGGGACGCAAATTGTGCGTATTACTGTGCAGAATGGTCTAACATTCCAGGATGTGCAAATACTGGGTGAAAGCTGCACAAAATGATTCCCTCTGGTATTCTTTCTGACTGTTCTCCCCTCACTCTGATATGCAGAGGGCTGGGAAATGAATAACACACACACACACTTTATTTCCAAATAGCATATAGTTACAATCCTCCCTACAAATTCACAGGTTTGACCTTCACAAATTTGATTATTCATAAGGTGCGCATATGCCTTCTCCTCCTCCTCCTTCTCCCGTTCTCTTCCTCCCATTCCCTTGCCTTTTGCCAGGTATGGAGAAATAAGGGAAGGACACCCAAGCAAAAGGCAAGGGAATGGGGGAAAGCATACGCATGCCTTCTTTCTCTCCTCTGGTGCTCCTCCCTCCCATTCCTTTGCATTTTGCCTAGCAGAGAGAAGAAAGGCTCACATGCCAGAGCAAAAGGTAAGTGAATGGGAGGGGGAGCCGTGGAAGGGAATTGGGGGAGCATGGGGGGAGTTATTGTTGGTTTTTCCATTTTCACAAGGGTTCTGCACCCCAAACCCTTGCGTAAGCAGAGGGGCTGCTGTACTTTCAGGGTTTGTGTTTCATTATGCAGTTCTTGGTTTAAAATTGTACTAAAAGAAAATAAATATAGGCTAAAATTAGAAAGGAGCCTAATCAATAATTTTAAGAAATATTAATAATTTAATAATACATTAAATTGTATTGTACTGAGGCACATCAATAGTTCATGAGCACCTCCAGCATTAAGTCCTAATGGAGGAAAGATCTATCATGGACAATGCAAAGGGACTCTCAAGTTACAAGACCTCCCCTATAGATGGAGCTTCTGTGTGTTTGCCCTACCTCTCCATGCATGCTTAAGCCTCCAGCTTGATAGATGAAGTGTGGAAGGAGGTGAGATACAGCAGACAGGGTATTGTTGACAGACTAGGTGATGCTTATATGACTGACTGCCTTGAGCTAGAAACAGTTTGTCCTCTTAGCTCCAGAGAACTGTCTCTTTCAACTCCTTATACACAGCTCCCTAGCTTGCTACTTCCTTTGTTTCTTGAAATGAAAATCTTGACCCCGTTTAACCTCCTCCTCATGCTAAAACAGTCCATTTGCTCATCAGCAATCTTTTCCTAAACTTCTTCGGCTCCTTTCCGTCCCACATTCCTCCCTCAGAAGGTTGTTTCCATGTTCTTCCACCTTGGTAGAAGCCTGGAAAGCTGATGGAATCTCAATTTCATTCAGCCTGACCTATAAAGACTTTGGCACCTTTGTTATTATGAGAAACAACAGCTGCAAAATCCAAAACATGGGAGAGGTTGTATATGTTGTCCTTCATCCAGAAGGACTTCTAAGATTTCCTGTCCCGGAGGCCCTGTTTTCCAACAGTTTTTTTTTTTTTAAATAACATTGGAAAAATAAAAATGGGGGTCATGGAAAATGTATGGGATTTCTTTTCTAAAAATTGAGCAGCCTGCAGTTGGCACAAAATAACCTTATTTGAGAGATGAGCTCATAGCTGTGTTGCATTTAAACAACCGAATTACATGTCCCTGAAACAGTATCTGCCAACAATGTACCAAAAGCTAGGAGGAGACCTTGGAAAAGGATTTTTTTTAACTCCATCTTCCAGAACTGCTCCTCGCTGGGTATTCCAGAAGGCATAATCCAAAAAAACAGAAACAAAAAAAACCTGCCAGGCTTTGGCAGTTTGGCTGTATGTGTGTATGTATGTATTTATTTATTTTTAATATCTTTCTCTGCCATGCCTTTTAGACTCATCCAATCCATAGCTTGCAATTGCCTTGGTGTTGCAGAGACACTCCTAATTAATTCTGTTCTGTCTCATTTTTTCAGTGGCTTTTAAAATGTCCCAGCTTCTTTCTCCTCCTCTCACTTTTCCCCCTTCAGCATGGGGTAACTTCAGTTAGTACAAACTGAATTCAAAATGCAAAAATAGTTTTCACTCAACTAATTCAGTGGGTGGAGAGGAGAGAACATGTGGGGGCTGAGTCCTGCCCTTCTTAGTTGACTCAGGCCCTTTTCGCACGGGCTTTCTGTCGCGCAACAGCCCCGTGAGCCTCGCGGGAGTGGGAGCATCGCTCTGCACGACGCACTCCCACTTCCGCCGCGCTCACGGGGCTGCAGTGGCGCGATCGCGGGTTTTTTGATTTTTGCCTCAAAGCGAAAATCACCCGTGCTTGCGCAATG
The DNA here is from genome assembly GCA_948474755.1 of Ctenosaura bakeri. Lineage (NCBI taxonomy): Eukaryota > Metazoa > Chordata > Lepidosauria > Squamata > Iguanidae > Ctenosaura > Ctenosaura bakeri. The sequence continues at coordinate 225 of CAOLHI010002616.1, read as the reverse complement.
CTCCTGGCGCCCAGGCGCACTTACCTCCTGTGCGGAGCGTCGAGGAGGCGGCCAGGTCGCGCTTCCTTCCCTCCTCCCCTGCGGAAGGAAGGGCGGGGCGCTAGCGCGACGGACGCGACACCTACTGCTTCGCGCATGCGTGGGGGACGGACGCGACACCTCCTGCTTTGCGTGCGCACGGGGGAGACGGACGTGAGAGCCTCCTGCTTCGCCCGGGGGGGAGGG